>UESW01003969.1:652258-950072 GCA_900491605.1 Calamus simplicifolius | reverse complement strand
TTGATGCCAATATTCAAAGTGAACTTTTAAAATTATGCATGAGTTCTATATAAGCCATCAATTATGAACATTTAAACTAAATGTACAGAAAATTGCAATTAAGCTTGTTGTTAAGCTCCCCCTGCATTGAATAGCTCCCCCTATATATAAAAATCAAATTTTAATTGAACTGATTAAAATCCCAAGTCTCTTTCTTTTTGCATAAATAATCATTTCTCCCCCTTTCTTTCTTTCTTTTTGCATATTCAACCATCTCTCATTAAAATTTTAAGTCTTTTTTTTTGCATATTCAACCATCTCTCCCCCTTTTTTGTTATCAAATAAGGAGAGTATTAGATAAAGAAAGTTATTAGAGAAAAATTGTTGGTTCAATAAGACATAGGGATTCAAGCAGTCAATCATAGACAGATTTGAAAATGTGTAATTGCATTACATAAGTAAGAAACATTACATAAGTTGATTCAAGTACATTCCAAAGTGAGATACATTAGATACTCAAAATTCCTAAATACAAACTATCAAGATAAAGTAAACCTGGAGTACCTAAGATACAAAAGAGTATCAAAATCAAAATCAAAGTCATATGTTTGAATACAATTTTCTTCAAGTGACCTATGATTTCCATTACATCATCTTTTTGAGATTTCTTAAAATTTTCAAGACAAGCTTCAATCTGTGAGACTGCAAGGTCAATGTCCTTCTTCAGTTGACCAGTTGCATGAACATAAGATCCCAAGCCATCAGCAATGCCTTCCATCCTTTCAAAGATTTTGTGAAGTTCAGCACCAAAGGATTCAACAGAATTGCTTATGGAAAAGGAAATCATGTCAAATCTTGAGTTAAGTTCTTCTTTTAGCTGATTGAAGTCTTCTTTTAATTGATTAATCTCATGAGATCTCTGACTGTCATATTCAGCAAGCAAGGCTCTCAACTGATCAATCTGCTCATCAGAGAATCTCCAGAAGCAGTAACAGACAGATGTGGAGGAGAGGGAAACTGTGCTCGGTCCAGCTTCTGAAGGTCCAGCTATAGATGGTCCCATAATAAATGGATCAGGGACTGATGGTCCCGTAGTGGATGGTCCAGGGATATCTTCTACTCTGGCCTCTTCAGTTCTATCTCTCTTAGCTCTTTCTTCTCGTCCTCCTTTCATCCAGATACCATTTAACTTCTTGAACCCATCCGATGAATAGTAGAAATACTATAATAGTCAGTGTGCCTTAATTTCCTTAGGGGTTCATTATCCATAATTAGCACACCTTGGCTTCTAAAGATCAATGTCAGAACCATACCATATGGCAGTGTAGATCTTTTCTTTGTAGCAGCCTCTGCCATATAACCAATCATCATGCCAGCTAGGTTGATTGGCCTTCCAGTTATAATACAATCCATCAAAAGAATGTCTCGCTCCAAGACGTACTCAAATCTATCAATTTTGAGGATAAAATTCTTCCACATATGTTGTGTAGTAACCTGAGCTCCAGATTTAATTGATTAGCAAGAATTTATTCAAACTCGGTTACATCCCTCCCTAACATTCTTGACAATGCACACTTCTATCATCATGCTGATATTCCATAATACCAATTATGGGCATTTCCAACAGATTTCCAAGGATTTCAGCAGTTATTACAACTCTAGTTCCTCTTACAATACTAACTAAACCGCCTTCTCCTCTACTCAAATCATGTAAAATTCTCTTACTAGGGCAGGATAAGTGGGGATATCTAATGAATAAATCTTTTCCCACCCCATTTCTTTTAAACATCTTCCTATTGAGAAGCCCTCCGACTCAAAGAAATCAAAGTTGACCTTCCTTCCAGTTGTGATAGTCTTACCGGCTAGTTGATCTACTTTGGGTGAAGAGGGTGAAGGAGGGGAATCTTCTTGAGTGGCCGAAGAGGAGGATGGCGAGGGTTGCCTCCGAATCATGCGTCGCCTCGTGGGAACGGACACTCCTCCGATGAAACCGCGCCTCTTGGGTGCCATTGAGTTGATTGGAATGTGTAATCAAAGGTTTTGAGAAGATTGGGGAGGTTGGAAAGGATTTGGAACTCCTTGGAGGGGTTTTGGGAGATGGATAAAATGATTTAGGGTCGACTCCGCCTTTTTATTTTTGACCTAGTTCGACCTAGAGTCGACTCCCGAAAACTGGGTGTCGGCTCCGAACCAAAAAGTTTATCAGCGCTCGAATTAGAGTCGGCTCTACAGAAGCCGGAGTCGGCTCTAATTGCTTAGACAGAACATCAAAAACTAAGGTGTCGACTCCACAAACTGTTAGAGTCGACTCTAACAGTTTCAGAGATAAAAAATCAAGTTTCAAGGATCTGAAACTATTCAAATTAATCATCAAACTCTAGATAAATGTTCCTTAGCAATTGGGGAAACAATGATTCAAGATCTAGATAGATTTCCTTATTGAATATCGAGATTTTTCAAGAAATTGATGAAATCTAGATAGTTGTTCTTAAGAGTTTCAGAAAATTATTCCAAAGGATCACAAACTCCTAATTCTCCTCTAAGATAACAAAATCTCTCTTCACTTAAGGGTTTTGTAAATATATCTGCCAGTTGTTCTTCAGTATTCACATAATCAAGACAAATTTCATTATTGGCAACATGTTTTCTTATAAAGTGATATCTAATTTCAATATGCTTTGTTCTTGAGTGTTGAATTGGATTTTTAGTTAGATTGATTGCACTTGTATTATCACATCTTATAGGTGTCTTATCAAGTGTGATACCATAGTCTTCAAGTTGTCTCTTAATCCATAGGATTTGAGCACAGCAACTTCCAGCTGCAACATATTCTGATTCAGCAGTAGATAATGCAACCGAATTTTGCTTTTTGCTAAACCATGAGATTAAGTTACTTCCTAAAAATTGGCATGCACCACTTGTGCTTTTTCTATCTAACTTACATCCAGCATAATCAGAATCAGAATAAGCAATCAGATTTAATGTTGAGTCTCTAGAATACCATAAACCTACATTTTTTTTCCACTAAGGTATCTAATAATTCTTTTAACAACAATTAAATGTGATTCTTTAGGTTCAGACTGAAATCTAGCACATAAGCAAACAGCAAACATTATGTCTGGTCTACTTGCAGTTAAATAAAGTAGGGATCCGATTATACCTCGATAATATTTTTGATCAACCTTCTTACCTTCTTCATCTTTGTCCAACTTGTATGAAGGACTCATTGGTGTTCCGAGGGGTTTGATTGATTCCATACCAAACTTCTTTAGAATTTCTCTTGTGTACTTTGTTTGGTTGATAAAGATTCCCTCTTTGCTTTGTTTGATTTGGAGTCCAAGGAAGAAATTGAGTTCTCCCATCATGCTCATTTCAAATTCTCCCTGCATTAACTTAGCAAACTCTTGACATAGAAGATTGTTAGTAGCACCAAATACAATGTCATCAACATAAATTTGAACTACAAGTAAATCTTTATCTTTTCTTTTCAAAAACAATGTTTTATCAATATTTCCTCTTGTAAAATCATTTTCAATCAAAAAATTACTTAGTCTATCATACCAAGCTCTAGGTGCTTGTTTCAAACCATATAAAGCTTTGTGCAATTTAAAACGTGATTTGAAAATTTATGATCTTCAAATCCCGGTGGTTGTTCAACAAATACTTCTTCATTTATTAATCCATTTAAAAATGCACTTTTGACATCCATTTGAAATAAATTAAAGTTCATGTGACATGCAAATGCAAGTAATAGCCTAATGGCTTCTAATCTAGCTATAGGTGCAAAGGTTTCATCAAAATCAATACCTTCTTCTTGATTATATCCTTTTGCAACTAATCTAGCTTTGTTTCTAATTACTATGCCATTTTCATCTAGTTTATTTCTAAAAACCCATTTTGATCCTATAACAGAATGATCTTTAGGTCTTTCCACTAATGTCCATACATTATTTCTAGTGAATTGGTTTAATTCTTCTTGCATAGCTAACATCCAATTATTATCTTTTTCAGCTTCTTCAATGATTTTAGGTTCAATTTGAGAAACAAATGCAAGGTGATTACTAATATTTCTCATAGATGATCTAGTTCTTATTCCTTGAGATGGATCACCTATAATCAATTCCTTGGGATGACTATAAGCGTATCTCCAATCTCTTGGTAGATCTACATCATTATGATTAGTATTAATAACATCAGCATTAGGTGAATCATTATCTTTAGCTTCTTGTTCATGATCTGAAGATACATCAATATTAAGTTTTTCAAGATTGTTTTCGAGAATGTTTGTATCTTCCTCATCATCAATCCTTTTGGAACTTGATGCTAAAGATTCATCAAAAACTACATGAATAGATTCTTCAACAATTAAACTTCCTTTATTGAACACTCTATATGCTTTACTAGTTGTTGAATAACCTAAGAATATTCCTTCATCAGATTTTGCATCAAATTTACCTAAGTTATTTTTACCATTATTATGAATAAAACATTTACAACCAAATGCATGAAAATATTAATGTTGGGTTTTCTATCATGCCATAATTCATAAGGTGTTTTCTTTAAAATAGGTCTTATTAATGCTCTATTTAGGATGTAACATGCTGTGTTAATAGCTTCCGCCCAAAAGTATTTCGGGAGTTTACTTTCACATGGCACGGGCCATGTCTTCTAGAGTTCTATTTTTTTTTCAACTACTCCATTTTGTTGAGGGGTTCTTGGTGCAGAAAAATTATGATTAATACCATTTTTATTGCAAAAACTTTCAAATAAGTGATTTTCAAATTCAGTTCCATGATCACTTCTTAGAGACACTATGGTAGTGTTTTCCTCATTTGTTACTTTCTTGAAGAATTTCAGGAATATCGAGAAAGTCTCATCTTTGTGAGCTAAAAATATTACCCAAGTGAATCTAAGTAATCATCTACTATCACAAGACCATATTTCTTTCCTCCTAGACTTGTGATTCTAGTTGGTCCAAAAAGGTCCATGTGAAGTAGCTCTAATGGCCTAGAAGTTGAAACAACATTTTTAGATTTAAAAGCACTTCTCGTTTGTTTTCCAAACTGACATGCATCACATATTTTTTATTTTCAAAATCTATTTTAGGTAGTCCTTTACTAAATCATTCTAATTAGTTTTGAAATCAGGTGTGTGCTTGCGTGACCTAATCTTCGATGCCATAACCAACCAATCTTATTCATATTAGCATTATTAGCAACAAAGAAATGATTATTAGTAGACAAATTGTCTAAGTCAATCAAGTATACATTGCCATTTCTATTTAATAAAAACAATGCTATTATCAATGGGATTAGCAACTGTGCATATAGAAGATTCAAATGATACTTTAAAACCTTTGTCACATAATTGACTAATGCTAATTAAATTATGTTTCAAACCATCAACATATAAGACATTTTCAATATATGTGGAGGGAGTTATTTGAATGTTACCAAGCCCCAAGATTTGGCCTTTGCCATTATCCCCAAATGTAACTACTCCTCCTCTTTTGCTTTCGAGGGTGATGAATTGATCTTTGTCACCCGTCATGTGCCTTGAGTAGCCGCTATCAAGATACCACTTTCGCTTTGATCTTTTGGCCGCAAGACACTCCTGCAAAGATGATCAAGTCTTATGTTTAGGTACCCAAGCTTTCTTGGGTCCTTCATGGTTAGTAGCAATAAAAACTGTTCCTTTTGGAACCCATATTTTCTTTCCTTTAATATTTAAGTTTTTATTAGGTTTTAGAATTTTACATTCATAAGATTTATGTCCTTTTTGATTACATTTAAAGCATGTAAAATTACTTTGGCCAGCACGCACAAAAATATTTTTCAGTGATTTTTGTTTTCTAAAAGTGTTATACCCTAATCCGGCTTTGTCAAAAACTGCTTTTTGACTATTTAATAACATGTTCAATTTAGTTGAGCTTAAGGTAAACTTATCAACTATGTTCTTATATTTTTCAACCTCTTTCCTTAGTTTATCATTTTCATTGGAAATTAATTCTTTTTCTTTTACCAAAATTTCATTTTCAGATTTAAGTTTCTTAACTTCATTATTAAGATCTTCCTTTTCTTTAATGAAAGTTGAATTTTCATTTTTCAAAAGCTTGTATTTCTTTTTCAAAACCTTGAAATCGCCGACAAGTTCATTAAAAGCATCAAATAATTCATCAAATGCAAACTCATCGCAAGGGTTATCGGAACTTACCTCATCGTTGTCGTCCTCCATAAAACATACATTTGCGACTTCCTTTTGTTCTTCTTCTTGGAAGAAGATTCTTCGCTATCACTCCAAGTCACCACATAAGCCTTCTTTTTCTTTTTGTAGGCTTTCTTTAATTTAGGACATTCATTCCTAAAGTGCCCCGGTTTATTACACTCATAACAAGTCAAGGGGTCTTTCTCTTTTTTTTTGTCCTTGTCCTTATTCTTATCCTTTTCTCCTTCCACTTTGCTCCAAATTTCTTCTTGTGGAAGGGTTTCTTTCTCCTCATGAATCTTTTAAACTTTTTAGCTAAGAGAGCAGTCTCTTCATCATCATCATCATCATCATCGCTGCTGCTCTCTTCTTCTTTGCAGCTTTGAGGGCAATCACTTTCTTCTTCTTTGTGTCCTCCTTTACGTGCTGCTTCATTGTCAACTCATGGGTCATAAGTGATCCTAGAAGCTCCTCTAAGGGCAGAGTGTTGAGGTCCTTTGCTTCTTGGATTGCTGTCATTTTGGCTTCCCATGATCTTGGTAGTGACCTAAGAATTTTTCGAACAAGTTCTGAGTTAGTATATGTCTTACCAAGACTTTTTAAACCATTTACAATATCTATAAATCTAGTATACATGCATGCAATGGTTTCAGATTGTTCCATGCTAAACAACTCATATTTATGAACAAGAATATTAATTTTAGATTCTTTTACTTGGTTGGTACCCTCATGGGTAACCTCTAATCTATCCCAAATCTTCTTTGCGGAATTACATGTGGAAATTCTATTAAATTCATTTGCATCTAAAGAGCAATATAAAATATTCATGGCTTTAGCGTTAAGCTGTGCCATCTTCCTATCATTATCATTCTAGTCCCTTTCGGGCTTAGGAACAATAGTGCCATCAATAACATGTGTGGGTGTACTAGGTCCATTAATTATAACACCCCATAGTTCATAGTCAGAAGCTTGAATGAATATCCTCATTCTAGCTTTCCAATATGAATAATTTGAACCATTAAACAGTGGAGGTCTACTCGTAGAATGACCTTCAGCAAATGATCCAACTTGAGCTGCCATTTGGATCTTTAGCTCTTGATCGTGTGATCAAAATCTAATGAGCACTAGCTCTGATACCAATTGTTGGCCTAGATGACAACCCAAGAGGGGGGGTGAATTGGGTTCTTTAAAAAAAAAATTTAAACCTTTTGAAATATTTGTTTGCTTAGTGTGAGTGAAAGTGAATGCAGATGCAAAAACAAAATACAATCAATAAGATAGAGATAGAGATAGAGATAAAGGAGACACGACAAACACAAAGATTTTATAGTGGTTCGGTGTATCCAACACCTACGTCCACTCCCAAGATTCACTTGGGTCCACACTATAATCTTCCTTGATTACAGCCGAGTTGTTTTACAAGCTCACAACTCAAACTTGTTGTTTTCCCGGGATCACAACGAACCCAGCCGGTTTTCCGAGCTCACCAGCACAAAAACCCTAACACAAGCTATACCAAGCTTTTACCGAGGTAAGACTACCTCCACTAGTTCAATCCCCCAGATTGAACTAGACACAAACAAAAGAAATATTTTTTTCAAGTACACAGCTTCTCAATGAGCAAATAATCAAGTAAATGAACAAGGTTTAGAAAAGCCTGATTTGTAGTTGGTTGGCTTTTGAGCTTTTCTTCTTTTCTTCTTTTCTTCTCCTTGCTAGATTGAATCAACCTCAGCTCCGATTCTTCACAGTTGAAGCAGTTGAGAAGGATTGAAAAGCAAGAAACTGATCCTCTTTCTCCAATTTGGGAAATCCATAAAAACTTTGATTTGAATGCCTTGGATTCCTCTTGAGCTTTTTGGAGTGGAGTGGATTTGAGCTAGAAGGTTTTTTCTCTTGAGATTCAGGCTCTCTCTTTTTCGGATTTTTGAATTGGGATTTCTCTATTTCCGTTTTTCTTCTTTTTTCCGTTCTTTTTTTGAATGATAGTCTTCCCTTTTTATAGATTTCTTTCAAACCATTTTTGGAAGAAAACTATCCGTTGGAGTGTACCTTGCAACAAATATATCTGTTAGAAATAAAGTAAAATAGAAATATTACCGTTAGAGCTGATCTGGCAATTTGATTTTTCATTCCAGGTGGGTTGGAGTCGACTCTAACTTTTCTGGAGTCGCTCTAACTCAAAACACTTTAATCCATTAATTCTGGAGTCATCTCTGACTTTTCTGGGGTCGATAAGAAACTTTTCTGGAGTCGACTCTAACAGACCCAGAGTCGACTCTAAGTCGGGGCCAGAAAAATCAACGTTCTATCTTTTCTGTTGGAGTCGGCTCTAACAGTCTCGGAGTTGACTCTAACTTCCGTGCTAGATACTGGAGTCGGCTCTGTGATTCTCGAAGTCGACTCTAATGTCTGCAATCTTACCTAGACATTAGATTCGATCCAGAACAAGATTTAACTCCTGATTTTGATCATTCAATCGACTTATAATCTGAAAAACTTAATCAAAATCATTAGAGCCTTCAATTGTCATACTCAAATAGTTTTGTTAATCATCAAAATAATCAATTGGGTCAACAGCTTTTTTTTAGAATTTTGAAATCACTAACTAATTCATTAAATGCATCAAGCAATTCGTCAAAGGTAAAGTCATGAGTTTCAGTACATACCTCATCGTCTTCTTTTGCCATAAAGTAAATGTTTGCAACTTCCTTTGTTCCTCCTCGGATGAGGATTCTTCGCTGTCGCTCCATGTTGCAACGTATGCCTTTTTCTTTTTCTTGTATCCCTTTTTTTATTGAGGATAATTATTTTAAAGTGCCCTGGTTTCTTACATTCATAGCATATGATGGGGTCTTTCTCTTTATCCTTGCCCTTTTCTTTTTCTTTTTCACCATGCATATTTGTTCTAAATTTTTTCTTATGGAAGGGTCTCTTTCTTTGCATAAATCTTTTGAATTTCTTAGCTAGATGTGCAGTCTCCTCATCATCATCATCTTCTTCATCATCACTGCTGCTCTTCTCGATTTCTGCAGCTTTAAGGACAATTATTCTCTTCTTTTTGACCTCTTCCTCTTGATGTTGCTTTATGGTCAGTTCATGGGTCATCAATTATCCAAGTAGCTCTTCCAAAGGTAATGTATTTTAATCTTTGACTTCTTGGATGGCAGTTACTTTCACTTCCCATGATCTTTGAAGAGACCTAAGGATTTTACAAACCAATTCAGAGTTAGTATAGGTTTTACTAAGACTTTTTAGACCATTTACAATATCAGTAAATCTAGTATACATGCATGTGATAGTTTCATTTTGTTCCATGCTAAACAATTCATACTTATGAACAAGAATATTAATCTTAGATTCTTTAACTTGATTAGTACCCTCATGCGTAACTTCTAGTCTATCCTAAATTTCTTTTGCAGAAATACATGTAGAAATCCTATTAAACTCATTAACATCTAAAGCACAATATAAGACATTCATGGCCTTAGCATTGAGCTGAGCCATTTTTCTATCGTTCTCATTCCAATCCCTTTCGGGTTTAGGAACTATTGAACCATCTACTAAGTATGTGGGTGTGCTAGGTCCATTAGTGATTACACTTCAAAGCTCATAATCTAAAGCTTGAATAAAAATTCTCATTCTAGCTTTCCAATAAAAATAATTAGAACCATTGAATAAAGAAGGTCTATTGGTAGAATGACCTTCAGCATATGAAGATTCAGCTTAAGCTGCCATTTGAATCTTTAACTCTTGATCGTTGGATCAAACAAGAAATGAGCACAAGCTCTGATACCAATGGTTGGCCTAGATGTCAACCCAAGAGGAGGGGGTGAATTGGGTTCTTAAAAAAATTTAACTCTTTAAAAAAAACTTTTTTTGCTTTGATATGAAAGAAATTAAGTGCAAAGTAGATAAATGCTAATCACAAATAAATGAGATAGAGGGAGACTAAGAAACAAAGCACGACAAACACAAAGATTTTATAGTGGTTCGGTGTATCCAACACCTACGTCCACTCCCAAGCTTCACTTGGATCTACACTATAACCTTTTGATTACAGTCGAGTTGTTTTACAAGCTCACAGCTCAAAACTTATTGTTTTCCCCGGGATGACAATGAACCCAGCTGATTTTCCGGGCTCACCAGCATACAACCCAACAACAAGCTATCCTAGCTTGTACCGAGGTATACTACCTCCACTAATTTAATCCCCCGATTGAATTAGCAAACACTAATGAAAAATAGAGTTTAAGTATACAGCAGCTCCTCAAATGAGCAAATAAATAATAAACTAAATAAGGATAAGAAAAGCCTGTTTGAAGCTCTTTGAATGTGTGCTTTTCTTCTTTTCTTCTTTTCCTCTTCTCCTTGAAAGATTGAATCAGGGCCTCAGCTCAGATTCTTCAGAAATTTGCAGTTGAGAAGTTGAGGATTTGGGGCTTTTGCTATCTTTCTTCTAAAGATGGAAATCTCCTTGATTTGAACTTGAGAAGCTTGTGGATTTCTCTTTTAGCTTTCTGAGGTTGATGGATTTGAGCTTTAAGTCTTTCCTCTTGATTTCTCTCTCTTTTTCACAGAATATTTTCTTGATTTTTCTCCTCTTTTCTCTTGTATATCTTCTCTTTTTCAAACGAACGATTTTTTCCTTTTTATAGATTTCTTAATCTAGGTTTAGGTAAAAAATATAGCAGTTGTGAGTTGTTTGGATTTCTCTACACACAAAGAAAATAGCCGTTAGAGGTTAGGTAAAAAGAAATCTTACCATTGGAGTCCGTTCTGACAGATAAAAAATCTATTCCTGACAGATTGGAGTTGGCTCCAACTTTTCGGGTGTCGGCTCCAAGATGGGTATCCAAAAATAGAAAATAAAAGGTTATTGAGGAGTCAGCTTCGAGAAAGTTAAGTGTTGGCTCGCCGCTTTTGGGGTCGGCTCTGCAATCCGAAGGTGTCGGCTCCAGAAATGCTCATAAAAACATGCTCTCTGTTCTCATGTTAGAGTCGGCTCCAGAAAATTAGGTGTCGGTTCCCGAACTCTCAGGTGTCGACTCTCAAATACTAGGTGTTGGCTTCGGAAATTGAAACAGAATATGCTTCTCTGTATCTCAGGTTGGAGTCGGCTCTGAAACTCTGGGTGTCGACTCCAGACCATGCCAAAATTTTAGAAAACTTCTGATACGCCTTGGGGTTGGCTCCTGACCATTTGGGTGTTGACTCCAAGCTCTGAACTTTAAAAAATTCTTTTGACATTTTGATTCAAAACTTGTTTCTTTATTCCTTTTGATTGATCAAACATTTTTAATCCCTGTAACACTTGTTAAATCTATTAGAAACATAGTAAATATACTCATGTCTTTTATTAATCATCAAAATCAATACTTGAGTCAACAACATCTGTAGCACCCTGGAATTGCATCATGGCTTTATAACTCTTGAGGTGATCGAGAGGATCCGTTGTACCATCATACGGATCTATCTAGGAAACATAGAATCTAGAGGGGATGGGCTCCTTCAGTATCCGGCGGGTGTAGGGAGGACGGGTGTCATACTCCTCCTCTGGCTGATTGTTGATCTTCCTAGCGAGCTCATCTAGTCGCCGATTGTACTCATCCAAGCGCTCCTCCACCTGGCGGCTGATCGTTGGGGCCCTTCGAGATGGCTCGAGGATGAAGAAGAAGAAGAAGAAGGAGAAGGATGCCGAAGGTGGGACTTCCGCTTTGGTTCCTCCTGGTGGTGCAGCTCTGGAGCAAACTTGCTCGGTACACAATCAGGAGACCGTGGCCGCTTGGGAGGCTCATGGCGAGGCTTCCTAGGGGAAACCTGACGACGACCAGCCTTTCGCTGAGGAGAGCCTCCCCTTGCGGATTGTTGACTGGCAGTGGGAGCGGTCTGATGCTGGGTGGCTACGGACTGCTCTTGCTAATGTTCGTGGACTATGGCAGTGAGAGTTTGGACTTGTTGGATGAGAGCTGCTAGTTGTTCCGTAGTTGGGGCAGCTGCATCTGGTGGCAGACAAGCAACGGAAGGGTCGGCAGCAGGGGGATCAGCCTTCTGCTGCCTAGCCGGCGGGGGAAGCCCCACCGAACAGCTGATGGAAGCATCTTGAGCTCACGTCACCACCATGGCTCGATGAAGGAAGAAGAGGGGTAAGAGTTCGCTGCTAGGTATCACGAAAAACTAGTGCCCCGTACCGTGCCCCCTACCTGGCGTGCCAATCTGATGACGCCCGATCGCTGATCTTGAATGTCGGGAGAAGAGAGTTGCTAAATCGATGAATCCTTGCCCAATCGGTTGGCCTACAAAAAGTCCCAAGACCGAAGGAGTGCTCCGGTGGGGACACTCCGATGCTCAAGTCAGCAATCAAGGTCATAGCTGAGGGAGAGCTCAAAAGAGCTCTTATGGAGGTAAGAGGAATCCACCAAAGGGAAATCCCTCTCTTGGTGATAGGGTAGCAAGTGTATGAGTTTGCATACCTGGTTCTTAAGTGGACTTACCTTTTATAGGTGGTTGACACCTGCACGATCACGTGGAGTTCTGTGAGAAAGGAATATCCGCGGGGTTCGTGGGGGTTGCGTGAATCTGGTCCGGTTGGTGGGTCTTGTCCTATTAGAGAGGAAAAAATGACGGTTAGTGGGTCAAGTTCCATCAGTCAGTGGAGCTAATGGGTAGTTAGGTCTGGTCCCATCGTAGGCGTGACCAGTGGGTAGTTGGGCCTGGTGATGTCAGACGACGCAGGTCAGAAGGATGGTGGCCTGAATGGTCAGGACCGTCCTGGGGTCGACTTGGGAAAGTCAGGACCGCCTAGGCTCTTCTGGGGGGCATCGGGGCCGAGCAGGGCCGACTTGGGAAGGTCGGGGCTGACTCGGCCATCTTGGAGGTGTCGGGGCTGAGCGGGGCCGACCGGGGAAGGTCGGGGCCGACTCGGCCGACTTGGAGATATTGGGGCCGAGCGGGGCCGACCAGGAAAGGTCGGAGCCGACTCGGCCGACTTGGAGATGTCGGGGCCGAGCGGGGCCGACCGAGAAAGGTCGGGACCGACTCGGCCGACTTGAAGATGTTGGGGCCGAGCGGGACCGACCTAGGAAGGTCAGGGCTGACTCGACTGACTTGGAGATGCCGGGGCCGACCAAGGAAGGTCGAGGCCGACTCGGCCGACTTGGAGATCCGGGATGGGGCCGTCTTAAGCTTTTGATTTTGCCATGATTGCCCTCGTAGCTACATCAGCCACATCACAATGTAAATCCTATTATCCTTAACATCCGTAATTATAACAACAAATGAAATAACTATTCATTGTCATCAAATGATTAAACATATCATAAATTAAAAATTCTATAACCATCATTATCAACAAGATGTCGCAATATGGTATCAAGCTTACTGGAAGGAAGCTTCCTGGGCTATCTTCTCAAATCATGTTCTTAAGCTGAGTTCTTGTTCAAGATATCGTAGTTGGAAGCCAATTTTTTGATCAAGAGACTGATGTTCTTAAGCTGAGGATTAACTGAAGATCAAAATTCTTGTGCTAAGATTATTCTCTGCAAAGTTTTCTTCTTATAACTTTCATTTGTTAATGTGAGTTTTCAAGAAAAAGCATCAATCGATTTATATTTTATTCTCTTGATATCTATAATTTCATCATTTGAACTCATATCTATAATAATTTCTATTCTATGTTTATTCTTATTTAATTTTTTCTTTCCACTTAACTCTCAGAAGCAAATATATAATTCTTCTTTTAATTATTATATTTATTAAATCCATTAATTTTTTTAATAATTCTGTATATTATATAATTTAATATTATTTTTTGTTTTTTAAATTAATTGTTTGCCCACATTAGTTCCATAAAAATATGAAAATGTTGGTTATTTTTTATCACACCTAATTGCTAATATGACACATCACTTCTATTGCCCCAACAATCTTTACAAAAAGTTTTACCACATCCATAATTCAATGTAACGTATTACAAGAAAGGATGTCCTAATAGTTTCTCTATTGGATATGGCTTTTGCTAATATACTTTTATTTTTTTTGAATTGATGCCATAATTTTTTAGAAACACGGTAAGCAAGGGCAATGAAATGAAAGTCTAAAATGTTGAGAACGAGCTTGGTTTTCAAAAAAAATATATAAAGGTATCATAGGCGGGGAAATTGGATATATATTTATAAGATATGACTATTACCCCAGTCAAATATATATATTTTTTATTATAGAAAATTTTTAAATCCCGACAAGAAAAAAAAAAGGCAAGAGACGATGACAAGGCAATAAAAACCCATCCTTATTAATAAAAAATAGAAAAGAAAAAAGAGAGAAAAATAAAATAATAAAAATAATAAAAAAATAAAAATCAAATGAAGGAAAAAAGAGAAACAATAATCTATATAAAATGATTGAAGTAGCAATATAATAGCGTGACGTTCTGCTCGATCTATATAGAAATTGGGATACGCTATCCCATAGAAATTGAGATATCCTATCCCACATAATTTAAAAACTTAAGATGATACTTAAAGTTGATAAAGGTTCATGGTCGTTTTATAAACACAATTTAACTTAATCTGAATATTCATTTAAAAATACATTCTTTGCATCTAATTATTTTATAGGCTGAGTTTCATTTAATGCTTTATAAGCTCCGTTGACAGCAAACCAAGAACACCGGCCGAAACTGTAGCTGGTTTGACGATAAAAAATTCAGAAATTTTTTTGATCGAATCCTTTAGCAACACGCGTGTCGTGCCGCTCAACACTTCAAGATTTTTTCAGCCCTGATGACCTACGTACAGCGCACAGTATTATAAAATTAAGCTTCGGCTGGCACCAAGCCTGCCGGTTGACGCTATCTACCCCGGCTCATGGTAAAGCTATGGCACCGTCTGCGGTGGGGTAGGTTATCTGACTTCATTTGTGACAAAAGAAAAGACAAGAAGTCGTTCCATCGAGAGCACATGGCAAGCCCCAAAAAAAAAAAAAAAAAATTTGATGGAGTGGTCCAGACACTCGCATTGTTTTTATTACGTCAACATTAAAACACTGATTCATTATGGTTGAACGGTCGAAGATAAAAGTGGCATCGCCATCCAAAATCCCTTCGGCATTGTGTAAAACTTCTTATAAAGAAGAATATTATTTAGGATTTTTTTTTATTTTTTTTGGGGGGAGAGAAACTTCAACCCGGTAGCTGCTAGCTTTTTACATTTAGATTATTTCTCATACAAGAATGGAGATCTGCATCAAGATCTACAACGAGCAAGCTATATATATATATTGCTGGTATATCGCCGGCCTCTCAAGCCTCGCTGCCACGTACCCTAGCAAGCGTCCTTGAACGAGTTCTTCCTCGCTGCAGCCAACACCGTCTTGTCTGCAACTATGAAGTATGCCGCCCCCGCCGCTGCATGCACCGAAAATCCCTTCTCATTAATCATTCAATTTCAATTTATTTCTTTGTTTTTCACAGCTATAATATATATATATATATAGAAGATATATAAGAAGCGATTGAAAACCTGATGAAACGATGAGGGCCTGAGCTGTGGGATTTAGGAAGGACCTCGCCCATGGGATCATCCTCACGCTAGCCAACTAATTGATTTAAGAAAAAAAAAAAAAATAATGTAACATGCTCAAATGGCCAGATCCATATATATACATATATATGTAAATGATGAGAGGAGGAGGAAACTTGAGATGCTTACAGTGGGAATCGCCGAGGCAACAGTTGCAACCATGGCTGCCTTTGCTCCTGCAACAGCTCCCTCTGCCACAACAAATTAAGAGAACACCATCCATGAGATTAGCGATGATGTCAAGGAGACACATATAAAGCATAATAATTAAGAAGCCTGTCTCCTGTCTAGCTAGGTTGGTGCTAGCTAAAATTATCAGGACAGCAAGCAGAGAATTTAGATTCACAAAGCGAAGAGGACAAGGACTTAATTACCGTGGGAGCAGCGCTTTGCCAAGGCCAGCTTCTGATCGAGAGAGGAGCGAGAGACGGAGGAGGCCATTCTTCTTGAAATCGAACTCGATCTACTCTGGGGAAGGTGGGCGTCGTAGTACCTGGGCTGTGAGGAGTAGGAACGGAGATGGTCGCGTATTTGTAGGCGCGGTGGAGCGAGGAGACGGGAAGGGGAGAGAGCAGCGGCTGATGGTTTTCAGCTGGAATCATAGGGATTCTGGTGGGTAGTAGCCTGTTTTGCTCCGGAGCCATGTGGAGGGGAAATTCTATTCGCGCCCACAATAAACCTCTCAGCACCCGCATTAAAAAAAAAAAAAATTTTTGCTAAGTACACCCACATGGTAACTCACTACACCTACCCATATTTTTTTAATCCCTAAATTACCCTCACACCCTTTCACCCCTCAAAAATACTCAGCACACCCCACCCCACCCACATTCGTCCGGGCCGCCCCCCCCCTCCCGCCCTCCACCGATCGTGTCCTCCTCTCCCGACGGAGCTCCTCCTCCCACCCTCCCGGCGAAGCACCTCTTCCTTCCCGGCGGATCTCCGGCGAGGTGAGTCCCTTTTTTTTTTTTTACTTACCTCCCATGCCGGCGGAGCGGGTTGTCCGGCATGGGAGCTCCCATGCCGGCGGCGGCCCGGCATGAGAACGAGGAAGGGAGCCAATTTTTTTTTTTTTTTTTTTGGGCCGCCGGCTCCCTTCCCGTTAACCAATTTTTTTTTTTTTTTTTTTTTGTGAGTGCCGGCGGCATTCCCGCCGGGAGCTCCCTCTCCGGCGGGTTGTCCGGCATGGGAGCTCCCATGCCGGCGGCGGCCCGGCATGAGAACGAGGAAGGGAGCCGGCGGCCCGCCGTCTCCCTTCCCCGTTAAGCAATTAATTTTTTTTTTTTTTTGTGAGTGCCGGCGGCATTCCCGCCCGGAGCTCCCTCTCCGGCGGGTTGTCCGGCATGGGAAGCATGGGAGCTCCCATGCCGGCTGTCCGGCATTAGAACGAGGAAGGGAGCCGGCGCCATTTTTTTTGGTGAATGCCGGCGGCATTCCCGCCCGGTGCTCCCTCTCCGGCGGGTTGTCCGGCATGGGAGGCATGGGAGCTCCCAGATCGTTAACAGTAAACTTATTAACCCACTTGCACATAACACTACTGAATTTTGGCAATTGCACTTATTGGTTTGGCAATTGCACTTATTGGCTTGTCATTCCTGATCAATTTAGTCTTATAATTCATAAATGTAAATCTGAATTTTTTGTTCAGTTTCATCATATAACTTGTCTACTTGATTTGCATTTTGATTGACGTATATGCTGATACTCAGTTTCAGATATGGATGCTGGTTCCTCGCGATTTAGACCCACGGCGTCAGCCAGAAGATGTCGTGCCGGTCATGCTGAGGCCGAGGTTCCTGCTGCACCATCGCCCCCTGCTGAGGCCGTAGACGAGGACATGCCCGCTATGGACGTTGAGGGTGAAGCTGTCGGGCCATGTCCAGGAGGTCCAGAGGATGAGTCTGTCCTGAGTAGTTTCAGGACACATATAGCAGCCTCGATCTGGAGGCAACAGGTATTATTTAATTGCTATTGCATTTTACTTTCTTTAATGTATCATTACGATGCTGTGATATAAATTATTAATGGCATTTATATTACAGGAACGGGCTCCACTGAAGTGCATGAACCATGCTGCCAAGGTAGCTGAATGGCAGTGGTGGGAATCAAGGCAATCAAATAGGAAGTTCAGGGCAATCATAGAGCAGTCGGGCCTTATAGATCTAGTGCACTCCTCTTATCGGTTCACCGATAAGATTCTTGTCTCCGGCTTTGTTGAGAGATGGCAGCCCGAGACGAACACCTTCCATCTACCCTATGGCGAGATGACTATTACATTGGACGATGTAGCCGCCATCTTAGGGATTACTGTCACGGGTTCCTCAGTGTCATGTGAGAGGATGAGCGATCGGGAAGCTGAGGACATCCTTGTTGAGCTATTGGGTGTGTCAGATACAGATGCGCGTCAGGAGGTTCTATCTGTACGTGGTCAGTCTGTTAGGTTAGAGTGGCTGAAGAGTCATTTTCACACTGTATCTGATAGAGATAGTCATCACAGGATAGAGTGTGCAGCGCGGGGGTATTTGCTATTTTTGATAGGGTGCACACTCTTTGTTGATAAAAGTGGAACGAGGGTGCCTATAGCTTATCTTGCTCTATTTAGGGATTTGGATAGAGTGAGATCATATTCCTGGGGTGCCGCTGCTTTGACTTTCTTGTACCGTCAGCTGGGGATTGCGTCTAGGGCATCAGTTAGACAGATCAGTGGATACATGACGCTGCTCCAGGCTTGGATTTATGAGCATTTTCCAGATCTCACTCCTCATCCATCCCTTGATTATACTGATGCGAGGCCCCGCGTGCAGCGTTGGCATCCTGGCACTCCATCACGTACCTCGATGGACCATTTAGTTGTTCTTCGTGAGTCATTGGACGTTTTGAGGGCCGATCAGGTATGTACCATGATGTGTCGCTTGTATATTTAAGTTTTTTTAATTTGCTATATATGACCTAGCTGGGTATTGTTTATATGTTGCAGGTCATTTGGGATCCCCATCGTCATCAGCGAGCTGATCGTCCGTTCCTAGACATTGCATTCTTCAGTGGATGCCTAAAGTGTATGGATGTCGTAGAACCCTATCATCCTGAAAGGGTTCTACGACAGTTTGGTCGGATACAGACGATCCCTCGCGCGCCACTAGCCCCTGCGCGAGCCAGTAGAGGACCGACAGCAGGATCGTACCGTATTGCATATGTCTTCTTGGATCAGTTATGGGAGGAGTGGGAGGATCACGTACTGAGCCAACGTCGTAGGAGCCATCCGGTTGTCCGACCATCGGACTGTGTTCCAGGATATATGGATTGGTATTCTCGTATCACGCACTTGGTTGTCCACCCCCCAGAGAGCCGATCCAGCATATATGATCGTGCACGAACTGAAGATGTCGATGTTGATCTTGACGTTTACCGGCGGCGCTGTGAGGATGCCATCAGCATTGCTACCGACACTCTACATATGGGTCGGGTGGAGATTGCATCATTTGGGACCGACTACATGTACGATGTTATGTCGCATATGGTTGATGTTCTGCAGGGTCAGCACATCTCGACTGTTGAGCCTGATGTGCCTGGACCTAGTCATGCGACACCTGATGTGCCTGGACCCAGTCATGCACGACCTGATGTTCCTGGATCTAGTCGGGCACCCACACAGCAGTATAGGCGTCGACGACGACGGGCTGGGGATTGATTGGGATGGGATTTGTATTACTTTTGCTTGTTACAAAGTCAATATTTTGTTATATGTAACATTCAAAGCAAATGAAATGAAATGAAAGTTTCAATTCCAAATTTTTTATCTTATTTACAAACATTTCATCCCTTGCCATTCCGTTTCATCCGTGCCATCCCGTGCCGGTACGTGCCGGGCCGCTTGTATTAACACCGCACAATTATCGCGCAAATCACATTGATTATATCTAAAATATAATGACATTTGTTATTGAAAAATATCAAAGGCCAATCAAAGGCGTGCCGTGCCAATGAAACGCTTGCCGGGCCAATATTACGCCTGGGCCATCAATTGCTGCCCCGTGCGATCTGCGCACCAGATGGCCCGGGACCCATATCCTCCTCGACATTCCACTCAACCACAAAGCCCCGTGCCGGCCCGTGCCGGTGGCGTGCCAAATTTTATTAAAGATTTTGAAATAACTCAATAAATCACTCATTTTAAAATTGTTGAAAATATAATTTGAGTACCCTCTTGTCTGCGCACCCGACGGCCCGGGCCCATATCCTCGGACCCATTCCACACAACCAAAAGCCGCGTGCCGAATTATCCTCCGTTCGGTCTGACAGAGCCGAACAGAGGCAAACTGTTCGGCCCTGTGTGCCGAACAAATTGCCTCTGTTCGGCCCAGTGTGGCCGAACAGAGCAGATTGTTCGGCCACACAGGACCGAACACGGTTTTTCAGGGTAAAGGCCTGTGTTCGGTCCTGTGTGGCCGAACAAATTGCCTCTGTTCGGCCACACTGGGCCGAACAGAGGCAATTTGTTCGGCCACACAGGGCCGAACAGTTTGCCTCTGTTCGGCTCTGTCAGACCGAACGGAGGTAATTCGGCACGCGGCTTTTGGTTGTGTGGAATGGGTCCGAGGATATGGTCCCGGGCCGTCGGGTGCGCAGACAAGAGGGTACTCAAATTATATTTTCAACCAATTTTAAAATGAGTGATTTATTGAGTTATTTCAAAATCTTTAATAAAATTTGGCACGCCACCGGCACGGGCCGGCACGGGGCTTTGTGGTTGAGTGGAATGTCGAGGAGGATATGGGTCCCGGGCCATCTGGTGCGCAGATCGGCACGGGGCAGCAATTGATGGCCCAGGCGTAATATTGGCCCGGCAAGCGTTTCATTGGCACGGCCCGGCACGGGATGGCACGAATGGAACGGGATGGCACGGGATGGAATGTTTGACATTGATCGAAGTGTATACAAACAATTTGCACACATAAGAAGATAAAAAAAATGATATTCAAAACTTTCATTTCATTTCAATTGCATTGAATGTTACATAAACAAAATGTTGACTTTGTAACAACCAATGCACTCTACAACTCAACAGTCTCGCTAAGTATTACATCGGACGATATATTTTCTCTGAACTGTTGAATCCTAGATTCATAAGAATTGGCCCATCCGGAAGCACAAGGTAAATGGTATTTTAACCAGTTGGTTGCTATTGGCGGTACTGGATGACCCGGCAACAAGAAAACCTACAAAGAGTAATCAAGTTTAAAAAATCGTCAAGAATAACAGCAATGTCTTAAATTTAATACCTCAACAAAGAGTAATATATTTAATACCTCAACAAAATGGTTGCTATTAACGAAGGCCACTGCAATGTCTTTACGGGATACAAGAGGAAGAGGCACCGATCTGAGCGGTAAGAAAGTCAGACATTGTTGCAAGGAGAGGTGGTACAGGACAACATTGTAGCATGATGCTATAAGATGCCCCATATCTGGCATGGTCATCCACCGGTCATATGGCGGACAATCCTCAAAATATGATAATGCATGAGCGATCTCGTCAACCCTCCCCTCGACAGCATACAATGCGCGATAGTGCTCTATATGACAGTTCAACTCATGTAATAAATCCCTCCTGACACGTGGCCAATCTTCCTCTCCGAAGCCAAGTAAGTCAGCAATTGCTCGAAATCCACAGTTGCCATCAGCTTTGACATCCTTGATGTGCTGGATGAATGCCCTCAACCCGTCTGGAAGTTGATTTATATAGATCATTGGCTTATGTGACCGGATTCGTTGACGAATAACCTACAAATTGTATTGAATGATATGAATTATATAAAATATAACGATAAGCTATATTAAAGAAAAGCTTCGTACCTTCTTCTTTGGCTGCCCCTTCGGCATCTGCATCCTTGGGATCCCTAAAATATTTTGCTGCGAACCAGGTGAATAACTATCCTGTCCAGATAGAACCAACTCAAATGCGGAAGGGTCACGGCGAGTAGAAGTATCAACCTCCAATGAAGCCCGCCCACGTATACCGATCTTCCTTTTCGCAGGTTCTTCAAGAGATGTACTATCAGGACTTGCAATCTCTCTTAATTTCTTTAACATTTGCAATTGAGATGCCCCATCTAACTGCTCGAATTTCTCGGCAATTATATTCAACTCTGGTTTACAGGTCAACTTCACACTTTGCACATTTTTAGCAGGCTGCATATCAAGTTTCGTCCAATGAGGATCTATGCAGTCGAGGGGAATAGGCTGACCTTTCATCCTATACCGCAAATCTCATGAGCACATGGTAAGCCATGTGTGCGTCGAATAGCACACCCACAAGCTGATTCATGAATCTCAGCTGAATTGGCCCGATTCGATTGGGCAAGGATATGATTTAATGCACATATAGATATGAATCCTCGCAGTTCTTTGAATTCAGCAGGCTTAAAGTTGTGTTGCACGACCGTCAAACTCTTCTCGAATGAGGCTTTAATGTCGCTGTGCTGTAGCTCAATCAAACTATTTATTTTTGTCCAAGAAGACTCGAAAGTACCTTGGCTTGAACCAAGCTGTCTTTTAAGCCTTGCATGTGCACTTTCAGCCCTAGTAAAGTAAGAAAATTAGATCAAAGTTATATATCAAAGATAAAAATATATATATGAATTGCTAAGGGAAATCTTTTTCTTGTAATACCTATTTGTTGTCACATTCCCGTAGTGCCTATAATTGTCCGTCCATGCTGAGACAAATCTTTCCCTGTATTTGCTCAACCAGGTATCTGATACATATCGCAAGGCATCTGGATACGAACTGAAATCTCTCTGAAGTGCACTCCAACGAACATTATAGTCATCTTCTGTGGCTGACAGGACCAGTATATTCCAACTCATTATAAACATATCCCATTTCTCCTTTGTTTCAAATAATCTTTTGCATTGAGCCAGAACATTCCTACTAATATGCCATCTACATAACATATGTGAAGATGTAGGAAATACCCTCTTAATTGCATTCAATAGAGCCAAATCTCTATCTGTGATTATCACCTCAGGCAAAACATCAGCATCCATGACACTGCGCAATCTATCTAATGCCCATGTATAGTTATTTTCCCGCTCAGAGTCCATGTATGCAAAAGCAACAGAAAATGTGAGATTAGTTGATGTCACCCCCACAATCTCTAACAGAGGAAGACGATATCTATTCGTCTTGTATGTGCAATCCATAATCAATACACGAGGAAATGCACGTAACAAATCTATACATCCAGGGTGTGCCCAAAACAAGTCACGCACCACGTCAGTACTACCGCAACTCCTATGCCACTCAATATATTTAGCATCGGCTAATTTACCAAGAAGATGTTGCATCTGTGATCTCCCTGCTTTCTCTAAAACCTTACACCTCTGGCGTGCATTGTAGATCGTCTTCATTGTCGTAACATTGTGGGCATCTCTTTGCTTCAATGTGGACAATATATCCTTTGGCCGAACCAAAGTTTTCGACATATCCACTAACAATGAAGTCTCCTCCCTAGATAATCTTCCAGCATATGAGTGTCCCTCGAAATGCTTCGCAGACGGATGATTGTGCACTCCACAAATAACCTCCAAAATCCAATCATCCGCAGTGTCCAATTTCCTTCCTCTTAATAAAAATGGGCATCCACACTTCTTTGTACCACTAGCCCTCTTCTTTGATCCCTTTTCCTTTTCCTTTCCGCTTGTGCATTTGTGCTTACCGCTCCTTTCGCAACCTAACTTGATTCTTGGTTTCCTAACATTGCTTCCCGAATCAGATGTTTTAATTACAATAACTAATCCATTCCTCCTCCCAGCTTCCCGACACCAACTACACAATTCTTCTCTACTCTTGAATATCTACACAATAAATAGTATAATTTAGCAAGTATAGTATACAATTAAAACAAGTCAGCAACAATTGCAATCAAAATTATCTTACTTCGTAAGTTGTAAATTCATTTGTGTAATCCATAACACAATCTGAGCCAATTTTGCTTGATTCGGTTGACGCATCATCCTACAAGGATAAAATATTATGTTAAATTTATATTTGGAACATAATGGTTTCGTTCGGCTAAGTATGGCCGAACGGAATAGATTTGTTCGGCCAGGGCTGGCCGAACGGAATAGTTTTGTTCGGCCAGGGCTGGCCGAACATAAACAATATGTTCGGCATAACCTAGCCGAACAGAATGCATCTGTTCGGCCAGGTTAAGCCGAACATATTGTTTATGTTCGGCCAGCCCTGGCCGAACAAAACTATTCCGTTCGGCCCTGGTAGGCCGAACGGAACGCGTTCCGGGAAAAAAAAAAAAGACGATTCAGTTTTTAAAAACGAACCTTATCGTCACCGTCGCCTTCCCAGATTACTAGTTGCTTCTCCATTGTTGAAATGAGAGCTTTAAACCTTGTCTAGACCCTGATTTCAGAGACAATCGTTGAGAGAGGGAGGAGGAAGGGAGATGGCTGTGCCTGGGAGAGAAGTTTGGAAATGTTATCAGGGGTTTTGATCATGTGGGTGTAGATAGAAATAAGCAAGGGTAGAAAAGTAATTACATCTTAGGGTATTTTAGGTATTTAATTTTATGTAAGTGTGGGTGTGGAGAGTAATCTTTGGGGTGCCAATAGAACGACTCCATGTGGAGTTGTTGTGGGGTTGGTCGCACGGCCAACTTTAACCGTAAAATGCCCCTCAAGTCGTAGTTAATAACATATACATACCCTTGTACTTTGAAGAAATTTTACTCTCAGTCCCACTGACTCGAACAAGACCATGGTTTGCACGGAAAAAGCGCTCTGGAGAACCGCCGCCAGTTTTGGACACGGGAAGTATGTTGGGGGGGGGGGGGGACCGGGGGTTGTGGGGTGGGGTGGGGTGGTTTTGGACCGAAGGAAGCGATCGGTTCGCCCCCCCCCCCAGAACGATGGCACGTGCCCCTCACAGTGATCCGTACAGCACCTGGCAAAATAAAGTTGCCGGTCGGTCCAGAAAATGGTATTCGCTTTCGACGGGAAAGTCCTGCGGGTAATGGCGGTGGCAATGGGTCGATGGGCGCCCCTCGCGCGGAAAGCGTGAAGGCAAGCGTCCTGAATGCACAATAAATTTACAAGAACAATATCGTCAGAGCGCGATCAAATGGCCATGGCTAAGTGGGAAATTTTTATTTGCACCGTTTCGTTTGTTCTGTATATTTTGTTTTTAATTTTTTTTATACTTTCTATGTCCCTTCAAATTATTCTCGATATCTCTCTTAAAAATTAATATTTCTAAATTATCCCTTCAGGTACCCCCCTCCCTCTTTTCAAATCAGTCGCACACCCCTCAACATATCGTCCGATCTATTTTTCCTCTCTTCTTACTTCTTTTTCGATACTGACAACGATCTTCTTTTCCGACACCGAGCGACATCCTCGGCAACTTCTTCCTTGGCATCGGCACCTCCTTGCCCGGCACCGACAGCAACCAATGATAGGTTTACTAAACCCACCGCCTTTGATTCCCTCGGCTCCGCCCCCTCCATCCCTTCATCCGATCCTCTTCATCCCCTTTGCCCCCCTCTGGCAAAGCCCTAGGTCCAGGGTCGATTCAGGGCCGAATAGAGAACCAGAGAGAGTTAAGAATTTAATTTTTTTTAAAAAAATAAATTTATTATATAAGTACTTTTATATAAGTAGTTTAAAAAATTATAATTAGTAAAATTTTTAAATTGATTATAAATTGGTATAGTTAAGTTTTTTGAGAATAAATTTGGATATTTTTTTATTTATTTATATTTTAATCTTGCGTATTAATGCTGATTAATGCTATATTTCAGATATGGATACTGGTCCCTCACGAGTTAGACCCACAGCGTCTGCCAGGAGACATCGTGGTAGGCATGCTGAGCCAGAAGTTTCTATTGCACTAGAGGTTCCTGTTGCATTATCGCCCCTAGCTGAGACAGTAGACGAGGACATCCCAGCTATGGATGTTGATGATGAAGTGGATGGGCCTTGTCCAGGCGATCCAGAGGATGAGTCTGTCCTTAGTAGTTTCAGGACACATATAGTAGCCTCCATCTGGAGGTAACAGGTATTGTTTGTTTGTTATTGTAGTGTATTTTCCTTAATGCATTATTATGATGCTGTTATATAATTTATTCATGTTATCCATTTATATTTTACGGGCCCCATTGAAGTGCATGAATATTCATGCTGCCAAGGTAGGTGAGTGGCAGTAGTGGGCATCAGGGTAATTGAATAGAAGGTTCAGAGCATTAGTTCAGCAGTCGGGCGAGGTTGAGCTAGTGCACTGCTCTTATTAGTTCATCGATAAGATTCTTGTCTCGGGCTTCGTAGAGAGATGGCAGTCCGAGACAAATACCTTCCATCTTTCCTTAGGCGAGATGACAATCACGTTGGATGACGTTGCCGCCATATTAGGGAATAGTGTCATAGGTGCCTCAGTGTCACTGTCATGTGATAGGATGAGTGATTGGGATGCTGAGGATCTACTAGTGGAGCTGTTGGGTGTGTCATAGGTAGATGCGCGTCAGGAGGTGCTATTAGTACACGGTCAGTCTGTGATATTAGAGTGGCTGAAAAGTCATTTTCATATTGTATCTGATAGAGAAAGCTACCATAGAATAGAGTGTGCAGCACGAGGGTATTTGCTATTTTTGTTAGGGTGCACACTCTTTGTTGATAAGAGTGGGACGAGGGTGCCTATAGCTTATCTTTCTCTACTTTGGGATTTGATAGGATGAGCACATATGCCTGGGGTGCTAGTCCCTTGGCTCATTTATATCGTTAGTTGGGGATTGCGTCTATGGCATCCGTTCGACAGTTTAGTGGATATATGACGCTGCTCCAGGCATGGATTTATGAGCATTTTTCATTTTTCACTCCACATTCAGCCCTAGATTATACTGAAACTAGGCCCCGTGTGCACCGATGGATTCCCGGCAGTTCACCACATACCATGATGGACCATTTAGTGATTCTACCCGAGACCTTGGACGTTTTGAGGGCTGATGAGGTAAATACCTTAGACCACACACTTGTATATTTCTATGATTTATCATATTATCAAACTGATTAGGATTTATCTGTTGTAGGTAGTTTGGGATTCCCATCATATTCGGGAGGATCGTCTATTCCTAGATATTGCTTTCTTTAGTGGATGCTTGAAGTGCCTGGATGTCATAGAACCCTATCATTCTGAAAGGGTTCTACAATAGTTTGATAGGATAAAGATGATCCCCGCGCGCCACTAGCCCCTGAGCGAGCTAGCAGAGGATCGACAACAGCATCATACCGCATCCGATACATCTTCTATGATCAGATGTGGGAGAGGTGGGAGGATCACCTGCTGAGTCGAGCGAGCAGGAGCCATCCGATGACCCGAACATCAGATTGCGTGCCAGGATATATGGATTGATATCCTCATATTACGCACCTGGCAGTTCACCCTGAGAAAGCTGATCCAGTATCTATTTCCGATCACGTCCTGATGATGTTGATGCTGACATGCAAAGGTGACGTATTGCAGATGCCATTAACATTTGCAGCAGCATTCTACATATGGGTCGGAAAGAGGTTACATCACAGGGGATCGACCTGTACGATGTTATTTCTCAGATGTCACAGGTGTTACAGGGTCAGTATATTTCATCAGGTGAGCCTGATGTACCTGGCCCTAGTCATGCATCGCTACAGCAGTATAGGCATCGATGATGGAAAGATGAGGATTGATGATGTACCATATTTTTTTTTTTTACTTTTAGCACATCTTTTTGTAAAATACATTAAAATTTGAATGAAAGTTTGAGTTTCCTTTAAATATTCTTTTTTGTTCCAGAGTCCATATTTGAATATTAATATCAAATGCAATATATAACTCAATAGTCTCACTAATTATAAATTAGTAAACAATCGCATGCTAATAATAATCTCGCTAATTATGTGGTGGAGTTTGACAAATAAACTGGACACGTGCCGGCACACCCCAACATCAATCAACAAAGACAATTAATGACACATCAATCAACAATGAGGTGTGCTGTCAACTTCCATAAACTTTAAGATAATTGACACTCCTAGACATGCATCCGCATGCCTTGACACGGGCATGGTATGCCCCGGCATGCATCGGAACGCTCCAGCACAGGTCAGCATGGGTCGGCACTCATCGGCATGGGCCGATCGGCATGACCCAACTTGTGCCAGCACGTATTGGCGCGCTCCGGTATAGGTCGGCACACTCCGTCACAGGTCGGCACGCATTGGCACTCACTGGCATGGGCCGACCGGCATGACCCAACTTATGCCGACACGCATCGGCATGCTCCGGCACTGGTTGGAACGCATCGGCACTCACAGCCACGGGCCAACCGGCATGCCCCAACTCATGCCGGCACACATCAACATGCTTCGGCATGGTCGATCGGCCGGACCGTAGGCATGGATTACTGAATTTGTGAGGTCATGGCATCAATCAACAAAGACAATTAATGACACATCAATCAACAATGAGGTGTGATATCAACTTTCATAAACTTCTTGATAATTGACACTTCTAGACATGCATCGGCATGCCCCAGCACGGGTACGGTATGCCTCGGCACGCATCGGCACGGTCAGTCAACTAAAAAAAGAATGCACTATATATAAAAATTTTAAATATTATACAACTTTGTATATTGATAAAACTTGCAATCTACAACTCAACAGTCTCGCTAATAGTAACATCTGACGATATCGTTTGTTTGAACTATTGAATCCTAGTTTTATAAGAAGTTGCCCATCCAGACGCACAAGGTAAATGATATCTTTGCTAGTTGCTCACTATTGGGGGAATGGGATGACCCGGTAATAGAAACACCTACAAAATAAATAAATTTGTAAACAAAATGATTTATAAGTCATTTAAGGATGAATAAAAGATATTTAATTAATACCTCCACAAAATGATTGCCATTTACGAATGCTACTGTGCGGGATAGAAGAAGAAGAGGCACTAATCTAAGAGGTAGGAATGTAAGACATTGTTGCAAGGAAAGGTGGTATAAGACAACATTATAGTAAGACGCTATAAGGTGCCCCGTATTCGGCAATGTCATCCACCGGTCAGATAGTGGACAATCCTCAAAATATGATAATGCTTGAGCGATCTCGTCAAACCTTCTTCGACAACAAATAAAGCGCGATAGTGCTCTGAATGACTTTACAACTCATGTAATAAATCCTTCCTAACATGAAGCCAATCCTCCTCTCCAAATCTAAGCAAGTTAGCTATTGCTCTGAATCTGCAGTTGCTATCAGCTTTTACGTCCTTGATATGCTGGATGAATGACCTTAACCCATTTAGAATTTGATCAATGTAGATTGTTGGCTTATAAGAACGGGTTCGAGGACAAAAAACTGCAAACCATATCGAATGATATTAAAAACTATCGCATGCTAATAATAAACGGCTAATAATAAACACCACGGGCCGTGTGTATCAGCATGCCCCGATACATACCAGCACGATACTCCATGCTTCTTACCTTTTTTCTCAGCTGTCTCTTTTGCATTTGCATTAGTGGGGTGCCTGTACCAGATAGGTAACTATCTTGTCTAGAAAGAACCAACTCAAAGGCAGAAGGATCATGGCAAATAGACGTATCAACCTTCAATGAAGTACGGCCACATGAATCGGTCATCCTTTTTGCAGGTTCTTTAAGAGAAGTACTATCTGGGCTTGCAATCTCTCTTAATTTTCTTAACATCTACAATTTAGAAGCCCCATCTAACTGCTTGAATTTTTTAGCAATTATATCCAACTCTGATTCATAGCTCAGCATCATAATTTGCACATTTGAAGCAGGCACCATATCAAGTTTTCTCCAATGAGGATCTATGCAGTCGAGGGGAATAGGTTGACCTTCCATTCTATACCGCACAATCTCATGAGTGCATGGTAATCCATGTGTGTGTCGAATAGCAAACCCACAAACTGATTCATCAATCCCAATGAATTGGTTTGGTTCGCTTGAACGAGGATATGATTTAATGCAGTTATAGATATAAAACCTCGTATTTCTTTGAATTCAGCAGGCTTGAAGTTGTGTTACATGACTATCAAACTCTTTTCAAATGAGGCTTTGATGTCACTGTGCTGCAACTCAATCAAACTATGAATTTTTGTCCAAGATGACTCGAAAGTCCCTTGGCTTGATCCAAGCTGTCTTTTAAGCCTTGCATGTGCACTTTCAGCCCTAGTAAAGTAAATACAATTAAATAAAAGTTAGATAACAAATATATAATTAAATTATAAATTTATAAACTTAATCAATTTCTTGTGATACCTATTAGTTGTCACATTTTCGTAGTGCCTATGTGCATCCGTCCATGCTGCGACAAATTTTTCCTTGAACTTGCTCAGCCAATTATCCGACACATACCGTAAAGCATCTGGATAGGTACTAAACTCTCTCCAGAGTACACTCCAGTGATCGTTATACTCATCTTCTATGGTTGACAATACTAGTATATTCCAACTCATTATAAACTTATCCCATTTCTCCTTTGTTTCAAATAATTTTTGCACTGGCCAAAACATTCCTACTAATATGCCATCTACATTACAAATGTGTTGTCGTAGGAAATACCTTCTAAATTGCATTCAATAGAGCCAAGTCTCGATCTATGACTATCACCTCAGGCAGAACATCAGCATCCATGATGCTGCGCAATCTCTTAATACCCATGTATAGTTATTTTCCGCTCAAAGTCCATGTATGTAAAAGCAATAGAAAATGTGAGGTTAGTTGATGTCATCCCCATAATCTCTAAGAGAGAAGACGATATCTATTCGTCTTATAAGTGCAATCCATTATCAAAACACGAGGAAATGCCCGTAACAAATCTATGCTGCCAGGGTGAGCCCAAAACAAGTCGCGCACAACATCAGACTCAATACAATTCCTATGCCACTCCACTTATACTTGGATAATTTATCTAGAAGATGTTGCATCTGAGATCTCCAGCTTTCTCTACAACCTTACACCTCTGCCGTGCATTATAGATCGTCTTCATGCACGTAACATTGAGGGCATCCCTTTGCTTCAATATGGACAATATGGCCTTTGGCCGAACCAAAGTCTTTGACATATCCACTAACAACGAAGTCTCCTGCTTCGATAATCGTCCAGCATATGAGTGCCCCTCGAGATGCTTCGCAACCGAAGATTGTGCAATCCATAAATGATCATTAACATCCAATCATCTGCAGTGTCTAATTTCTTTCCTCTTAATGCAAAAGGACATGCACACTTCTTAGTGCCACTGGCCCTGGTCTTTGATCCCTTTTTCTTTATGATTTTACTTCTGGAACCACTCCTCTCACAAGCAAATACAATTCTTGATTTCTTGCTATCAGTACCCAAATCAAAAGTTTTAATAATAACAACAAATCCATTCCTTCTCCCAGCTTCCCGACACCAATTACACAAGTCTTCTCTACTCTTGAATATCTATACAATAAAATGTTTTATGTCAGTAAATAATTTTACGCATCGCCTAGGGTACTAATAAAATAATTGTAATCAAAATTATCAGACCTCATAAGTTGTAAATTTTTGTATAATCCATCACACATTCAGAGCCAATCATGCTGCCTTCGGTTGAAACATCACCCTACACGGTCAAAAAATAATCAATTTAAACCCTAAGACTAAACCCTAAACTCCACCCCCTTGTTCGGCCCTGTGTGCCGAATAGAAGCCTTTTGTTCGACCGAAATGGGCTGGACAGAGGGCCCCTGTTCGGCCCATCCTGGCCAAACAGAAGCCTTCTGTTCGGCCACACAGGACGGAACACAATGCTTTTGTTCAGCCCTTCGGAATAGAAGGCACACAGGACGGAACACAACGCTTTTGTTCAGCCCTTTGTGGCGGAATAGAAGGCTTTGTTCGGCCACACCTGGCTGAACAGAAGCTCATTGGTTGGCCAACCAGGGTCGAACAGAAGGCCTCTGTTTGGCCCTATGTGGCCGAACAAGATGCGGACCGTGAAAAAAAAATTCGATACAAGTCAAAAAAATAAACCTTTCCGTCCGTAGATCCTTTCCAAATCGCTACTTGCTTGTCCATTGTTCAATTGAGTGTTGAAATATCTTCAAACAAAGAATCAATGGATTGATTAAGCAATTAATTTTTTTCGTTCATTTGGAGAGGGGAGGAGAGAGGGGGAGGATGGGTGGGTGTGCGGTGGAAGGGGGAGACATGTTTTTGTTGAGGGATGTAGAGAGTAAAAAATAGGGCATTTTGGTCCTTATTATAAGGATAAAATTGAGTTTTTTTTTTAAGTGGAGGGTTGCACAGAGCAAACAGAGTGGTGCAAATAGAAATTCCTGGCTAAGTGATGCTTACACAAGCTGATTAATGCCGCTAAATGAGATGAGCAATTTAATTTGCAAGAGTTGTTGGATCCCAAACAAAAAATTCCATAATTTTTGATCCAAAACTGATTTTTTAAAATATAATTTTTAAAAATATTTATTTTATTTTTTATTCTTTAAAATTATATTTGCTAAATGAAAATGAAAATTATTTTTTTATTTTTTATCTTCATTGCAAACAAAAAAAAAAGAAACACCGGCAATTCATTTCTTTGCAGCTTTTTTTTATCAATTCTTTATTTTTTTTATTTTATTATAAAATATATTTTTGTACATATTTTTTGTTTGTATAAAAATAATAAAAAATTGAATTACTCTCAAAAGTTCAAGCACATCTTATCGGCTATCTAGCTGTGAAAAATATTTTCAATCTTTCGTATCGAGGTTTCCTCTCCATCTTATGTTTTCTTTTTATAAAAAATATAATAATTTATTAAAAATAATAAATTATTTTTAAATTTATTTAAAAAATGAATTGTGAAAAATTGATAATAATAAAAAAGAGGATGGCGAAAGTGGTGAATGATATAAGTATCATGAAGGTAATAATAGATGGTGCAAGTATGACAGTGATGATAGATGTTGAAGGAATAATAGTTGATAATGGAGGGAGGTCGCACTGGTATGGCAGTAATGATGAATGCACGTAGCAGTGGAAGTGAGGTGATGAATGATGAAGATATGGTGATGAAAAATTATGGTTGCAATAGAGATAAAATAGTAATGGTAGAAGATGCTACATAGGGTGACAATGGTAGAGGTATTGTAACGGTAGTGGAATTGATGATGGATAGTAAAGGTATAGTGGTAGTGATAGATATTGGTAGTATTGTAATAATAGTCATGGCAGTAAAGATGGTTAGTGATGAAGGATAGATGGTGAGTGATGAAAATTTCATGGTGAGTGATGTAGGTATAATGCAATAGTAGTAATGATAAATGATGAAGATACAATAATGCATGGTAGTAGTAATTAATAGTAGAGATATAATGTGGTGATATTAAGTGGTTGGTTTAATGAAGATATGATAGTAGAGGATGACAATGAGGATGGGTGGATGATGGTGGTATGACAAAGATGGTGGTCGTAGCATGATGGATGAAGAAAGCTGGTTGATGATGGAGATGATAGAAATATCATGGTGAAAAGTATGAGAAAATACTATTCATTTTTAATGAAAAATAATAACAATAAATACTTACTGGTTGATGATGGAGATGATAGAAATATCATGGTGAAAAGTATGAGAAATACTATTCATTTTTAATGAAAAATAATAACAATAAATACTTATGTATTAATAATATCTTTCAATTCTTTTCCCACTGAACATCCAATAGATCACAAAAATACATTTATCCCCATGAGGGTCAATAACCATCAAAGACAAGTGATCCCTTTATAAACATAATAATAATCAACAACTTAGTATCAAAAGTATCAATTTTATTAAAAAATTACTTACCCAAAGTTATAAGGAGCTAGAAATAATTGATCCACATAACAACGCTCTAATCTTTTAGCAATCAAATCTGATCATGCTCCAGCCGATCCAGAGTGTACAGAGATCTATCCAGGGTCTATGAAGCCATACATGTTAAGCCGTTTTGATTTCTTGAGTTGGTTGTATAAATAGCTACACAAATTAAATTATTCAATCCCACAGTTTTATTAGAAACTTGTAACATATAGTAATTGCATATGAAATGCAAAAAATATAAAAATATTTTATTAACTCATATATAGCATAATACAACTAGAAGTAATCTACTCCATTGAGCAAAAGTTATCGATATCTTCTCGAATATATATAGACCTGTTCATAACCAAAGACACCAACATCCAATACCACAATTATTGTATTTGTATCACCCAAACTTTTTGTAATGTGATTCTTTAAATATGACACACTCCATGGACCCTTTTCTTTATTTTCTATATGTAACTTTTGTGGGACAATCTGAGCCTGTTAATAATAATGAAATTCAATTCACAAATGCTACATAGCAAATGGTTTATCAATATAAATTAATCACAAATTTATGGATAAGTTAAAAAGTTTCAAATACCTTGACTTGATCATCAATAATTAATGATCGAGGTCATGCAACTGAGAACCAACAAAATCTTTAACTTTCACAGAATCATCACCAATTGTTATTGGAAGGAGAGCATCATCGTCAAAACAAATATCAATAGATACATGATAATTCTGATCACCCAAAGGAACTCCATGTACAACAGAGTTTGGTGCTGCATTCTCAACCACTATACCATATCCGATTATATTATTAATTAATACATCCTACTGCCAATTTGCATGGTTTTTTTTAAAGCAATAACATTAGAAAATATAAGTACTATGAATTTAAATAAAATGCTACAAATATTAGTAAATATTAACATACCTTTTGCATGTCTCTTTGTTCAATGACAACAAAGTCTATACTTGCATTATTTTTTGTATCAAATCAGTAACAGTTATATTTGGATGCAATTTTTAACTGAGCAGCAACTACCTTTGTTTAAAATATATTGAGCACTTGCAGCAATTTTAGAAATTTCTCTCAACTTTATTTTCTTCATGAAGTTGACGTAGCTGATCAAGTAATAATTTTTTTTCCCCAGCATCTTCTTTTTGTTGTTGGTTCAGTTTTCTTTGTTCTTTTAACAAATGTTGTAAGATTTCACCTGTTTTGTTCTTTTCAAAGATTGAAATATGTTGCAGGGGTAACCATGCCTCCAACACCCCTCACTTGACCACCATATTTAGAATTTTTGAATGCCATTCCTAGTATAAAAAAAACATAATATGATAAATATTGCACTGCAATAAAATATGTGAACAACTCATTGTCCCTTAGGATAGTCTTAATAGCTCAACCACAAGATTTAGTGCATTTATATAGTAATAAGCTTTCTTAACCTCGAACGGTTTTGCAATATGCTGGCAGATATGAAGAGTGGCTGGTTATAGTTGAGCTCTGCGTCTTACTAACAGAATTTTCCTTTGTAGGTGCAATGAAAGATATAACTTAAAATAAAGCATGTTATTGGAGGGATCAGGAGTACCTCAAATTCTCATTAAGAATATTTTAGAGCTGTTGATTTTCTTACCAATAGAGTGATAATGCTCTCTTCTCATTACTAGTAAAGCGGCTACCTTTGGGCCCGGCCTATCCTATTTCCTAGAAGACCTGCCCAATGACATGTGCAGCGACTATCAAAATATGATGGCGCCGCCTTTCAATTTGACTGCGAGAAGTGCGTGGACCAGTTGAAGAGGAATGTGTTAAGCAGTTCAAGGATGGGTTACTTGGGCTCGAGCACCTGACAGCAGTTGACGGGCTCTGTGAGCTGGTGGTGAACATGATTGACAAGGCTAATCCGGTGAAGATGTACTATGTGAATCTCTCTCTCTTCAACTCGATTCTGAACTACTGGGTGATCGGACACCTATTTCCTATCGTGCCAATCCATTGGCTTGACCAGCGGCCGGGGTGGAAGGGGTGCTGTAGACTTGGCGTGCAACAGTGATGGCAAAATGAATCGGTTCATTGGTGGGAGGTCGAGCCTCCCACTACATGAGTTCGAGGGTGGCGGCCGCAAGGAGGGGGTTACTATCTCGGCATGTTTTTGGGCGGGGCTTACCAGGAGGCACTCAGGGGGCTGCACAACCTGTTTGGGGGGCTGAGAATTGTGCGGGTCACGCAAAGCAATGGGCTGCATTGCTTCATGGTGATGCGGGTGGTGCTAGGGCTGTCGTGTGCGGACGTCCTGCAAGCGATGCGGCACAAGCCCAAGCTCATGTTCAAGGTGCTCAAGAGATGGGCGGAGGAGTCTGCTGCTCGTGAGGTGGGGGGGGGGGGGTGGACGCCGGTGCCATGACCACTGCCCTTCCCTGCACCTTCTGCTCCATGCCATAACTCGTCATCGTTGGCGAGGCCGGTAGGGATGAGATGAGCTCCGACTTGGAGGGCTCCATCAGCGTTGATTATGAGTGATGTGCTGATTTTCTTACCAGTAGGAAAGTTTAGCAGAAACAGAGGAAAAACGTGCAGCTTTTACCTGCTTCGATTTCCTCCGCTGCTGGCCCTAGAACTAGCCACTCGCCTCTGGCAAGGCTCCACCAACATACGGAAAACACAGAGGGAGAAGGGAGGAGGAGGAAGAGAGCTCCAAGGGAGGAATCTTCGCAAACAAAACCCTAATCAATAAAACTGCGGATGGAAGAATGAAATTTAACTTTGGGTATGGAGGTTTCATTAAAAAAATTGAGGGAAGTGAATTAGGAGAAGAGAAAAAGATAAATTTTTAGTTTTATATTAGACTGTAGTCTTTTTATATTTTAAGTTAATATAAGACCACATCTTAATTAAAAACGTAGTCTTTTTATATTATTAGATAATATAAGACCACATCTTAATTAAAAATGTAGTCTTTTTATATTATCAAATAATATAAGACTACGTCTTATTTAAAAATATAGTCTTTTTATATTATCAGATAATATAAGACTATGTTTTTAATTAAAGATGTAGTCTTTTAACGTAGTTAAAATATTAGACTACATTTTTTACAAAAAATATAGTCTTTTTCCTAAAACCTACCTTAGTCTATTTAACTTTTTGTAGTAGTGAATATTAATTTTTAATACTCTTCCATCAAACAATAAATCTAGATTCTTTATTTGATTTTCATCATATGCAGACTAAAGATCATTTCGTAAATAAAATTCTAGTTCACTACTTAAAGATGAAGAAGATGAAGATAAACTTGATGCAAGTGTGTGTTTTCTTTGTGCAATGAATAAAAAAATAGATGACGAATGAGAACTAGAAGAAGAAATAGAGCTTTGTGCGGATAATCTAGATCCATAAAATTTTTTATTATATAAAGCATAAATATCATGAAGAAGTTGTGTTACCTCATTTTTAGCAAGTTTAGGATCATGAATCATATTTTCATAATATGCATCAATTGAAATTAGTACGCCACTTAATTCAACTCTAGGATCAAATACAATAGTTAAGTTATGCATAGAACATATCTTGTCCACATATTCATTCATTTAGATTTTATTTGTTCAATAATAGGTATTAAAACATCATCATATCTATGTTCAGCAAATTTTTCACTAATTATATATGCTTGTTGTAAAAATAACATGAAGTTGAATAATAAATACCAGAAAGAAATTAGTAGCATTTTAAAAATTAATCAAAAAATATTTTAAAATTTTACCTTTATTTCAATTAGTTTCAGTCAATGTAAAGCCTAATCCATGATCATTAATATATGCACTTAATAAGTTTTTATATGGGTATGCATCTGTATCATACCATATATTGAGTTCCAACGAGTAATTACATCAAGTTTAAATTTTTTAAATTATTTACTATGATCTAGACATAGTTGCTTAAATTCTTGAAGTCTTTATCTTGAAGCATGAATAAAAGAAATTATATTTCTAATTTTTGAAATAACATCTTGAATCATGCCCATGCCAACTTGAACAGAAAGATTTAAGATATGACATGCATATCTAATATGCAAGAAATTTTCATTTAACATGGGATGTAATGAGTCCTTCAATAATGCTACAACAGAATTATTATTAGATACATTATCAAAAGTAATAGACATGATTTTATCATTAATATTATATGAGCATAAAATTTGATAAATGGCATTTGAAAGTTGTTGCCTAGAATGTGAAAAATCAAAAGCATGAAAAGCAAAAATATTTATTTAATTATAATCATTATCAATATAATGAACAGTAATAGCAATAAAATAATTGCTACATACAGATGCTGACCAAATATCAGAAGTTAAAGAAACTCTGCATTTAAAATAGAGAGCATTTCAATTAAACTTTGTCCCATTGCTAAAAAGTTTGTCATAGCTACTCTTCTAAATGTATGCCTACTAGTTCTTTTATAAGCAGGTTGTAGGGCTAATTGAATATATTCTTCAAAATTAAAAGATTCACATAAACTAAAAGATAATTCATCGTTAATTATCCATCTTACAAGTAATTTTTTCTGATTTTCATGATTATATGCAAAAGTATTTGCAAGTGATCCCCCTTGTAAATTAAGGGTACTTTGAAGATGAGAATCATGCATCCTATGACTCTCTTGATATCTTTTTAAATGACATATTCCCCCACTACTATTACAACTATAAAATTTTGTACATTTTGTACATTTTGCTTTCAAGACTCCATCAATCATAATTCCATCAATTTCATTCCAAACATCACTAGTCCTCTTACGAGAAAAGGTTTGACCTTCACTCAGCTCACTAGTTCTAGAGGGAACTTGGGATTAGTTTTTCTTCCTTAGAAACAAGGGGCATGCTAAAATGACTTTCGTCATAAGATGTCATATCTAAAATTCTAAATTAATAAATATAAAAAAATAAAAAACTAACCACAAAGAGGAATTAAGTAGAGGACCAGAGGTGAAGGCATGGAGCCAAGATTTGTGAGCTTCCTCTTGTGCTCTTGCCTCTCAATAAGAAGTGACCTCCTTTCTCTTGTACTTCTAACTTCTCAACAAGAACCTCCACTTGTGTAGCACTTGAACACTTGTTAAATGCAAACTAAAAATTAAATTGCTAGAGCACTTACTAGAAGAGAGAAATAGTAGTAGTAGAGAAGGAAAGAAGAGTTGATTTGGTATGGTGAGAATGAGGGAGGAAAGAGGTATTTATAGACTCCAATTTTTTTTCCCAAAATATCCTTTAATTTAGTCATTTTATGGCTGTTAAGGGGGTTAAAATGGTAAAACCCCCTCAACTAGCTGTTTCTAGCCATTTTCAATGGCTAGAAATGGCTACAATTAGGCCATGCCCAGGCGTGGCTCGTGGTGGGCCATGCCTGACACGATCCAGTTGAAGCCATTACGGGTCATGCCAGGCATGGCCCAAGTCTTATTATGCCTAGTACGGCTCATGGCAGGCCGTGCCTAGCATGACCCATCCCAAAATAGGCCGCGAGCCATGCCGAGCGATGCCATTAGAGTGTCGCTAATTAGCAACGTCATTAAGGTGTTACTAATAGAGTCACTAATTAGCGATGCACGACGAATAACTTCGTTAGCGATGAAGAATTTTGTAACATATTTTTGAACATCGGCATCGTTAATTTATATTAGCGATGTATTTTTACTATTTAGCGACACTATTTTGACATCACTAAATACCAAAATTCTTATATTGTTTAAGTAATCCTATTTTAAATGGCCATAAGCTTAATTTTCATAATAAATTTTATGTGAACAAATACAACTTAATACATAATAAAAAATATAACTTTTACACAATCTATTTATTTATACATACATACATATATATAGAGAGAGTACCCTGATAAGGCCTTGCTAACATTTTTCAGCCCTTGAAGATCTTCAAATTACTCCTTGAACTAGGCTCTGATATCAACTGTTGGGGTTTAGTTGTTGATGAACAGCAGTGGGATCCCCTCGCTAGAGAAATATCCTATGATTTCATTCTTTATTATTAACAATCAGATTGGTGTAGTAGTAAATTACCCCGTCCCTCAACCTCTAGGTTGCTGGTTCAAATCGCTTGCCCCCTTCCTCTTTTAAATATTTACGTTGACCCCACTCCCTTTCCCTGGCGAAACTCCCATGACATGAATTTCTTCCTGGAGCATGCCCCATGCGACTCCACTTCACCGCATCCTCTGAATCCCCGAACACCCAACACATGAATGAGGCAGCTTGGAAAGATGGAGAGGATGGGGGAGATGATGACGAGGAAGATGAAGATGATTATTTTTTGAGAGAAAAGAATATGTTCCTTATTTCATAAACTCTAGAAACTAGAGTTTAAATATATGACAAAGTGACTTGGTCCAGACTCAACAAAAACTTTCATAAACAAACTCAATGAGATTAAACTAATCCCCAAGCCGGTGTACACCCGTGAATTGATTTAATCTCAACCATTGAACCCACACCTAGTCTCAACCCTTGAACCCACACCCAGCCCAATACAAGTTAACCCAACTGGGTCTTGATAGTACCACACTAGGCCTAACAACCACAACATCATATTTCTTCCAAAGTAAACAAATGCCACGGTAGCAAGAAAAATCAACAATAAGTAATAGATAATATTTAAAACCATGATTAAAGGTGACAAAGAAGGTTTCTCATAAATCAGCATGAGCTAATTCTAAAAGAAATAAACCCCTTATTTCAATACCTGACGTTGGACACCACAAGAAAATTAAAATATAGCGACACCCAAATGCATCGCTAATGCGTTGCTATAGCTTGCTTAGCGATGCAATGAAGGGATCGCTAAAATAATTGTCGCAATCTCAATTTGTTGCAATTGCATCGCTTAACAGCGACTCTCTGCGACGCATAAATGCGTCAATATATTGGGACGCTACTAAATACGTCGCAATATTGCGACTCATACTAAATGTGTCGCTAATTAAAAATAATTTTTTAAAAAATTTTGCAATGAAAAATCTCATCGCAATTGAGTCGCTAATTAATAAATTTATTTTTTAAAAAAAGTAAAATAAAATATTTTTAATTTTTTTAAATTAATTGCAACGAAAAATAGCGTCGCTAATTAATGAATTTATATTTAATAAAATAAATTAATTTTTAATTTTTTTAAAATAATTGCGATGCATACTAATGCATCGCTATTTAAAAATAATTTTTTAAAAAATATTTGCGATGTAAAATCTTGTCACAATTGCATCGCTAACTAATTAATTTATGTTTAAAAAAAATTAAAATAACATAATTATTAATTTTTTTTAAATTAATTGTGATGAAAAATAGTGTCGCTAATTAATTATTTATTTTTTAAAAAGTAAATAAATTAATTTTTAATTTTTAAAGTAAATTAATTTTTATTTAAAAAAATATAAATTAAACTTGCTAATACAATGTAATTGCTAATACAATTGACCAAAACAACCATTACAAAATTTTCAAATATAGATAAAAATTTATTTTATTAATTATTCAAAATTTTCATATACAAAACATAAAAAATTAAAAAAAATACATCAAGCAGTGAAAAAAAAATCATGTATCTGCAGGCGGCTGTGGAGGCTAGGATGAACCCTGCGACATGTGACGAACTAAATCTTGCAACTAACACATCTGCTCTCTCATCTCTGAGAGCTCCTCCCGAACCTCCTCGCGAAGTTCGTCCTTGATACATCTCCGGATGTCGTCTATCTGCTCGGGAGTAATATCGCTAGAACCACGCGAACTGGAGCCCTGATGGAAAAAATATCTGGAAGCTCTAGTGCCCAAACCATAGACCCTACGGTCTTGCGGCTGGGCACCAACAGCCTCCAAAAATACATGTCGACTCTCCTCTAGTGAGAGTTGGATGGACGGCCCCCATCAGTAGAGTCGACCTGCGAAGCCTAGACTGCAGCTCCTCGACTCATGCCTTTGAGTTATAAAATCAATGACAAAAATCAATATATAAAGCTGAATAAAATATTAAAAATAAATAAATAAAATATAAATCTAATTTCTTACCCCAACCTCCCGTGATCATGTATCGACCGAAGAACCATCCTTCCTGGTGTGTGTCGCCCTGAATAGACGAAACTCACCAGGATCTCTGCCCTCCTGCTCGGACTACAAAAGTAGAAGAAAGAATATAAATGCAAGTATTTGTTAATGACTAAATTAGTATTTAAATTGTTTATGGTTTCTTACCATACGGCGCCTGTGCTCCTGAATAGAAATGGAACCAGCAGTGTGACAGGAGAGGCCCATGCCACGACCGCCCTTCTCAGATTGACGGTTCGTGCTGGCTGATGCGGACCTCCTGATCCATGCCTCAGACTGCCACGCCTGCTGCCAGCTGGCCCAAATACCCTTCGGCACATGCCCTGAACGTCACCCGAACTCCTCCAACGATAAAGCATGTCGGAGTATCGGCGTGCCGCAAGAGCATTCCATGCTGCCCTAATGGCATCATGGATGGTAGGGTCCCACGTAAACTTTTCTGCATTGAAATAAACATTTAGTTTTAGAATATATAAAGATAAGAAAATTTTATATCAGTTATAAAATATTTAAACAGTTTACCTGAAACTCTAAAAAATAAAACTCCCTCATGGCCGCAGATACATGGTGCCAATCATAGCCACTGGGACAGCACGGCTCTGAAATATAGAGCTGATCCGGCTCGATACAGTATGCTGCTCAATAAAGCTGTTAAAAAAACTAATTAAAATAAGTAATTAACTTAAAAACATAAACATATAGTTACAATTAGTATATACTTACATCCCATCGGCATCCAATCGAAGTACGGTGCGACCGACCAAAGAAGAACTCTCAGAGGTCTGCGCCGATCGAGTAGAGGAAAATACAGGGTGAGCATCGACGCTTAGAGAGGCAGAAGTCCGTGCGTCGGGGCTGGTAGTGGGATGTGACACAGCAGGGCTATGTCCGTCAGGGGTAGATCTACCTTGGTCCGTCATACTGTAAATACTAAAGATTAATGCAATGCAATATAATTATGAATAATTAATAAACATACAAAAATTAAACACTTATAAAAATAAATCAAAATTGAATGAACCTATATCTTTAATCAGTGTCATTTGTTTCATGAAATGTTGGTTCAACATCCGATGCTGTATCGGACTGTGATTCAGTTTCATTATCATCGAAAGGAAACCAACGTTTGCATCCTCAATTTCTTGGACATCACCATTTGGATCTCTAAGTGATGTTTTAGGAGCCCTTGTGTCGTCCTCAATTGCATGCATTTCCATCTCATCATCTTGAAATGCGGGGCACTCAGTTGATTGACTTGATGAACTCTCATCTAATATGATTGTTGAACATAGAACAATTTTAGAAACAACCCACCAATCTCGCTTGTCATTGCGCACACTTGGATATCCGCAGTAAAACACTTGCTGAGCTTGTGATGCAAGAATGAATGGTTCATATTTCTGCAATCTTCGTCGATGGTTTACTTTAACTAGATTGTAGTCGTTATGAACCCTTTTACTGACAGGAATTGTCGGATCAAACCAATCACAATGAAACAATGCAGTTCGTTTCATAGGCCAACCGGATATTCAACTTCGACCACCTCTACTAACTTTCCGTAATAATCCTGCATATTTGCTCCAGCACTTTCTCCTTTAATACATATGCCCCAATTCTGCATCCCTCTTGAAGATGCTAATCGTTCAATTTGAAATTTGTATCCATTAACAAAATAGCCAGTATAGGTAGTTACGGTCTTCAATGGCCACTCTGCTAGGCATTTAATGAAAATATTATCGGTTGTGAACCATGGACCGTTTACCTATAAATTAATAAGCTATTAACAATAAATTCAAAAAATAAAAGTTTGATTGAGTGATAGTACTCACAAATTCATAAAACCAATAAGCGAACTCTGTTTCTAACTTCTGCCCAATGGCAATTTGACTGATGCTGGGATCCATCTGTCGTTGTCTATCACAATACATCCTTAAAGGATTATAACAATTAAAACTTCTGTTAGCAATTAAATAGTATGGTATTTTATAATTTAAAGTAGAAGTTCTAATTAAGCAATTAATGAACTGTACATATACTTACTCAATGTATGGGTCGACTTCTCTACAGTTCATTAGGATGTAATAATGTGCTGCATTATACTCCACATCGCTTAATTGTCTTGACTTCTGCCTCCCAAATGAACGGCCGATACTTTTAAATATTGATATTCTACCGTTAGTAGGTTCTCCTTCATCCACACATATGTCATCATTATGACCAAGATTGTGGGTCCTCGTATGAATGTGACCCTCAAAGTAATGCGAGGCAAAAGCTGAAACTTCTTCAACCAAGTGTGCATTGCATATAGAACCTTCAACCCTTGCCTTATTCCGCACATTATTTTTTAACTTCTTAAGATACCTATATGTAAAGTTGAAAATATAAATAAACCAACTTCCTCCAATGAATAACATAATATTTGAAATGTCAACATGTATTACTGATTTGGGTGTTTACCTCCCGAAAGGATACATCCAGCGATACTGCATGGGACCAGCTATACGTGCTTCGTATGGCAAGGGAACCGGCAAATGCTTCATTGAGTCAAAAAAACTTCGAGAAATATTCGCTCCAACTTGCATAAAATAATTGAAATTTTGTCCTCAAGCCTTTCCATGGATGCAAAGTAATGACTGCGGCAGATAACTCCTTAAAGAACAAGCTGAGCTCTGTCAATGCCTTCCACACATGTTGGAAGCAACTCATGAAAAGCTATGGGCAATAACCGTTGCATGAAAACATGACAGTCATGACTCTTCATGCCAAACAACTTGAGCTTATGCATGTCCACACCCAACCGATATTTGAAGCATAACCATTAGAAATTTTAATCCTCTAATCCAGTTACATAAAACTTCTTGTAGATTTTTATCAAATCAGGGATGGGGCAAAAACCCAACCCCAAATTTTTTTTTAATAGGTGGCCTGGCCACCGTGGCCAGGCCACCGCCGGCCACGGCCGCCGCCATGGCCGGCGCCTCAATGGTGGGGAAAAAACCCCACCCCGATAATTTTTTTAAAAAAACGGTGGCCTGGCCACCATGGCCAGGCCACTGCTGGCCACGGCCGCGGCCGCCTGAGACGACGGCCACGACCGCCGCCGTGGCCGGTGCCTCAACGGTGGGGAAAAAGCCCCACCCCGGCAATTTTTTTTTTAAACGGTGGCCTGGCCACCGCCGGCAATGGCCGCGGCCATGGCCGGCGCCTCAGGGGTGGAGAAAAAACCTCACCTCGATATTTTTTTTTTAAACAGTAGCCTAGCCACCGTGGCCAGGCCACCACCGGCCACAGCCGCTACCGTTGCCGTGGCCTCAGGGAAACGGGAGGGCAGGGGGGTGAGGAGGGGAGGGGGTGAGGGGGGTTTACCTCGGTAGATAGGGGACGCCGCCGGGGGGGGGGGGGGGGGGGGCTGCCCGCCGGTGGTTCCTAGCACCGGGGGAGAGGGCGGGGGGAGCCGGATAGGGGACGGCGGCGGGTTAGGGTTAGAAGAGGAAGAAGAAAGGCACGGGGGGGGGGGGGGGGGTTGGGCACGACTAAGTTTATATATTAGGGATTAGCGATGCAATTTTGCATCGCTAATCCCTTGCTAATTTTTTAAATTTATTATGGCTTAGCGACGCAATTATGCATCACTAATCCGTCGCTACTTTGGTTTTTTTTATTATTTTCTGGGAAAATTAGCGATGCAAATAATTGCGTCGCTAATTTGGCGGCAATTTTGATCGAAATTTTTTTTATTTTCTAGGAAATGCGTCGCAATACTTTTTTTGATAATTATATTTGATAAAAATTATTTTTTCTAAAATAATTGCGACGCATATGGTTGCATCGCAATGTTTTATTTTTAATTTTTTTAAAACATTTATTTTTTTAATTTAATTTTGCGACGCAATACATGCGTCGCAAAATTAAATAATTTTTTTTTAATTTTTTGGTTTATTGCATCGCTAATGTGTCGCTATTTAACATAATTTATTTATTTAAAATATTGTGATACAATGATTTCGTTGCAATATTTTAATTTGATAATTATATTTGATAAAAATTATTTTTTGAAAATAATTGTGACGCAAATAGTTACGTCGCAATGTTTTATTTTTAATTTTTTTAAAACATTTATTTTTTTAAAAAAATATTATGACTCAATACATGCATCGCAATTTTAAAAATTAATTTTTTAAAATTTTTTGGTTTTATTGCGTCGGTAATGCGTCGCTATTTAACATAATTTTTTTAAAAAAATTATGACGCTCTGATTTGTGTCGCAATAATTTTATTTGATAATTATATTTGATAAAAATTTTTTGAAAATAATTGTGACACAATGGTTGCGTCGCAATGTTTTATTTTTAATTTTTTAAAAACATTTATTTTTTAAAAAATATTGCGACGCAATACATGCGTCGCAATTTTAAAAATTAATTTTTTTAATTTTTTAGTTTATTGCGTCGCTATTTAACATAATTTATTTTTAAAAAAAAATTACGACGCTCTGATTTGTGTCATTAATTTTATTTGATAATTATATTTGAAAAAAATCGTTGCGATCTCGCACCTTTGATATCGATCCGATCGGCGATGATCCGACGGTTGCGATTGGCAAATGCTCCATGATCGATCCAGGTCGGCGATGATCGATCTCGGACCGTTGTGATCGATCCAATCGGCGATGATCTGACGGTTGCGATCGATCCAAGCCATGATCAATCCCAGGCGATGATCGATCCCGGACCGTTGCGATCGATCCGATCGGCGATGATCCGACGGTTACGATCGATCCAAGCCATGATCGATCTCGGTCGATGATGACCGATCTCGTACAGTTGCGATCGATCCAAGCCATGATCGATCCCGGTCGACGATGACCGATCCTAGACAGTTAAGATCGATTCGATCGGAGACGATCCGACGGTTGCGATCGATCCAAGCCATGATCGATCCCGGTTGGCGACGATCGATCTCGCACCGTTGCGATCGATCCGATCGGCAACGATCCGACGGTTGCGATCGATCCAAGCCATGATCGATCTCGTCAATGACGACCGATCTCGCACCGTTGTGATTGATCCGATCGGCGATGATCCGACGATTGCGATCGGCAAATGCTCCATGATCGATCTGGTGGACGATGATCGATCTCGGACCGTTGCGATCGATCCGATCGGTGACGATCCAACGGTTGCGATCGATCGAAGCCATGATCGATCACGGTTGGCAACGATCGATCTCGCACCATTGCGATCGATCCGATCGGCGACGATCCGACGGTTGCGATCGATCCAAGCCATGATTGATCCCGGTCGGACGACCAATCTCGGACCGTTGCGATCGATCCGATCGGCGATGATCCGACGGTTGCAATCGATCCAAGCCATGATCGATCCCGGTCGGCGACAACCGATCTCGGACCGTTGCGATCGATCCGATCGGCGATGATCCGACGGTTGCAATCGATCCAAAGCCATGATCGATCCCGATCGGCGACGATCGATCTCGCACCGCTGCGATCGATCCGATCGGCGGCGATCTGATGGTTGCGATCATCCAAGTCATGATCGATCCGGTCGATGACGACCGATCTCGCACCGTTGCGATCGATCCGATCGGCGACGATCCAACGGTTGCGATAGGCAAATGTTCCATGATCGATCCCGATCGGCGATGACCGATCTCATACCGTTGCATCGATCCGATCGGTGATGGTCCGACGGTTGTGATCGATCCAAGCCATGATCGATCCCGATTGGCGATGACCGATCTTGGACCGTTGCGATCGATCCGATCGATGACGATTCGACGGTTGCGATCGATCCAAGCCATGATCGATCTCGGTGGGCAACAACCGATCTCGCACCATTGTGATCGATCTGATCCATGATCGATCCCCGTCAGCGATGACCGATCTTGCACCGTTGCGATCGATCCGATCGGCGATGATCGACGGTTGTGATCGGCAAATGCTCCATGATCGATCCCGGTCGGCGATGACCAATCTCGGACCATTGCGATCGATCCGATCAGTGATGATCTGACGGTTGCGATCGATCCAAGCCATGATCGATCCCGATCGACGATGACCGATCTCGAACCGTTGCGATTGATCCGATCGGTGATGATCCAACAGTTGCGATCGATCCAAGCCATGATCGATCCCGATCGGCGACGACCGATCTCGAACCGTTGCGATCGATCCGATCGGTGACGATCTGATGGTTGCGATCAGCAAATGCTCCATGATCGATCCCGATCGATGACAACCGATCTCGGACCATTGCGATTGATCCAATCGGCGACGATCCAACGGTTGCGATCGATCTAAGGCATGATCGATCACGGTCGGCGACGACCGATCTCGCACTGTTGCGATCGATCCATCGGCGACGATCCGACGGTTGTGATCGATCCAAGCCATGATCGATCTCGGTCGGCGACGACCGATCTCGGACCGTTATGATCGATCCGATCGGCGACGATCCGACGGTTGCGATCGATCCAAGCCATGATCGATCCCGATCGGTGACGATCGATCTCGGACCGTTGCATCGATCAGATTGGCAACGATCAGACGGTTGCGATTGATCCAAGCTATGATCGATCTCGATCGGCGACGACCGATCCCGGATCGTTGCGATTGATCCGATCGGCGATGATCGACAGTTGCGATCGATCTAAGCCATGATCGATCCCGATGGCGACGACCGATCTCGCACTGTTGCGATCGATCCGATCGACGACAATCCTACGGTTGCGATCGATCCAAGCCATGACCCGGTCGGCGACAACCGATCTGACGCATGTACCAAAATTAATTTTTTTAAAATAATTGCGACGCATTTCATTGCGTCGCAATATTTTATTTTTAATTTTTTTATCTTTAATTATATTTTATAAAATTTATATTTTTTAAAAAAATGCTACGATGAATTTGCATCGCTAAATAAAATTATTTTTTATTTTTTGATTTATTACATCGCTAATGCGTCGCTATTTAACATAATTATTTTTTTAAAATATTGCGACGCACTGAAATCGTTGCAATATTTTTATTTCATAATTATTTTTAATTTTTTAAAAAATTATTTTTTAAAAAATATTGCGATGCAATACTTGTGTCGCTAAATAAAAATACTATTTTTATTAATTTTCTATTTTATTGCATCGCTATTGCGTCACTATTTAACATAAGTAATTTTTTTAAAAACATTGCGACGCACTGAATTGCGTCACAATATTTTCATTTCATAATTATATTTTATAAAAATTAATTATTTTAAAATAATTGTGATGCAAGTATTGCGTCGCTAAATAAAAAATTATTTTTTTATTTTCTGACTTATTGCGTCGCTATTTAACATAATTCTTTTTTTTAAAAACATTGCGACGCGCTGTGTTGCGTCGCAATCTTTTTATTTATTATATTTTATAAAAATTAAATTTAAAAATATTGTGACGCATTACTTGCATCGCTAAATTAAAAAATTAATTTTTTTTGATTATCTGGTTTATTGAGTCACGAATGCATCGCTAATTGCGTCGCAATTTTTTGTTGTCACGGAGGCGTCGCAATGTGGTCGCAATTTAGCGACGTAATGATGCGTCACTAAATTTGCATCACTATTTCAGTATTTTCTTGTAGTGGGAGCCTACGACTCTTAGGATGTGCAAATTCATGTCACTTTAGAAATATATTTAAAATTAAATCATTAAAATCAAAAACGATTTGATTGCTTTAGTAAATCAAATTAAAAAATTTTATTTGATTTCGATCCATTATATCAATTTCACTATATGAATTTTACATTTTAACAACGCCAATTAGCAATGCTACAAATATACATCGCTAAATAACGATGGAACAACGATGCACAGCCCCATCGAAAAAATCAATGATTAAGAAGCAAGGAGTTAGTGATAAATAAAATTAGTGATGCGTTCAATGATGCTAAAGAGTCGCTAATTAGCCATGCGAGTGTGCATGTCACTACAACGAGGTGCGTAAGGACGTCACTAAGCATGTCGCTACGCAGCGAGGTGTGAGCGCCTCAGCGAGGGGGCGCGTGCCTTAGCAATGCGCTAGATGTCGCTAGCATGCGTGCTACTTTAGCAATGCGAGCACATCGCTAAAGTAATGAGGCACACGTGCCTCCCCCGCTTTCAATTTCCTTTTCAGCCCACACTCCTGCCCTCGTTTCCCCTCCCACCCCACGCTCCTGGTCCCTTTCTGCTCACCGTCGCTCCTCCCATGTATGATCCCCCTTGCTTGGAGCCCTTAGGCAGCGATACTGATCTCCACCCTCCGATCGCCATCGATTCCCTCATACTGGAGCCTCAAGGCTGCGATATCGATCTCCAACCCCCCCCCCCCCCCCCCCACCCCCCCCCGGTCGATCCCCCCCTTACTAGAGCCCCTCGGGTGCAACACTGATCTCCACCCCCCATCGTTGTCTGCCCTCGTGCTTGATCCCCCCTTGCTAGAGGCCCCTGGGCTGCGTCACCACTGATCTCCCCCCCTCAGTCCCCTCCTTGCTAGAGATGCCCCCTGCCGCGTCTTCCATCGGCATCTCCTATCTCTCCGATAGTTGAATCAGGTACATTTTTTTCTCTCCATTAATGTTCATTTTTTTTTGTAACTGAAGGTTGTTGTTGATCCAATTTGTTGAATCAGAAAGCAAGATCTGAGATTATGACCAAAATTGCAGACATCCAGCAGGAACAACAAGAGAAGTACGTTTGTTAAGAATAACTTGTTATAGTCTATATAATTCTCTACTCTATCTCCAGCTCTAGATAACCCTCGCTCCAGTTGATCGGCATTGATATTTCAAATTTTTTATATTTTATGAGTAGTGTATTTATGTGCTACTATTTGGTACTTATGTGCTACTGTTTTGTATTATAAACATTTTTATTATATATATTTTATTTTTAATGTAAGGTATTCATATATTTTATTTGTGAATGTGTTTTTACTTATAATTTCATATTATCTAAATGGGTAAACATGTTTTTAATTATATAATATAAACAGTAATTAAATAAATATTAATTTTAAAAATAAATAAAATAATAAAGATGTTATTAATTAGCGATGCCATTAAGGGGTTGCTAATGACATTGCAAATTAACGATACCATTAGAGTGTCTCTAATTAGCAATGCCATTAAGGTGTTACTAATGGAGTCACTAATTAGCGATGCACGAGTCTGGCAAATAATTTCGTTAGCGATGAAGAATTTTGTAACATATTTTGAATGTCCGCATCGTTAATTTATATTAGCAATGTATTTTTACTATTTAGCGACACTATTTTGGTATCACTAAATACCAAAATTCTTATACCGTTTAAATAATCCTATTTTAAATGATCATAAGCTTAATTTTCATAATAAATTTTATGTAAACAAATACAACTTAATGCATAATAAAAAATATAACTTTTACATAATCTATTTATTTATACATACATTGCATACATACATACTTTCAATTATAGTGCAAAGAAAATTTTATATATATATACATAATTTAATTTAATTTATATTAATTTTTTTAAAATTAAATTAAAATTAAAATAAATTTTTGATCAAACCCTTTGGCAACACGTGTGTCGAGCCCCTCAACACCTCAAGCTTTTTTCAGCCTTGATGACCTACGTACAGCGCACAGTATTATAAAAGCGTCGTCTGGCACCAAGCCTGCCGGTTGACGCTATCTTCCTCAGGCTAAGGGTAAAGTTACGGCACCGTCTGCGGTGGGGTAGGTTATCTGACTTCATTCGTGACAAAAGAAAAGAAAAGAAGTCGGTCCATCGAGAGCACATGGCAAGCCAAAAAAAAAATCATTTGATGTATCAGTGGTCCGGACACTCGCATCGTTTTGTTCACGTCTACATTAAAACACTGATTCATTATGGTTGAACGGTCGAAGATAAAAGTGGCATCGCCATCCAAAATCCCTTCAGCATGGTGTAAAACTTCTTATAAAGAACTAAATATTATTTAGGATTTTTTTTTTTTTGAGAGAGAAACTTCAACCCGGTAGCTGCTAGCTTTTTACAATATTTAGATTATTTCTCATACAAGAATGGATCAGATCTGCATCAGATCAGATCTGCATCAAAATCCCTGAACCTAGACAGGGCCACAATATCTGAAGCCCCGGCCAAAACCGGAGTGCGTGAATCTTGGCCGAAGTCAAGGGTATATTCTGCTACTAGAAATCTCGGTCAAAGCCAAAGAACGACCTTAACTATCGAATTCCTCGGGCCAAACCGAGCGATATTCCTGCGCCCTGGCCACGCCCGATGCTCGAATCCTCGACCAAACGAGCAAAGCCTTCGCGCTTTAGCCACACCCCAAGGTGTCGTTTGAAGCCGAATGACCTCTCGGATACCCCAAAATAAAAACTCCTAATACTCCGAAAGAGGTAAAGGATCTCCCTCTAAGGACCGCCTAGGTCCGCCACTGATCCATACAGAGACCAATGACCCCCCAAAAACTTGGTTCGGATTCGGGCAGCTGACAAGCCCCGACTAACCTAGACATCCCTCTAAACTATGTTTGGATTCGGGTGGCTTACGTGCCTTGACTAAACCCGACTGCGGTCTCTAAAAACTTAGCTCGAACTCGGGCGGCTAATGAATCCCAACCAACGTTGGAAAATGATTCGGAGACAATAGCAGATGCACCAGATGCAAAACCTTCATATTCATTGATTGAAAAAGAAAAGAAACAACAACAGTGAAAAAAGAAGAAAAATAAAAAGAGCCCTCACAGGGGCTTACTGTCTTCCGCGGAAACTGCCGGGCCCTCCCTGGGCCGAGTCTTCCAAACACTGGGACAGCTCAGCGACTCGACGGTGGAGGGATGCTATCTCCTCCCTCTGCCGGTCACCACCGGCGAAGGGCCTCGGTCTCCCTCGCAGAGACGGCAACATACTCCTCCACAATCTTCTCAAGCCATTCGTGGCGTGCGAAGGCTGACGCCAGGGCCTGGCCATCAACCACAATGGTGGGGCGACTCCCCTCCAAGCCCCTTGGACCGTTGATCACTACACCCAAGCTATCAGGTGATTGCTCTCCACCTTGAAAGGCCATGTCGAAGGTTGTTTGAAGACTGAACCGAAAGGATGGTAAATACCAGCACCCCACTCCTCCGAATTTATACTCCTCAGGCGAGTATCTCGATCAGTCGGGTTATAAATACAACCCATGGGAATTCGCCACGTGTCGCCGTTTTAACTGACGCCCACAGAATCCGAAGGACCATACCCCATCCCGAGCAAGATTGGGAGATGTCGACGAGTTGTTTGGGAACTCCCCTCCTTCTCTAGAAACAGGGTTCCTCCCGATCTGCCGGGCCCCCATAGTAAATGCCCTCAACACTTCCCCAAGCTCTCTTAAACCAGCCGCCCTTTGGAAAATGTGAAGAGGAAAGAGCGCATGTACCTAACGATATCTTGCTCCCTCGGGAATGGTCAAATCATGGAAAATGGGCGTACCCACGCGCCGCCCATTCCACTTTAACACTCCTCACCGAGCCTCATGGGGGCCAGGTATCATGACTCACGGCGGCGACTGAGTCATCTCTCCAAGCTCTAGTTCTCCGAACCTCGGCTGGGCCGAGTAACCATTCTCCGAACCTCGGTAGGGCCGGGTTACAAATCTCCGAACCCCAATAAGGTCGAGCAATAGACCTCCGGGTTTCGACCAGAGTCAAGGAATATGTTTTACGCCAAATAGTCTCCAAATTTCCACCCGGATTTGGGCGGCTTACAAGCCCCGACTAGTTCAGATGGCGCGGGGTCCTCATCCGAAAACGAACGAGATGTCCTTATGCCTCGTTGCCAACAACAACAACTTGACGCAAAAGAAATAGAAATTGAGAAAAATAACAAACTTTCTTTATTTCATTGCCATCAAAACCGATTACAACCGCCTGAGAGGCATTACAAGAGCATTGAAATGCATAAAATAAAGACGAGTACAAAACTCGGGCAAACTGCTCCAAAGCAAATCTGGGCAACTATGATGCTTCGACACCCGGTTCAAAAAATCATACAAACCATGAAACGGCCAGCTCGCCTGGACAGTTGACGAAGCTAACTTCCACGCCCCCCCCCCCGGACGAACCAAGAGGTCCAAAAGGAGGCATGGCCTGTGGATGCTGATTCTGAGGACCCTGGCAAATCAACCAGCTCCCTAGGGTGGGACGCTGGATCGTAGACCGCTGCCCGACTGAGAGCTCGAGGGCCATCAGACCCCCGTTGCTCCCATGTTCTCCTACCCGTGGCAAGGATTCCCCTCAGAGAAGGGATGAGAATCCAGACCGATGGAGGAGGGAGGCTCCGTGCATGCTACGGGGGTGCTGATACACTTCCTACCCCGCGCCCCCCCGTAGCGGACCACAAAGGACACATGGAAAGCGTATATGTGCGCTCCGTGTGATCTCTAGCCCTCCTGTGCGCTCTCCATATGATCTTCGGGGCTCATCCCCTGAGGGCGAGCACTCTCCAACGGCTCCATCACCCCAACTATCAAGGGGAAAAAGGCTTATGAAAAGAAAGCTCGGTCCTTCCACTCAAAACACCAGAGAGATGGGCATAGTGAAACTCTAACAGGGAAGGAAACTTTGGGGATGGCCTAACACGACCCCTCTTTCCCCCTTCTTATAGGCAGAAATAACCAGGAGCAGCTATCAAGGCAGAGAGCCCCGAGATTCAAAACACCTAACTCATGCCACCACGTGGCCTCCCAGGATGAAAGCAGCGCTCCCCATTGCGCACCAAGACCATCGCCTGAACCATGATGCACGCAAAGATTCCCTTTGATCCCGGATCATGGTTATTGAACGCAGAAAATCGCCGCCGATCCTATGGAAACTGGCAGATCCGAGAGATGTCCTATGAAAATGACATCCTCCAATGGCGGACAAACGCTTGCGTCATACGCCAAAACAACCCGCATGGGAAAAGGCCAACGCAATAAAGGCCTCTCGGAAGGCTCTAGAGCAGCTTTTTATTGGCGTCAAAGCCGTATCATCCATTTCGGCAAAACAAAAATTGACTCGCCTGAGAAAGGACAGGACGCTGACAAGGTGATGAAGGGGTGCGGATGCCGAGCATTCCTCAGTAATGAACCCCCAGTCTGGTTGCGTGTAAGGCCTAGGCATCACCTAACCCCCCCCCCCCTTTTGTGGGGCCGAAGCTATTTCTATACTTCAAAACCAATCGGAGTATCTGCTCCTGGCCGAGCTACTTTATCCCTCGGCCCTAGCCAAGCTATTTTATCCCTCAGCCCTAAAAAGGCTATCCCATTCTTCGAGCTTGGTCGAATCACTGTGTCATTCGGCCTAAGCCATGTTAAATCGTCTCCCAACTTCAGTTCATACCAGGCTACGTTGACGTCGACCTTTTTGTCAAGACAACCCCTACGCCTTGTCCTTTACCAGGATATTCCACCAAAATTTAAGACAAGAAACCATCCAGGGAAGACAAACAAATGAAAAATGGTCATCCATTTATTGATTTCCAGTCGAATTACAAGACAAAAGAAAGGAAAAACACATATAGCCCCCCAAGGGGTCAAGACTTGGGGTCAATCCTAGCATCTCCTGTGGCCACATCAGCAGGGGCATTGCTTGGCCCCCCCTTCTCAAAAGTGTCACGACAGGATACATCGGTAGTTGCATCGACTCCCAGAATAGCATCGAGGTCAACATCAAATATTTCTCCATACTCATCCTCCTCGACCCCCGGGGTGAACGCCTCATAATGTTCAGCGTCTAGGCATGACAGGTCCAGGTCAGGGTAAGCCTGGGCAACCTTAGCCCTCGCCTCATCTTTGCCCAGCTAAAATGCATTAGCACAGGCCGCCCTACGTTCGTCGGCAAATTCGGCGGATTTCTTGTACTCCTCCACCGCCGAGGAGGCCCGCACACTTGCCTCGGCTAATTGCTTCTCCAGTTCAGAGATCTTCGGTGCCTCGAGGCTGCCTCCTCTCCGAATTCCGCTAACCGCCCCTGGAATTCCTACCTCATCTTATGCATCTGCAGGCGAGAAGGCCGAGTAAAGCGAAAATTGAAAGGTCAAAACGAATGGATCCGATAGAGCCATACCTGCTCCTCCCGCCGTGCTAACTCGCCCTCTAGCACGTGAACCCTGTTGAGAGCCCTAGACTTAGCCGACTGGTTCTGGCGAAGGCTCTTTTTTAGTTCATCCACCCGGGCCTGGGTAACTCCAATTTCCTGACGAACAAAGTCAACCTCATCAAATAGTCGGGCAGCTCGTTCATCCGACCACTTTAGCCGATTATGTGTATCGGCAAGCTCCTTGCTTAGGCGGGTAAGGTGGTCCTACTGCCGTCGGCATTTGCTCTCTTCCTCCTCGAGCTTTTTGCTCCAGCCGGCCTTATCTTCAGCGTGGCTAGCTTTCAGCTTGTCCCACCTCTTATCAAAGAATAGTTGCATGGACTTAACCTTACCTTCATGCTCCGCCCTAGCCTGAGAAAGCTCCAGGCTAGCCTTCTCGGATTGCTCGCTGAAGCCTTGGAGCTCGCCAATTTGTACTGTGAGTTGAGAGGCTCTTTCCCTCTCAACCGCGAGGTCCTGTTGGTTTCCCCAAGCTCCCGTTGGAGCTCACCAACCTGTGCAGCGAGTCGAGGGGCTCTCTCCCTCTCAACTGCAAGAATTCTGCGAGCCTTCCCGAGCTCCCTTTGAAGGGCCATCAGGGCTCGAGAGAGTTTGTCAGTCGAATCCACCCTCTCCTTGAAGATATCAGCCTCATAGCAGGCCCGAGCCCAAGCTCCAACGGCCAGATGCAAGCATCATTTCAATGCCCTCATGATCAGGGCGCTCTGCGAAAAAAGGATGACATGCATAAAAGATAGTTGAACTAACTAACCAAAGACCCGACTTCGTGCGATAACTTACCCGAGACGCGTAGTCTGTGGCGATCCTTGTAAGAGCAAGGTCATCAATCTCGGGGAGAAGGAAAGCCTCATTTGGCACCCCAGCACGACGGAAGGCCATCTCAACAAGGTCTTCCGGATGACCCCTCCCCTATTGAAGAACTCTCCTCTTCTTGGAACGCGGACCACATCAGAGCGAAGAACCTAGCGCTCACTTCCGGGTCGCGTGAGTGGAAGTCTGCTCCTAGGGAGCCATCCAGAACTCCCGTGACCCATGAACTTCTCGATAGTCCAGCTTCCGCCGCCAGGGCCCTCGCTTGAGAAGCCTCGGACGTTTCGGCTCCAACGAAGAGAGCCCCGGCCGAAGCACCTCCTTCGCTCGCGGCTCCCCTCCTTCTCCTCCCTCTTCTTCTTCCTCTTATTCTCCTTCTACTTCCGTCTCCTCAGAGATCCCCCTGTCCACGATAGGCCCTTCAGGAACTTCTCCTCCCCCCGGAGCCCCCTGTTCCTCGGCGGAAGGCCCGTCACCTAAAATCCCCCCGCGGACTTCGGTCGCTGGTTTGGCAGGTTCGGCCATCTCCTCGTCACCCACTGGCTCTCATACCGACGACCCAGTTCGAACCTCAGCAGCCGCAACCTCTTCCCCTACCTCGATGGAAGCGGGGGTCACCCCCACCTCCTCCCGTGACCTCGCCGAGCCACTGGCCTCCAATGAGGGAGACCGAGCCACCTCGTCCATGGGAGCCCCCAGGCCAACCGACGTTTCTTCTTCGCCATCATCGAACAAAACGACGACAGGGGGGGGGGAGGAAACCTCAGCATCCTCCTCCGAAACCCCAGCAACTTCCCGGTCTTCGCCCCTGGACAGACCCTCCTCCGATGCCGAAAGATCATGCATCGCCAGAGCTTCGGAAGCTTCGGCCTGCGGCGACAAGGAGCGCCGACTATCACCGTCTCTCCCGATCCCCCTAGAGCGGGAGCCGGAGGGGCAAAACCTCTTCTCGGACCGATGCTTGCTACTGGAGCCAGATCTCATGTGGCGCTTGCCCAACTCCTCCCTCATCTGGTCTGCGAGCGCCGATCTTTCGGCTGTAGGAGCAATACGATTCGCCTGTTAGTTCACACAGAAATCAAAGATGAAGCCACACTAAATTATCGGCTACGGGGTAATACTCACCGCGAGGATCGACGAGGCTCAATCCGGCCGCAAAGAGAGCGTCCTCCGATAAGAGAACGCTGGCTGGGAGCGTCTGACTATTGCATAGCACAACCAAATCCCTCTTCTCCGAATCAGTTAATTTCGGGTGCACTTCCGGATCCTTCACGTATTGCCCCCACACCCGAGGGAAATCCAAACCGATGTTCCCCCTGACTATGAAGAACCGTGACTTCCACTCCTTTATCGATGATGGATTGTCCGATATCATCTTGAAGGATCTCCGGGGACTGATGTAAGGCCATTCTGAGGCCCTCCCGCGGACTAGATTGAAACACACCCTGAATAGTGAGAGGGTCACAGTCACCCCGAGGCGCTTCACAACGAGATGAACCCGATAAGGTTGCGCCAACTGTTGGGGGCCACCATGGTAAAACATATGTTGTAGAACTTTATCACCTCCCACACCAACGGATGAAGGGGGAACCAGAGGCCTGCCCTCAAGCTTTTCTCGTAGCAGAACGTTCCATCCTCTAATCCGAATGTCACTCTATCCTCAGCCGTCGGAACCAACAAGACGACATCCTGGGAGATCTTGTACAAGCGGTGCATCCGTTCCAGATCAGCCAGGGTTACCTCCAAAGCCTGGTCGCTTGGGCTCACCATGTCTTCGATCGCAAGAGACGATGAGCAGAATCGCAGCGAAAATAGGAAGACGAAGTTCTTCAAAGGAGAACGAAAGGGGCACTATGAATAAAGATAGCGCCGCCACGACTCCGTTTTTCCAATCGAAACCGCCTCAAGGTGAGGATGAAGCGTCCCAACCTAGACGTCCAGAACTGTCGCTATGGGCGCCGTGAAAGTCGGGATTTCCCACGTGACACTTCCCTAGCCGTTACCTTCGCCCCTAAGGAATGACGGATCTGCCTCGAAAAGGCAGGATGACACCACGACATTAATTAGGGTATCATTGCGCAGACAATCAAATATGCATCCCCAAATGCAGATCGCGCCACCTAAGCCTATACTCCCTACGCCCGAACCTACGCTTCGAACTAGGGAATAGGGGGCATGTGTTGGGGGGTAGAATCGTCATTACATTGACAATCGTGCAAGGGGGCTGAGACCGGCCCCATCCCTCCGCCTGCTACGATACGTCCCGAGGAATAAGCTAAACTAATATGATCCGTCAGGTCATGCGACCCCCCGAGCTTCCCATAGCTCGGATTTTTCCGAGCTTCATAGCTCGGTTTCCCCGTGCTTCCTATAGCTCGTTTTCCCCGAGCTTCCATAGCTCAGCTTTCTCCGGGCTTCCATAGCTCGGCTTTCTCCGGGCTTCCATAGCTCGGCTTCCCCGAGCTTCCTATAGCTCATTTTCCCCGAGCCTCCCATGGTTCGGCTTTCCCCGAGCTTCCATAACTCGGCTTTCTCTGGGCTTCCATAGCTCGGCTTCTCCGAGCTTCCTGTAGCTCATTTTCCCCGAGCCTCCCATAGCTCGGCTTTCTCCGGGCATCATAGCTCGGTTTCCCCAAGCTTCCTGTAGCTCATTTTCCCCGAGCTTCCATAGCTCGGCTTTCTCTGGGCTTCCATAGCTCGGCTTTCCCGAGCTTCCTATAGCTCATTTTCCCCGAGCCTCCCATGGTTCGGCTTTCCCTGAGCTTCCATAGCTCGGTTTTCTCGGGCTTCCATAGCTCGGCTTCCCCGAGTTTCCTGTAGCTCGTTTTCCCCGAGCCTCCCATAGCTCGGCTTTCTCCGGGCTTCCGTAGCTCAGCTTCCCCGAGCTTCCTGTAGCTCGTTTTCCCCGAGCCTCCCATAGCTCGGCTTTCTCCGGGCTTCCATAGCTCGACCTTCCTGAGTGATCCATGATTTGATATTCACCTCCGTGGAACCTGACGTGGGAGAGCCTATACCCATCGTAACAGGATCCCAGGCAAAGGATCACATTGAGGAGTGGTCTAGGACCTAATACAGCTACATGGGATCTACGCATCTACTAAATCTCAGGCCTTCAAGGAGCTCTCCTAGCCGTCGATCCCTTAACAAACAAGATACGGATCCCACCGGCCCCACAACGGCCTGATTCGATTCATCTCCGTATCCTAACAACCCTCGAACCTTCCAGAAGACGCTCAAAATCCAGGTGACTGCCTATAAATACGACACCCCAGATTCTCTCAAGTATGCGCTCACTGCCCCTGGCTCACTCTCACTCTCTTATTCCCTCACTCTTGCTCGTCGGCGCTCCCCTAGAGCTCCCGATCGGCCACCCCTGAAGAGACTCCCCAGAGAGATCCCTCTTTTCATTTTCTGTTGATCACCGATCCCCCACTGACTTGAGCGTCGGAGGGTCTTCCACGGAGGGCCACTCCCAACGCCTCTCGCGCGAGGACTTCTGTGCAGGTCCGCCCAGAAGGAAGCCCAGACTAGGAGATCGGCCGCGCCCGAGTCGGAGGATGGATCCCGGCGGCAACAAGTGGTCCGGACACTCGCATCGTTTTGTTCACGTCTACATTAAAACACTGATTCATTATGGTTGAACTGTCGAAGATAAAAGTGGCATCGCCATCCAAAATCCCTTCAGCATTGTGTAAAACTTCTTATAAAGAAGAATATTATTTAGGATTTTTTTTTTTGAGAGAGAGAAACTTCAACCCGGTAGCTGCTAGCTTTTTACAATATTTAGATTATTTCTCATACAAGAATGGAGATCTGCATCAAGATCTACAACGAGCTAGCTATATATATATATATTGCTGGTATATCGCCGGCCTCTCAAGCCTCGCTGCCACGTACCCTAGCAAGCGTCCTTGAACGAGTTCTTCCTCGCTGCAGCCAACACCGTCTTGTCTGCAACTATGAAGTATGCCGCCCCCGCCGCTGCATGCACCGAAAATCCCTTCTCATTAATCATTCAATTTCAATTTATTTTCATTGTTTTTCACAGCTATAATATATATATATATATAAAGAAGATATATAAGAAGCGATTGAAAACCTGATGAAACGATGAGGGCCTGAGCTGTGGGATTTAGGAAGGACCTCGCCCATGGGATCATCCTCACGCTAGCCAACTAATTGATTTAAGAAAAAAATAAATAATAATAATGTAACATGCTCAAATGGCCAGATCCATATATATATATATGATGAGAGAAGGAAACTTGAGATGCTTACGGTGGTAATCGCCGAGGCAACAGTTGCAACCATGGCTGCCTTTGCTCCTGCAACAAGTCCCTCTGCCACAACAAATTAAGAGAACACCATCCATGAGATTGGTGATGTCAAGAAGACACATACATTTAAAGCATAATAATTAAGAAGCCTGTCTCCTGTCTAGCTAGGTTGGTGCTAGCTAAATTTATCAGGACAGCAAGCATCATCATGAACATCATCTACATAACTACACATCTAACTTGGTGTTAAATTAACAGAGAATTTTGATTCACAAAGCGACGAGGACAAGGACTTAATTACCGTGGGAGCTGCGCTTTGCCATGGCCAGCTTCTGATCGAGAGAGGAGCGAGAGACGGAGGCCATTCTTCTTGAAATCGAACTCGATCTACTCTGGGGAAGGTGGGCGTCGTAGTACTTGGGCTGTGAGGAGTCGGAAGGGAGATGATCGCGTATTTGTAGGCGCGGTGGAGCGATGAGACGGGAAGGGGAGAGAGCAGTAGCTGATGGTTTCAGTTGGAATCTTAGGGATTCTGGTGGGTAGTAGCCTGTTTCGCTCCGGAGTCATGTGGGGTTGGTCGCACGGCCAACTTTAACCGTAAAATGCCTCTCACAGATATCCGTACAGCACCCGGCGAAATAAAGTTGTCGGTCGGCCCAGAAATTGTATTCGTTTTCGACGGGCAAGCCCTGCGGGTAATGGCGGTGGCAATGGGTCGATGGGCGCCCCTTGCGCGGAATGCGTGAAGGCAAGCGTCCAGAATACACAATAAATTTACAAGGACAGTATCGTCAACGCGAATGATATGAGCGACATTTAATTTGCAAGAGTTGTCTGATCCCAAAAAAAAGAGTTGACGGATCAAAAAAAAAAAAAATCCATAATTTCTGATCCAAAACTGATTTTTAAAAATATATTTTTTAAAAAAATATATATTATTTTATTTTTTATTCTTTAAAAGTTTATTTGCTAAATGAAAATGAAAATTATTTTTTTATTTTTTTATCTTCATTGCAAAAAAAAAAAAAAAAGAAACACCGGCAATTCATTTGTTTGCAGCTTTTTTTATCAATTCTTTAATTTTTTTATTTTTTTATTAAATATATTTTTGTACATATTTTTTTATTTGTATAAAAATAATGAAAAATTGAATTACTCTCAAAAGTTCAAGCACATCTTATCGGCTATTTAGCTGCGAAAAATATTTTCAATCTTTCGTATCGAGGTTTCCTCTCCATTTATGTTTTCTTTTTTTATAAAAAAATATAATAATTTATTAAAAATAATAAATTATTTTAAATTTATTTTAAAAAATAGATTGTGAAAAGTAATTGATAATAATAATAAAGAGGATGGCGACAGTGGTGAATGATATAAGTATCATGATGGTAATAATAGTTGGTGCAAGTATGACAGTGATGATAGATGTTGAAGGAATAATAGTGGATAATGAAGGGAGGTCGCGGTGGTATGGTAGTAACGATGAATGCACATAACAGTGGAAGTGAGCGAAGTGGTGATGAATGATGAAGATATGGTGATGAAAAATGATGGTTGCAATAGAGATAAAATAGTAATGGTAGAAGATGCTACAGAGGGTGACAATGGTAGAGGTATTGTAACGGTAGTGGAATTGATGATGGATAGTAAAGGTATAGTGGTGGTGATAGATATTGGTAGTATTGTAATAATAGTCATGGCAATAAAGATGGTTAGTGATGAAGGATAGATGGTGAGTGATGAAAATTTCATGGTGAGTGATGTAGGTATAATGCAATAGTAGGAATGATAATGATGAAGATACAATAATGCATGGTAGTAGTAATTAATAGTAGAGATATAATGTGGTGATAGTAAGTGGTTGGTTTAATGAAGATATAATAGTAGAGGATGGCAATGAGGATGGGTGGATGATGGTGGTATGACAAAGATGATGGTCGTAGCATGATGGATGAAGAAAGCTGGTTGATGACGGAGATGATAGAATATCATGGTGAAAAATATGAGAAAATACTATTCATTTTTAATGAAAAATAATAACAATAAATACTTACGTTTAATAACACCTTTCAATTTTTTTCCCACTGAACGTCCAATAGAATCACAAAAATACACTTTGTCCCCATGAGGATCAATAACCATCAAGGACCAGTGATCCCATCATAAACATAATAACAATAATCAATAACTTAATATCAAAAGTATCAATTTTTATTAAAAAACTACTTATCTAGAGTTATAAGGAGCTAGAAATAATTGATCCACGTAACAACGCTCTAATCTTTTAGCAATCAAATTTGATCGTGCTCCAACCAATCCAGAGTGTACAGAGATCTGGCCATGGTCTATGAAGCTATACATGTTGAGCAGTTTTGATTTCTTGAGTTGGTTGTACAAATAACAATACAAATCAAATTATTCAATCCCACAGTTTTTATTAGAAACTTGTAACATATAGTAATTGCATATGAAATGCAAAAAATATAAAAATATCTTATTACCTCATATATAGCACAATACAACTAGAAGTAATCTTCTCCATTGAGCAAAAGTTATCGATATCTTCTCGAATAATATAACAGACCCGTTCATAACCAAAGACACCAACATCCAATACCACAATTATTGTATTTGTAACTTCCAAACTTTTTGCAATATGATTCTTTAAATATGACAAAATCCATGGACCCTTTTCTTTGTTTTCTATCTGTAACTTTTGTGGGACAATCTTAGCCTGTTAATAATAATGAAATTTAATTCACAAATGCCACTACAAGAAAATAGTATAATAGTGACAAAAACTTTCATCACTATTTCGTCACAAATTGGGTTTAGTGACGGATTAGTGATGAAAATCTTATCGTCACCATTTTTGCCGTCACTAAATTTAATGACGGAAAAAGGTCCGTCACAAAATAATAGCGACAGATTTGTGACGGAAAAAGGTCCATCACAAAATAATAGTGACGGATTTGTGACGAATATTCCATCAAAAATTTATGATGGAACATATTTTTCGTCACTAAATTGTGACGGATTAGTGACAGACTATCCATCACGCAATATTTCGTCACTATTTCATCACAAATATTTCCATCACTATTCCATCATAATTTTGTGATGGATTAGTGATGAAAATTTAGTCACTAAAACTTTCGTCACTAGTCCATCACTAATAGTGATGAATTAGTGATAAAAAAATTCATCAATCATTTGTTATTGTTCCATCACTAATCAATCACTAATATTTTCGTCACTAATCCATCACTATTATTTCTATCAGAAATCTATCACTAATCCATCATTAACCTAAAAAAATTTAACCAAATTTTTATTCTTATAAATTTAAAATTATTTTTAAATTATAATATATTTAATGCATTCTAATGAAATTTATAGATGAAAATTTAAATTTAAGAATAAAAAATGCATTTCATAAAATAAGATAAATATAACTGTATACATCAACAATACTAATGTTTTATACATTAGACATCAAATTATTAAGATGTCTTCGGCTGCCTTAGGGACTCTACACTTGAGAAATGTACATCTGAAGCAATCCTTTGAACACCGTTTACTGGCTTCCTCTGATGTAGCATGAAGTGAACAATGCTAGTGTGTGACGTCCACCTGCAGCTACTGAAGCAATCCTCATTTCCGTATTAATTATCACTAGACATGTAGGAGCTGAAAGAGTTTCATCACCAGATGTTGGGCTCTCATGTCCAAGCTTAGATGAAGACAATCTTCTGCACTTTATGCTTTCCTTCTCACCTCTACTCTCATGACCAGATGCATCATTTGAATAAGACATCAATAAACTTTCAGTGCCCCATCAATCGGTTATTGTGCATCAAGTTCTTCTTCCACTTTTTGTAAGGTAATCTGATCACAGAAGGTTCATTTGTCTTTCCTGCTAATCACAAGAGCCAAATATCAAGGTTAACGAATAGTTTAAAAACTGAAGTCTTCAACACCCTATATATATATAATTATATTTATCAAAAGCCACCTTGATCCTCAGCAGATTATATCACTTTGTTACTATTTCACATAAATAATCACATAGAAACAACTGCATAATGTTGTGTCATTAGTCAAACTGAAACCTAGAACATGTTTTCTTGTATCATATGCACCATATTAGAAAGCAAAGGAATTCAAGATGGTCTAAACCAATTGTTTAGTGGTCACTGGATCTAGCTGCAATGCAACACTTCCTCGACAATGTTATATCCTATGATTCAAGTACAAGATAAGCTTATTCAAGTACAGGATTAACTATCAAGACAAATATTGATACCAAGAATTTTAACCCAATAACTACTTTCAAGTGTTGCATGTCTCACAAACTAATAGTGTCTCCATGAATTAAAACATGACCTTGGAAATATGTTTTGCAAATTGACTTATTATAGAGACACGGGCATCGTCAAATGCAATGCACGACAGATTACAGAGGATGATGGGGCAGGAAACCAAGTAAATCAGGTGATTGGCTTCCATTCTGGGAGACTTGTGCACTTCATGGTGCAACTAGATCCAAATAATTAGGATTAAAAATTCAGTATTACCCATTCACTTAACAGGTTGTATTGAATCAGATCCACATTTGAATTGAGATTTGACATCCTGCACAAACAATTTCAATGATAGCTGTTAGGTAGACTTGGGCGGGTCTGATTCTGCAAGAACCATACTCAACTTGGTGGAGTGTAGGCTAGGGTAGGCACTCATTCCTTTCAGTAGTATCAAATCCAAGTTTGTCAGGGTCCCGATTCGGTCATGTATGGGTTGTGAGCAAGTTCATTCAAACTCCTTATGCTCCTATTGTTGTTACTATGTGTCCATGTTGTGATTGGACCATAATCTGGGTAATATACTTATTAACAACAAGAACTTTTAAAATATATAACATAATCATGATTTACAGGAACTTATGGAATCAATTCTGTAATATTTCAGACTTTTGAAGACCCTAATTTCTCTTTTGTGAACCAAAATATTTAAATTTAAATTTCGTTATTATTTTTCATGCAAACAAAAACTAGTTAATAAATGCTAGGAATTGGCTTAGGAGATTAACCAAAACACTCTCTCTACTATCAGACAGCAGACTAAGATCCCATCTTTGTCAATTCTCATAGGGAAGAATGCATTGCACCTGGTAAGGTAAGGGAAAACTTGGTGAGAGCCTCATCCAACCAAAAGAACCACCATGTCCCCATAAAATCATGCAAACCAAGAAGGTATTTCACAAGCTTGTTACATGACTACATTAGAATAGCTGGTTATTGTTGTTTGGCACATAAAAGATCAATGAAACAGTTCAAGCAACCATAACATAAAAATATAAAAGGAAAATAGCAACCATAATATAAAAGTATATAAGAAAAACAGGATCAATAATTGAACAGATGAACCACTATCACTTCATAAAATTTCATAAGATCTACTCAACAAGCATTGCAAAATGCAAAAGAACAAAAAGTCAAATGCTCATAAAAAAATGAATACCTCAAGATGACTCATTTCATCATCATTTCGTGCACAGATAATAACCGCATCTGTTGGTTTTATGGTGTTGTCTTCAATCTCTTCATCATCGTCGTCATCATCCTACTTAGAAAATTGTTTTGACATGAGGCAAGGATGCTACAAGATGGCACAAGTACCATAATACAAGAAATAAGACTCACATCCTTATTTTTCAGATAAGGGTCCATGTCATTACTCGGGTAGTAAACGTCGCCTAGGCCAGTACTAAATAACTCGATGCCTGAGAAAGAACAACCAATTCTAGAAGCTGATGATTCAAATTTCACCATAATCCAAACAAAAAGGGGAAAATATTTTACCATCATCATCTTCATCATATTTATCCATGTCAAGTTCCTGAAGGCCATCAGTAATGTCTTGAAAGTCAGCAGACCTTTTATTTCCCTGGCCAAGAGCCCTTGCGGCAGCTCTTGCAATGGCTACTTCATCAACCCCGTTGGAAGCATCAATGTCCATGTCCTCATCTTCCTCTCCCTCACTGTCTCCACTGTACCATAGGACCAACATCAATAATTAATGTCCACAGTTTAACTATGACAAAGTAATTCAAAACCAACAGCTATGTCATGAAAACTAAAACAAAACGCAACAAAACGGTGAGAACTTTTTACCTTCTTTCTAAGGCCCCTGTCGCTATTATTTGATCAATCTCCTCTTGAGAAGGTGGCTCAGAAACCTCTGGAACCACCTTCGAAGCCCCCTTCGGTACCCAACAGACAGCTGAAATCATCTTTATCGCAAAAATATACCTATATAAAAAAAAACAGCCTTGGGACATAAAACTCCCGTTAACATATATATATATATATTAAATTTTGTGTATTGTCCACAACTGATTCAAGATAGCAAGAAACTACATTGTTTACCGGAGAAAATCCAGTAAAGAAGAACGGAAAAGATAGGTTTTTACTGAAATTCATATAATAATATTAAAAAACTAAAGAAAAGAAAGAGAATCCTCTCCCTCGCTCGTTCCTAGTTAACATAAATAATACGATTGGTCCATGGCATAATTCTAAAGGGTTACATTGGTCCATGGCATTTGGTTGCTTAACAGTGACAACTGACAACCATCTACATATAAAAGCAGATGGGTGGCATCAACTCGGCATAGTTTGACATTGTTCTTGATATATTGGAAACAACTTTTGAAAACCATTCCCTAGGAGCACCATCAAATCTGATTCACCATAACCCATCAATTTTAACTCAAAACATAACTCTAATCCTAGTGATGACAACATGAAGTAAAAAATCAAAGGATTTGCCAACCCACTGCAATAACTGGTGAAGCACAAAAATTTAGCATACATAAATTACAGAAAACATATTAAACTATTATAAAATGTATGCCAAATAACATAGATTACATAATATTAATTAACAGGTCAGAATGCAAGAATAGAGGGGTTTCCAATATCCATAAAACTTTGATATGAAATCGAGGGGGGGGGGGGGGGGGAATCTAGTGACAGAATTCAAAATAATGTCCCGTTGGGAATTGATAGCCAAAACCACTAAAAACTTCTAAACAGCAATGCAGGCTCAATTAAATCAAATGGATTGTGAGATGGACACATAAGTGGATGTAAAGCTAAAAAAATTGAATATTATTCTTAGTTTACAGTCTTTGGTAATGAAATGAAAATTACAGTATCATATGTCAGGATTAGTTACCATTATATCCTAAGCATATAGACCCATCATGTTGGACTTAGATGTAGCATATTTTTCCAAGCAAAAAAATTGATCATTTTGGTATACATTAAACCTTTAGTTTTTGTTAACTGGCTAATCACTTCTATAGTTGATGAAACAGTACTGACATCCACTAAATTGCAAGAATAAGAACACAGAAACATAATGAATCTCTGCCCATCACTTAATCAATAAAATATCAAGCAAAGCTGGTATTGCAAAGCAAAAGGAGAGAACAACACAAACTTACACATAAAAGCTACATCATCCCCCTGCCACACCCATCAAAGAAGGCAATAATTTTGATGAAAGTGGAAACCTCATTAGACCAAAATATGACAGCACTTCTTTCAAGCTCGTACTCTTAGGTGCAACCGCCACTTCCACATTAAGAAACTACTCCTATAACATATTTCTCTGCTAATTTAAACTCATTGCAGAAGGCTAGGCGCTAGTTAAAACAGTCCGACTTTTGCATCATAAAGCTTTTTTTTCCTTGATAACTATCTCTTCATATTTCTTTATTGTCACTGCAGAACTAATATTGCAATCTAAGTCAATTACAGGAAGAGTATAAGCTAGCATTTGACTCCAATACTTCCACATAACACTTTGCAAAATCATTTAAAATAGTTACTATCAGGAGAGAGAGAGAGAGAGAGAGAGAGAGAGAGAGAGAGAGAGAGAGCACTAAATTAAAAATTTAAATATGCCACTCCAGCATTCTAATAGGATGTGGTTTTCTTTCATGCTGGCTTCTTCTCTTGTCATTGGTTAAATGAAAGAAAGAGTAGAAACTGATTCAAGGCTCGTCCAAATTTTGTTATCATCTAAGGTCAATGGGTTATACACATCAAGTTAAGAAACGGATAGCCAACGGTGGACAAACGGGTGAGTGAAAGAAAATTTGAAAAAAATTTATCTGTAGAAGATAAAGATAGAAGTTGAAATTGCTATGATAATATCTAATTACTATACTAACCTAGGAATTTGCAGTGCATTTATTAGGATAGGATCAGGATTGGAGGCAGGAGGAGAAGAAACAGTAAGGTATATGATGAAATGCGTGTACCTCTAGAGCGGGCTAAGACCCCTGTTGCCCATGACCAGTGAGTCTAGATTCAGATCTTCCTTGGCTGGCACAGCTTCTCCCTTGCATCGCCCCAGTACAACTTCGCCACGATCGTTGCCTAACGTTGTTGAATAATTTTGGAAAAGAGGGAGAAGAGAATCAAATTAAAAATCACCTGTATTATTTTGGAATTAAGGAGGGAGGAGAATTGATGGGACCTCCTTCTGTCGGGATGCAGTGTCGAGCATGTCGAGGACCTCGATGTCGGATATCGGATACCAGATTGTACTGCTTCTTCATCGCCTCCATCTCCTCAACTCCGTCAACGGAATCAGAGCTAGCGAACGTACGGAAACAGAGATCGATTTAAAACATATGCATAGGGGAGCAACAAAAAACGAAGTGTTGGTCCAGATAGCAACCCAAGAGGGGGGGTGAATTGGGTTTTTCAAAAATTAAACTCTTTTGAATAGATAACCCCCAGCGGAAATAAAAACTTAGATTCACAGATTTAAAACTAAGCAACTATAAATGAAGAGTTGAAGATAAAGAGACAATCACGGCAAACACAATAGATTTTATAGTGGTTCGGTGTACCTACACCTACGTCCACTCCCAAGTACCTCTTGGGTCCACACTATAATCAAACTGATTACAGCAGAGTTGTTTTGCAAGCTCACAACTCAAACTTGTTGTTTTCCGGGCGCACAACGAACCCAGCTGGTTTTCAAGGCTCACCAGCACAAAACCTAAAACCACAAGCAAATGCTTGCACAAGGCTAACTGCCTCAACTGAATCAATCACCAGATTGACCCAGCAAACAGTATAATGAGTTTACAAAAGCAAACTGCTCCTTCAATGAGCAAATATACAATAATGAAACAATAAATAGAGATTAGGAACCAAAGCCTGATTCGAAGATCTTGGTGGCTTCTTCCTTCTCTTCCTTTGAATGGATCTTCCTTTGAATATGCTCTTGAGGTTCAGAAGATTGGAAAAACTAGGGCTTCTCCCTTCTTTTGAGATTTCTTCTAAGTAGAACAGCAAAGGCTTGGAATCTCTTTCTCTTCTCTTGGGGAATGAGTATGATCTTTCCTTACAGGTTTTCCCTCTTTTCTTTTCTGATGGATCTCAAGGATTTTCTCTATTCTTTTCTTTTTGCCTCTTTCTTGATTTTTCTTCTCTTCTTTTGGGATGCAATCACCCCTCTTCTTATAGATTCGATTAATCCACAAATAGTGCAAAACTATCCGTTAGAAGCAAGTGAAAAAGGATTAGATCCATAAATAACAATAGCCGTTGGGATTAAAATTGATAAAGTTAAAGTTTAGAGTCGTTCTGACAGTTCTGGAGCCGTGTCTGACATTCTGGAGTCGGCTCTGGCTTTTCTGGAGTCGGCTCTAACTCGAAATAATTTAATCCGCTCGATCTGGAGTCGTCTCTGACTTTTCTGGGGTCGACACAAAATTCTTCTGGAGTCGACTCTAACAGTCCGGGAGTCGACTCTAAGTCGTGGCCTGAAAATCCAACGTTCTGTTTCTGATAGAGTCGGCTCTCACAGTCCCGGAGTCGACTCTAAGTCTGTGCCATTTTCGGAGTCGGCTCTGCGATTCCATGTGTCGACTCTAATGTCTGCAGTCTTACCTTGACATTAGATTCAAACCAGAACTTGATTTTCCTTCTTGATTTTGATCATTAATTAGACTTATAAACTGAAAGACTTAATCAAAATCATTAGTAACATCAAATGTTATACTCAAATAGTTTTGTTAATCATCAAAATCCTCAATTGGGTCAACAATCTCCCCCTTTTTGATGATGACAAAAACTTTGAGTATATGCATTAAAGAAATTCATTTGAATTGAGAATTTAAAGCTTAGAGACTTTGTAATAGAGAATTTGATGCCAACATTTAAAATGAATAAACAAAACATGACATCAATCAAAATGATTCAACTTTTATATGGAGAAATTTATTAAGCTCCCCCTGCATTGAATAACTCCCCCTATGTAGATAGACTGAATTTTTTCAAAAAATCTCTCATTCTTTCTATTCTCAGAATTGTTCTTCATTTCTTTCTCTTCATTGTCTTTTCATTATACACTCTTAAAAATTCTCTTTTTCCTTTTTATGCATTATACACTCATCTCTCCCCCTTTTTTGTTATCAACAATAAGGTGAGTTTTAAAAGCAAATAAGGAATGTTATCAAAGCGAGGATGTTGGTTCGAATAGTCATAAAGATAGACATTCATTGACATTCAATCAAAGACAAATTTGTAATAAAAGTGTAATATTCATTCAACCATTTGTACTCCAAAGCAAGATCTATTACATGTATTCAAAAAAATGTAAATCCTATATACATGCTAAGAAAGAAAACAAGAAATCCTAAGATACAACCTAGGATCAAATATGCTTGTACACTATTTTCTTTAGATGTCCGATCATCTCCATAACATCATCTTTTTGGGTTTTCTTAAAGCTTTCAAGACATGCTTCAATCTGAGAAACGGCAAGGTCAATATCTTTCTTTAGTTGACTTGTAGCATGAAGATACTTTCCAGAACCGTCAGCAATCCCTTCCATCCTTTCAAAAATACTATGAAGATCAGCGCTAAAGGATTCGACGAATTGCTAAGTGAAAAAGAAATCATGTCGAGTCTTGAATTAATCTCATCTTTTAGTTGATTGAACTCCTCTCTTAATTTACACATATCATTTGTTCTTACACTGTCATACTCAGCAAGTAAAGCCCTGAGCTGACCAATTTGCTCCTCAGAAAATCTTTCTGATGCCATTGCTGACTGATGTGGAAGTTGAGAGCTTGGTCCAGCTTCTGAGGGTCCAGCAGGTGGTCCAGTAGAAGGTCCAGCAGAAGGTCCAGCAGAAGATGGTCCAGCAGATGGTTCAGGAATGTCTTCTCCTCTGACTTCCTCAACTCTAACCTCCTCAGCTCTGGCCTCATGTCCTCTTTTAATCCAGTTTCCATTTTCTTTTCTAAAGCCCATTCGGTGAATAGTAGAGACACTATAATAATCTGTATGTCTTAACTTTCTTAGTGGCTCATTGTCCATTATAAGAACACCTTGGCTTCTGAAAACTAAAGTTAAAACCATACCATATGGCAATGTAGATCTTTTCTTAGTAGCTGCCTCCGCCATATAGCCTATCATCATCTCAGCAAGATTTAAGGGTCTACCAGTGAGTATGCAGTCCATTAATAAAACGTCTCGCTCCGAGACATACTCAAACCTTCCGATTTTAGGAAAAAGAATCCTCCCACAGATATTGTGAAGCAGTCTGAGTTCTAAATTAAGTTGATTTGCTAAAATTTCCTCAAACTCAGAGACTTCTCTTCCTAACATCCTTGATAGAGCTCCTCCTCTATCTTCATGATGATATTCAATAAGTCCAACAGTAGGCATTTCCAATAAATTACCAAGAAATTCGGCTGTGATGACTACCTTTGTTCCTCTTACAACACTTACTAATCCTCCCTCTCCTCTACTTAAATCATTATAAAACTCTCTTACTAGGGCGGGTAGGTAGGAATATCCAAAGAGCAGACCTTCTCCCATCCCATTTCTTGCAACAATCGCCCAATAGCAAAGCCTTCGGAAATAAAGAAGTTGAAATCGACTTTCCTTCCGGTTGTAATGGCCTTACCAGCTAATTGGTCGACTTTTGGAGAAGATGGTGAGGGTGGAGAGTCATCTTGAGTGGCAGATGAAGAAGATGACGAAGGTTGCCTCCGATTTGAACGGCGCTTCGTCGGAACAGTCGAACCACCAATGGTAGCACGCCTTTTGGGAGCCATTGGATTCGATTGGACTGAGTAATCAAAGGTTTTGAGGGATTTGGAGGGTTTGGAATCAGTTTGGAATGGCTTGAAAGTTTAGGAGACGATAGAAATCATTTGGGGTCGACTCCGCCCTTTTTATTTTGACCTAGTTCCACTTAGAGTCGACTCCCGAAAACGAGGTGTCGGCTCCGAACCAGAGAATCTGTCAGCGCCCGAATTAGAGTCGGCTCTACAGAAGCCAGAGTCGGCTCTAATTGCCCAGACAGAACATCAAAATAAGAAGGTGTCGACTCCACAAACTGAAGGTGTCGACTCCACAATAGTTTCAGAGAAAAATCAGATTTTCAAGGATCTGAAACTGATCAAATTAATCATCAAACTCTAGATAAGTGTTCCTTAACAATTGGGGAAACAATAAATCAACTTTCTAGATAAATTTCCTTATTGAACATAGAGGATTTTCAAGAAATTATAGAATTCTAGATAGTTGTTGTCCTTAGGAGTTTCAGAAAATTATTCTAAAGGATCACAAACTCCTAATTCTCCTCTAAGATAGCAAAATCTCTCCTCACTCAAAGGTTTGGTAAAGATATCAGCTAATTGATCATTAGTATTAACATATTCAAGACAAACATCTTTGTTAGTTACATGTTCTCTAATAAAGTGATGTCTAATTTCAATGTGTTTAGTTCTTGAATGTTGAATTGGATTTTTAGTTAGATTGATAGCACTAGTATTATCACATTTAATAGGTATTTTATCAAGTGTGATACCATAATCTTCAAGTTGTCGCTTAATCCAAAGGATTTGAGCACAGCAACTTCCAGCTGCAACATACTCTGCCTCAGCAGTGGATAATGCAACCGAATTTTGCTTCTTGCTAAACCAAGAGATTAAGTTACTTCCTAAAAGTTGGCATACCCCACTTGTACTCTTTCTATCTAACTTACAACCAGCATAGTCAGAATCAGAATAAGCAATCAATTTTAAGGTTGAGTCTCTAGAATACCATAATCCTACATTTTTAGTTCCATTTAAGTATCTAAAGATTCTTTTAACAGCAAGTAAATGTGATTCCTTAGGATTAGATTGATATCTTGCACATAAGCAGACAGAAAACATGATATCTGGCCTACTTGCAGTTAGATAAAGAAGTGATCCAATCATACCTCTGTAATGCTTTTGATCTACTTTCTTACCTACTTCATCCTTGTCCAGCTTGCATGAGGGACTCATTGGCGTACCAAGAGGTTTAGCAGATTCCATACCAAATTTCTTGAGTATTTCCTTTGTATACTTTGTTTGGTTAATGAAAATTCCGCTTTCTCTTGTTTGATTTGAAGTCCAAGGAAGAAGTTTAGTTCTCCCATCATGCTCATCTCGAATTCTCCCTGCATTAGCTTAGCAAATTCTTGACAAAGAAGATTGTTAGTAGCACCAAATATAATGTCATCAACATAAATTTGAACGATTAATAAATCCTTTCCTTTTCTTTTTAAAAACAATGTTTTATCAACATTTCCTCTAGAAAAGTCATTTTCAATTAAAAATTTACTTAATCTATCATACCAAGCTCTAGGTGCTTGCTTTTAAACCATAAAGTGCTTTGTGTAGTTTGAAGACGTGGTTTGGAAATTCATGATCTTCAAAACCAGGAGGTTGTTCAACATAAACTTCCTCATTTATAAAACCATTTAGAAATGCACTTTTAACATCCATTTGAAATAAGTTGAAATTCATATGACATGCAAATGCAAGTAGTAGCCTAATGGCTTCTAATCTAGCAACAGGTGCAAAAGTTTCATCAAAATCTATACCTTCTTCTTGATTATATCCTTTTGCAACTAGTCTAGCTTTGTTTCTAATTACTATGCCATTTTCATCTAATTTATTTCTAAATACCCATTTAGATCCTATTATAGGGTGATTTTTAGGTCTTTCAACTAGGGTCCAAACTTGATTTCTAGTGAATTGGTTTAATTCTTCCTGCATTGCTAACATCCAATAACTATCTTTTTCGGCTTCCTCTATAGTCTTAGGTTCTATATGAGATACAAATGCAAGATGATTATTGATATCTCTCATTGATGATCTAGTCCTTACACCTTGAGATGGATCACCTATGATTAGGTCCTTAGGATGACCATAAGCATATCTCCAATCTCTAGGTAGATCTTGATCATTTTGAACAGTATCAATACCATCATCCTTAGGTGAGTCATCATCCTTAACTTCAGGTTCCTGATCTGAAGATACATTTAATTTTTCAATATCTCTTTCAATCAAAGATGTATCTTCCTCATCATCAATTTTATCTGAACTTGATGCTAAAGACTCATCAAACACTATATGAATGGATTCTTCTACAACTAAGCTTTTCTTATTAAATACTCTATATGCTTTGCTAGATGTAGAATATCCTAGGAAGATACCTTCATCAGACTTTGCGTCAAACTTCCCAAGATTATCCTTACCATTGTTATGAATAAAACATCTACAACCAAATGCATGAAAATAACTTAAATTTGGTTTCCTATTGATCCAAAGTTCATAGGGAGTTTTCTTAAGGATAGGTCTAATTAGGGCTCTATTTAGAATGTAACAAGCTGTGTTTATAGCTTCCGCCCAAAAATATTTTGGAAGTTGGCTTTCACATAGCATGGTACGGGCCATGTCTTCTAAAGTCCTATTCTTCCTTTCTACAACTCCATTTTGTTGTGGTGTTCTAGGTGCAGAGAAGTTATGATGTATGCCTTTTTCAAAACAGAATTTTTCAAATAAGTGATTTTCAAATTCAGTTCCATGATCACTTCTAATAGACACTATGGTAGTGTTTTTCTCATTAGTGACTTTCTTAACAAATTTCATGAATATTGAGAAAGTCTCATCTTTGTGAGCCAAAAACATTACCCAAGTGAATCTAGAGTAATCATCTACTATCACTAGACCATATTTCTTTCCTCCTAGACTTGTGGTTCTAGTAGGTCCAAAAAGGTCCATGTGTAGTAGCTCTAGTGGCCTAGTAGTTGAAACAACATTCTTAGATTTGAAAGAAGTTCTTGTTTGTTTTCCAAATTGACATGCATCACATATTCGATTATTTTCAAAATTTAGACTAGGAATACCTTTAACTAAATCCATTTTTAATAATTTGGAAATTAGGTGTGTGCTTGCATGACCTAATCTACGATGCCACAGCCAACCAATCTCATTCATTTAGCATTATCAGCAACTAAGCAATGATTACTTGGAGATAAATTACTCAAATCAATTAAGTACACATTGCCATAGCGTTTACCAACAAGAATAATGCTATTATCAATGGGATTAGTAACAGTGCAAACAGAAGCTTCAAAGGAGACCTTGAAACCTTTGTCACACAGTTGGCTAATACTTATTAGATTATGTTTAAGTCCATCAACATATAAAACATTATCAATATGAGTAGATGGAGTAATTTGAATCTTACCAATGCCCATGATATGGCCTTGACCATTATCACCAAAAGTAACTACTCCACCTCTTTTTGATTCAAGGGTGATGAATTGATCTTTGTCACCCGTCATGTGTCTTGAGCAACCACTGTCCAGGTACCATTTTCTTTTCAGTCTGATGGCTGCAAGACACTCCTGCAAAACATTTATGTCTTAATTTTAGGTACCCAAGCCTTCTTGGGTCCTTCATGGTTAGAAGCATTAAAAATTGTTCCTTTGGGAACCCAAATCATCTTTTTCTTTCTATGTGAAGATTTACACATATATGATTTATGTCCTTTGTCTCCACATTTAAAACAAGTAATGTTTAATGATTTTTCAGCATGTACAAAAATGTTTTTCAATGATTTTTGCTTTTTAAGTGGATTATATCCTAATCCAGCTTTATCAAAAAGCCTTTTGATTTTCCAAAATCATATTAAGTTTGATAGAGCTTAGTGTAAATTTATCAACTATAGGCTTAAGTCTATCAACTTCATTTTTCAAACTTTCTTTTTCTTTTATTAAAAGTTCTTTATCAATAACATGCTTTTCATTTTCTAATGATAGTTTTTGCATTTGAGTTTTCAAATCTTTGTTCTTTGAACTTAGGTTTGCAAAATCATCCATTAATTCATAAAAAGCACTATGTAATTCATCAAAAGTGAAGTCATCAAGAAAACTCGGACTTACCTCATCGTTGTCCGCCATGAAGCATAGATTGGCCATTTCACTCTTTTCTTCTTCTTCGGAACTTGTACTTTCCGAATCGCTCCATGTGGCCATCATTGCCTTCTTTTTGAACCTCCGGGTGCCTTTCTTTAGTTGAGGGCATTCAGATTTAAAGTGACCCGGCTTCTTGCATTCAAAACAAATAACTTCCTTTTCTTTGCCCTTGTCCTCATCTTTTCTTGCAAAGGGCTTTTTCTTTTCAAACTTCTTCTTCTTCATGAATCTTTTAAATTTTCTTGTGATGAGTGCCATGTCCTCATCATCACTTTCATCCTCGGATTCATGAGGCTCTTCCATATATTCAGAAATCTTAAGAGCCATATTTCTTTTCTTCTTTGACTCATCTTCATCAACATGTTGCTTGATTTGAAGCTCATGAGTCATCAAGGATCCCAACAGTTCTTCTAGGGGTAGTGTACTTAGATCCTTTGCTTCTTGTATTGCCGTCACCTTAGCTTCCCAAGTCCTAGGCAAGGAACGCAAGACCTTTCTCACAAGATCAGAATTATTATAAGATTTACCAAGACTTTTTAAACCATTAACTATGTCAGTAAATCTTGTAAACATATCAGCAATAGATTCACATGCATCCATTTTAAACAATTCATATTTATGAACTAGCATGTTAATCTTGGATTCCTTGACTTGATTTGTTCCCTCATGGGTAACTTCAAGTCTATCCCAGATTTCCTTAGCAGAAATGCAAATAGATATGCGATTGAATTCATTTGCATCTAATGAGCAGTATAAGACATTCATTGCTTTGGCATTGAGTTGTGCCAATTTTCTATCATGTTCATCCCATTCCGTTTCCGGTTTAGGAATCTCCATGCCATTAACTCTAGCAGTGGGTGTGTGTGGTCCATTGACTATAATACTCCATAGATCATAGTCAAGTGCTTGAATGAATATTTTCATTCTAGCTTTCCAATAACCATAGTTAGAACCATTAAATAAGGGTGGTCTATTAGTAGATTGACCTTCGAAAAAGATGAACCAGCTTGAGTTGCCATGTGGATCTTTGACTCTTGATCGTTAGATCAAATCAAATGAGCACTAGCTCTGATACCAATTGTTGGTCCAGATAGCAACCCAAGAGGGGGGGTGAATTGGGTTTTTCAAAAATTAAACTCTTTTGAATAGATAACCCCCAGCGGAAATAAAAACTTAGATTCACAGATTTAAAACTAAGCAACTATAAATGAAGAGTTGAAGATAAAGAGACAATCACGGCAAACACAATAGATTTTATAGTGGTTCGGTGTACCTACACCTACGTCCACTCCCAAGTACCTCTTGGGTCCACACTATAATCAAACTGATTACAGCAGAGTTGTTTTGCAAGCTCACAACTCAAACTTGTTGTTTTCCCGGGCGCACAACGAACCCAGCTGGTTTTCAAGGCTCACCAGCACAAAACCTAAAACCACAAGCAAATGCTTGCACAAGGCTAACTGCCTCAACTGAATCAATCACCAGATTGACCCAGCAAACAGTATAATGAGTTTACAAAAGCAAACTGCTCCTTCAATGAGCAAATATACAATAATGAAACAATAAATAGAGATTAGGAACCAAAGCCTGATTCGAAGATCTTGGTGGCTTCTTCCTTCTCTTCCTTTGAATGGATCTTCCTTTGAATATGCTCTTGAGGTTCAGAAGATTGGAAAAACTAGGGCTTCTCCCTTCTTTTGAGATTTCTTCTAAGTAGAACAGCAAAGGCTTGGAATCTCTTTCTCTTCTCTTGGGGAATGAGTATGATCTTTCCTTACAGGTTTTCCCTCTTTTCTTTTCTGATGGATCTCAAGGATTTTCTCTATTCTTTTCTTTTTGCCTCTTTCTTGATTTTTCTTCTCTCTTTTGGGATGCAATCACCCCTCTTCTTATAGATTCGATTAATCCATAAATAGTGCAAAACTATCCGTTAGAAGCAAGTGAAAAAGGATTAGATCCATAAATAACAATAGCCGTTGGGATTAAAATTGATAAAGTTAAAGTTTAGAGTCGTTCTGACAGTTCTGGAGCCGTGTCTGACATTCTGGAGTCGGCTCTGGCTTTTCTGGAGTCGGCTCTAACTCGAAATAATTTAATCCGCTCGATCTGGAGTCGTCTCTGACTTTTCTGGGGTCGACACAAAATTCTTCTGGAGTCGACTCTAACAGTCCGGGAGTCGACTCTAAGTCGTGGCCTGAAAATCCAACGTTCTGTTGTTTCTGATAGAGTCGGCTCTCACAGTCCCGGAGTCGACTCTAAGTCCGTGCCATTTTCCGGAGTCGGCTCTGCGATTCCATGTGTCGACTCTAATGTCTGCAGTCTTACCTTGACATTAGATTCAAACCAGAACTTGATTTTCCTTCTTGATTTTGATCATTAAATTAGACTTATAAACTGAAAGACTTAATCAAAATCATTAGTAACATCAAATGTTATACTCAAATAGTCTTGTTAATCATCAAAATCCTCAATTGGGTCAACACGAAGTATAAAGAAAGGGGAGGAGAAGAGGGAATATACGGGAACCGTGCTGGGACCAGAGGGCATTCTTGGCCTGGTCGCCCGTGGGGTGCATGACATGGAGGACGATGAGGGTGTCGCCATGGTCGAGGAGGTTGTTGATGCCCCACCCGAGCACCCTCTTGCTGTTCTTAGAGAAGTCCATTGCCACCCAGACCTTCCGATCTCCTCCCATCTCTTCCTCCCCCACTTTCCCTCGGTTGCTTCTTCGGTTTCCCCATGGCTGCAAGCTGAGCCAGAATCCAAAAGAAAACCAAATAAACAACTATCGAACCTCATGATTCGAACGAAAACAACCAAGAATAGTGCTGAAGAACCCTAAACGGAAGGAAGAAAAACCATGACCAAAAAAGAAATCGAAACCCCAACCCTAAAATCAAAGCCAGAGAGAGCAAGATAGAAGGGGGCGAGCTATTGTACCTGCGATCAATCTCAAACAACGGCCGAATAAGGGCGCAACTGGAACGAAGGGCGGAGAGGAGGGTTTAAATAGGAGAAAGACACGGCTGAGGTGAGAAGTAGTAGGAGAGGGAGAAGCTTGATGAAGGCCACGTGTAACATTTTTTTAACTTTTTTTTTTTTGGGTCACCGGACCGTCTAAACCGCGGACGGCGTTAAGCCGGAGGGAGTCGTTCTGTACCCTTCGGTCCACGTGAATTCGACGGGGAGAAGTAGAATGGGCGTGCATCGACGAGAGCGTCCAAGAATTGAGATTAAAATAATAATGATAATATTTTTTTTAATTTAGAATATAAATTTAGGTACACCAGATTAATAATTTCATTACAATTTTTTTAAAAAAATTAGAGTATAAATTTAGTGGCCAATAAAAAATTCATCACTAATTCGTCACTAAATTAGTGACGGATTGGGGCAGTCCGTCATAATTTAGTGATGGATTAGTGACGAAAGAGCAATTCATCACTAAATTAGTGATGGATGATCTTGTCTATCATTAAATTAGTGATGGATTGCTCTTCCAGCACTAATCAGTCACTAAAATAGTGACGGAAGAGCAATCCGTCACTAATTTAGTGATGGATAGGGCAATTCGTCACTAAATTAGTGATGGATAGGGCAATCCGTCACTAAATTAATGACGGATTAGTGACGGAAGGCCAATCCGTCACTAAATTAGTGACGGATGGGGCAATCCATCACTAATTTAGTGATGGATTGCTCTTCCGTCACTAATTAGTGATGAATTAGTGACGAAAGGGCAATCCGTCACTAATTTAGTGATGGATTTCTCATCCATCACTAATTTTGATGGATTAGTGATGGAAAATAATTCGTCACTAATAAGTGATGATTATTTTCCATCACTAATTTGTGACGGATTAGTGATGAAAAAGTAATCCATCATTAAGTTAGTGACGAATTGCCTCATCCGTCACAAAATTAGTGACGGATTGCCCAATCCGTCACTAAATTAGTGATGGATTAGTGACGAAAGAAATATCCTCACTAATTCATCACTAATCCGTCACTAATTTAGTGACGGATTGCTCTTTCATCACTAATTTGTTATGGATTAGTGACGGAAGGGCAATCCGTCACTAAATTAGTGATGGATTTCCCATCCATCACTAATTTTGATGGATTAGTGACAGAAAATAATTTATCACTAATTAGTGACGATTATTTTTCATCAGTAATTTGTGATGGATTAGTGACGAAAAAGCAATCCATCACCAAGTTAGTGACGGATTGCTCTTCCGTCACTAATTTGTTATGGATTAGTGACGGAAGGGCAATCCGTCACTAAATTAGTGACGGATGTAATAGTCCGTCACTAATTTAGTGACAGTTTAGTGATGAAAAAACTAATCCGTTACTGATTTTAATTTTTTGTTACTATTTTGTTACTAAACCGTCATAATTTAGTGACGAAAATTTTCGTCACTAATTTTCGTCACTATTTTATATTTTCTTGTAGTGTGCTACATAGAAAATGGTTTATCAATATAAATTAATCATAAATTTATGGATAAGTTAAAAAGTTTCAGATATCTTGACTTGATCATCAATAATGAATGATCGAGGCCATGCAATGTGAGAACCAACAAAATCTTTAACTTTCGCAAAAACATCACTAATTGTTATTGGAAGGAGAGCATCATCGTCAAAACAAATATCAATAGATACACAATAATTTTGATCACTCAAAGAAACTCTATGTGCAACAGAGTTTGGTGCTACATTCTCAATCACTATACCATATCCAATTATATTATTAATAGATCCTATTGCCAATTTGCATGATTTTTCCTTCAAAGCAATAACATTAGAAAATATAAGTACTATGAATTTAAATAAAATACTACAAATATAAGTAAATATTAACATACCTTTTGCATGTCTTTTTGTCCAATGACAACAAAGTCTATACTTGCATCATTTTTTGTATCAAAATCAGCAACAATTTTATTTGGATGCAGTTTTTTAACTGAGCAGCAACTACCTTTGTCTAAAGCATATTGAACACTTGCAGCAATTTTAGGAATTTCTCTCAACTTTGTATTTTCTTCATGAAGTTGACGTAGTTGATCAAGTAATGATTGTTTTTCCTCAGCATCTTCTTTTGTTGTTGGTTCAGTTTTCTTTGTTCTTCTAACAAATGTTGTAAGATTTTACCTATTTTTGTTCTTTTCAAAAGATTGAAATATGTTGTAGGGGTAACCATGCCTCCAACACCCCTCACTCGATCACCATGTTCAGAATTTTTCAATGCCATTCCTAGTATAAAAATAAAAATAATATGATAAATATTGCACTGCAATAAAATATGTGAACAACTCATTGTCTCTTAGGATAGTCTTAATAGCTCAACCACAAGATTTAGTGCATTTATACAGTAACAAGCTTTCTAAACCTCGAACGGTTTTGCAACATATATATGAAGAGTGGCTGGTTACAGTTGAGCTTTGCGTCTTGCTAACAGAATTTTTCTTTGTAGGTGCAATGAAAGATATAACTTAAAATAAAGCATGTTATTGGAGGGATAAGGAGTACCTCAAATTCTCATTAAAAATATTTTAGAGCTATTGATTTTCTTACCAATAGAGTGATAATGCTCTTTTCTCATTACCAGTAGAGTGGCTACCTTTTGGCTCGGCCTGTCCTATTTCCTAGAAGACATGCCCAATGACATGTGCAGCGACTATCAAAATATGATGGCGGCCACCTTCCAGTTTGACTGTTAGAAGTGCCTGATTTACATGGACCAGTTGAAGAGGAAATGTATCGAGAAGTTCAAGGATGGGTTACTTGGGCTTAAGCACCTGACAATAGTTGATGGGCTCTGCGAGCTAGTGGTGAACAGGATCGACAAGGCTAATCCGGTGAAGATGTATCATGTGAATCTCTCTCTCTTCAACTCGATTCCAAACTACTGGGCAATTGGACAACTATTTCCTATAGTACCAATCCATCAGCTCGACCAGTGTCTGAGGGTGGAAGGAGTGCTGTCAGACCTTATGTGCGATAGTGATGGCAAAATGAACCGGTTCATTGGCGGGAGGTCGAGCCTCCCGCTGCATGAGTTCGAGGGCGGCAGCCACAAGGAGGGGGGTTACTATCTCGGCATGTTTTTGGGCGGGGCTTACCAGGAGGCACTCAGGGGGCTGCACAACATGTTTGGGGGCTGAGCGTTATGTGGGTCACACAAAGTGATGGGCCGCACTGCTTCACGGTGACGCGGGTGGTGCCAGGGCCGTCATGTGCGGACGTCCTGTAAGTGATGCAGCACGAGCCCGAGCTCATGTTCGAGGCGCTCAAGAGATGGACGGAGGAGGAGTATGCTGCTTGTGAAGGGGGGGTGGTGGACACCGGCGCCGTGGCCAGTGCCCTTGCTCGCACCTTCCACTTCATGCCGTACCCATCGTCGTTGGTGAGGCCGGCGGGGATGAGATGAGCTCCGACTCGGTGGGCTCCATCGGCATGGATTATGAGTGATATGTTGATTTTCTTACCAGTAGGGAAGATTAGCAGAAATAGAGGAAAAATGGGCAGCTTTTACCTGCTTCGATTTCCTCAGCCACCGGCCCCAGAACTAGCCACCCATCTCCGGCAAGGCTCCACCAACATACGAAAAACATAGAGAGAGGAAGGGAGGAGGAGAAAGAGAGCTCCAAGGGAGGGGTCTCCACAAACAAAACCCTAATCAACAAAATTGTGGATGAAAGAATGAAATTTAACTTTGGGTATGGAGGTTTTGTTAAAAAAAAGGAGGAAAGTACATTAGGAGAAGGAAAAAAGATAAATTTTTAGTTTTATCAGACTGTAGTCTTTTTATATTTTAAGATAATATAAGATTACCTTTTAATTAAAAATATAGTCTTTTTATATTATTAGATAATATAAGACTACATCTTAATTAAAATAGTTTTTTTGACATATTATCAGATAATATAAGACTACGTCTTACTTTAAAACGTGGTCTTTTTATATTATTAGATAATATAAGACTATGTCTTAATTAAAAATGTAGTCTTTTTATATTATCAGAAAATATAAGACTACGTCTTATTTAAAAATGTAGTCTTTTTATATTATCAAATAATATAAGACTATGTTTTGAATAAATGATGTAGTCTGTTAATTTATGAAAAATTATAAAAATGTAGTCTAAAAGATTAGACTACATTTTTTACAAAAAATGTAGTCTTTTTCCTAAAATCTACCGCAGTCTATTTAACTTTTTGTAGTAGTGGATATTAATTTTTAATACTCTTCCATCAAACTAATAAATCTAGATTCTCTATTTGATTTTCATCATATGCAGACTAAAGATCATTTCGTAAATAAAATTCTAGTTCACTACTTAAAGATGAAGAAGATAAAGAAGATGAAGATGAACTTGAAGCAAGTGTATGTTTTCTTTGTGCAATGAATGAAAAAATAGATGACAAACGAGAACTAGAAGAAGAAATAGAGCTTTGTGCGGTAATCTAGATCCACAAATTTTTTATTATATAAAGCATAAATATCATGAAAAAGTTGTGTTATCTCATTTTAGCAAGTTCAGGATCTTGAATCAAATTTTCATAATATGCATCAATTAAAATTAGTGCACTACTTAATTTAATTCTAGGATCAAATACAACAGCTAAGTTATGCATAGAACATATCTTGTCCTAATATTCATTCATTTAGATTTTATTTGTTCAATAATAGGCATTAAAATATCATCATATCTATGTTCAGAAATTTTTTCACTAATTATATATGCTTGTTGTAAAAATGAACATGAAGTTGAATAATAAATACCAAAAGAACATTAGTAGCATTATAAAAACTAACCAAAAAATCTTTCAAATTTTACCTTTATTCCAATTAGTTTCAGTCAATGTAAAGCCTAATCCACGATCATTAATATATGCACTTAATAAGTTTTTATATAAGTATGCATCATGTATCATACTATATATTGAGTTTCAACAAGTAATTACATCAAGTTTAAATTTTTTAAACTATTTACCATGATCTAGACATAGTTGCTTAAATTCTTGAAGTCTTGATCTTGAAGCATGAATAAAAAAAATTATATTTGTAATTTTTGAAATAACATCTTGAATCATGCCCATGCCAGCTTGAACAGAAAGATTTAAGATATGACATACATATCTAATATGCAATAAATTTTCATTTAACATGGGATGCAATAAGTCCTTCAATAATACAACAACAGAATTATTATTAGATACATTACCAAAAGTAGTAGACATGATTTTATCATTAATATTATATGAGCATAAAATTTGATAAATGGCATTTGAAAGTTGTTGCCTAGAATGTGAAAAATCAAAAGCATAAAAAGCAAGAATATATTTATTTAATTACTAATCATTATCAATATAATGAGCAGCAATGGCAATAAAATAATTACTACCTGCAGGACCAAAGAAGTTAAAGAAACTCTTGCACTTAAAATAGAGAGCATTTCAATTAAACTTTATCTTATTGCTAAAAAGTTTATCATAGGTACTCTTATAAATGTACGCCTACTAGTTCTTCTATAAGCAGGTTGTAGGGCTAATTGAACTTATTTTTCAAAATTAAAAGATTCACATAAACTAAAAGGTAATTCATCCTTAACTATCCATCTTACAAGTAATTTTCTTTGATTTTCATGATTATATGCAAAAGTATCTGCAAGTGATCCCCTTTGTAAATTAATGATACTTTGAAGACGAGAATCATGCATCTTATGACTCTCTTGATATCTTTTTAAATGGTATGTTTCCCCACTACTATTACAACTATAAAATTTTGTACATTTTCTATATTTTACTTTCAAGACTCCATCAACCATAATTTCATCAAATTCATTCCAAACATCACTAGTCCCCTTACAAGAAGAGGTTTGACCTTCACTCGGTTCACTCGTTCTAGAGAGAACTTGGGGATTAGTTTTCTCTCCCTCAGAAACAAGGGGCATGCCAAAATGACTTTCGTCATAAGATGTCATATCTAAAATTCTAAATTGATGAATGCAAAAAAATAAAAACTAACCACAAGAACGAATTGAGTAGAGGACTAGAGGAAGGCATGGAGCCAAGATTTGTGAGCTTCCTCTAGTGCTTTCGCCTCTCAATAAGAAGTGACCTTCTTTATCTTGTACTTCTAACTTCTCAACAAGAACCTCCTCTTGTGTAGCACTTGAACACTTGCTAGTTGCAAACTAAAAATTAAATTGCTAGAGAACTTACTAGAAGAGAGAAATAGTAGTAGTAGAGAAAAAGAAAAGAGTTGGTTTGGTATTGTGAGAATGAGGGAGGAATGAGATATTTACAGGACTCCAAATTTTTTGTTCCAAAATACCCCTTAATTTATTCATTTTATGGCTGTTAAAGGGGTTAAAATGATAAAACCCCCCTCAACTAGCCGTTTCTAGCCATTTTTCAATGGCCAAAAATGGCTACAATTAGGCCATGCCCAGGCATGGCCCGTGGTGGGCCATGCTTGACATGGCCCAGTTGAAGCCATTACGGGCCATGCCGACATGGCCCAAGTCTTATTATGCCTAGCACGGCTCATGGTGGGCCATGCCTAGTATGACCCATCCCAAAATAGGTTGTGGGACATACTGGGTGTGCTTTTAATTTTAACGGGCCATGCCCGGTATGACCCATTTAATAACAGGCCATGCCAGGCATGGTCCAATTATTTAGTGGCCTAGAAGGCCTAGGTCGGGCCGTGCTGGTCATGACCCAATGCCCATGTCTAATCATTTCTAGGAGTCACACTTCCCTCATCAACCTTTGTATAAGTGCTGAACCATGACCGATTGGGAGTAAATGATGAGAACAAGCTGAATCCAGGGTTTACATCTCTGTGTTATGCCTGTGACCATCTGATACCACCAAGAGATCATCCTTCACCTCTTGATCTGCAACTGTACTTATAGCTTTCTTGGTCAACTTCTTCCTCAACTCATTCGTCTGAAGTACCAAGACAATATCTTCATAGAACAATATCTCCTCCCATAAAGCAGTGTCATGACCAATGAGTAATATGATGTAGGCAGTGAACACAATAGCAAAAGTGCCTTATCTTCCTCTTCCATCTTGATCCCAACATTCAGCAATTCATTGATCAACTGGTCGAGTACCTGGATGTGACCCAGCACATCTTCACCTTCTGCCATCCGAAGGCTGTAGAGGCGCTTCTTCAACATCAATTTGTTCATATGTTCTTCCCCATGTAAAGGGTGTGCAACTTCGATCAGAGTCCCTTTGGGGTCTTCTCCTTTAGCACTAAATAGAGGGCTGAATTTGTCAGATATTCTCTGATTGCTGAACATGCTCTCTTCTCCAATGACATCCACTACTTATCTGTCATTCCATCTGGCCTTTCCTCCAAAGGCAAATCTAAACCCTGCTGCACGAAAAGGTCCTTTATCCAAACTTTTCACATGGAGAAACTTTTCTTTTCATCAAACTTCTTAAAATCTATTTTTATACTACTACCCATGGTCAGATCTCAACCAACAATAGCACAAAATATTTTAGAAAATATAAAAGTACCCTGATAAGGCCTTGCTAAATTTTTCAGCCCTTGAAGTTCTTCAAATTACTCCTTGAACTAGGCTCTGATACCAACTGTTGGGGTTTAGTTATTGATGAACAGCAGTGGAATCTCCTCACTAAAGAAATATCCTAGGATTTCATTCTTTATTATTAACAATCAGATTGGTATAGTAGTAAATTACCTCGTTCCTCAACCTCTAGGTTGTTGGTTCAAATCGCATGCCCCCTTCCTCTTTTAAAGATTTACGCTGACCCCACTCCCTTTACCTGGCAAAAATCCTGTGACATGAGTTTCTTCCTGGAGCATGTCCCAAGCGACTCCACTTCACCATGTCCTCCTGAATCGAGTTCCGGACCATTCGGTGGCTGGATCAAGACGAAGCCCCCAGAACCCCCAACACATGAACGAGGTAGCTTGGGAAGATGGAGAGGATGGGGGAGATGATGACGAGGAAGATGAAGAGGATTATTTCTTAAGAGAAAAGAATATGTTCCTTATTTCATAAACTCTAGAAACTAGAGTTTAAATATATAACCAAGTGGGCTTGGTCCAGACTCAATAAAAACTTTCATGGACTAATTCAATGAGATTAAACTAATCCTCAAGCATGTGTATACCCGTGACTTGATTTAATATCAACCATTGAACTCATACCCAGTCTCAACCCTTGAACCCATACCCAGTTCAATACAAGTTAGCTCAACCTGAACCTTGATAACACTACAAAAGGCCTAACAACCATAACATCAAATTTCTTCTAAAGTATGCAAATGCCATGGTAGCAAGAAAAATCAACAATAAGTAATAGATAATATTTAAAACCATGATTAAAGGTGACGGAGAAGGGTGCTCGTAAATCAGCATGAGCTAATTCTAAAAGAAATGAACCCCTTATTTCAATACCATGACGTTGAAGCCTACGACTCTTAGGATGTGCAGATTCATGTCACTTTAGAAGTATATTTAAAATTAAATCATTAAAATAAAAAATGATTTGATTGCTTTAGTAAATCGAATTAAAAATTTTGATTTGATTTCGATCCATTATATCAATTTTACTATATGAATTTTATATTTTAGTAACGCTAATTAGTGACGCTACAAATATACGTCGCTAAATAACGATGGAACAACGATGCACAACCCCATCAAAAAAATTAAGTGATTAGTGCTCTCAACGATGCCAAAGAGTCGCTAATTAGCCACGCAAGTGTGCGTGTCACTACGCAACGAGGTGCGTAAGGATGTCGCTAAGCGTGTCGCTACGCAGTGAGGTGCGAGTGCCTCAGCGAGGGGGCGCATGTTTTAGCAATGCACTGGACGTCGCTAGCACGCGTGCTACTTTAGCGATGCCAGTGCATCGCTAAAGTAATGAGGCACGTGTGCCTATGCCGCTTTCAATTTTCTTTTCAGCCCACACTCTTGCCCTCATTTCCCCTGCCACCCTGCACTCCTAGCCCCTTTCTGGTCGCCGTCGCTCCTCCCTTGTACGATCCCCCTTGCTGGAGCCTTCAGGCAGCGACACTGATCTCCACCCTCTGGCTGCCGTTGATCCCCTCATACTGGAGCCCTTAGGGCTGCGACACCGATCTCCAACCCCCCCGGTCGATCCCCCCTATACCCCCCCCCCCCCCCCCCCTTGCTAGAGGCCCTTGGGCTGTGTCACCACTGGTCTCCCCCCCTCAGTTCCCTCCTTGCTAGAGATGCCCCCTGTCGCGTCATCCATCGGCGTCTCCTATCTCTCCGGTAGCTGAATCAGGTATATTTTTTTCTTTCCATTAATGTCCAATTTTTTTATGTAATTGAAGGCTGTCGTTGATCCAGTTTGTTGAATCAAAAAGCGAGATATAAGATGATGACCAAAATTACGGACATCCAGCAGGAACAATGAGAGAAGTGCATTCGTTAAGAACAAATTGTAGTCTATACGATTCTCTACTTTACCTCCAACTCCAGATTATAACCTTCGCTCCAGCTGATCGGCATTGATATTTCAAATTTCTTTATATTTTATGAGTAATGTATTTATGTGCTACTATTTGGTATTTATGTGCTACTATTTTGTATTATAAATATTTTTATTATATATTTTATTTTTAATATAAGGTATTCATATATTTTATTTTTGACACCGTCTGCGGTGGGGTAGGTTATCTGACTTCATTTGTGACAAAAAGAAAAGAAAAGAAGCCGTTCCATCGAGAGCAGATGGCAATCAAAAAAAATAAAAAATAAAAAATCATTTAATGGAGTTGTTCGGACACTCGCATCATTTTGTTCACGTCAACATGAAAACACTGATTCATTATGGTTGAACTGTCGAGGATAAAAGTGGCATCGCCATCCAAAATCCCTTCAGCATGGTGTAAAACTTCTTATAAAGAATAAAATATTATTTAGGAATTTTTTTTTTTTGAGAGAGAGAAACCTCAACCCGGTAGCTGCTAGCTTTTTACAATATTTAGATTATTTCTCATGCAAGAATGGATCAGATCTGCTTCAAGATCTACAACGAGCTAGCTATATATATATTGTTGGTATATCGTCGGACTCTCAAGCCTCACTGCCACGTACCCTAGCAAGTGTCCTTGAACGAGTTCTTCCTCGCTGCAGCCAACACCGTCTTGTCTGCAACTATGAAGTATGCCGCCCCCGCCGCTGCATGCACCGAAAATCCCTTCTCATTAATCATACAATTTCAATTTATTTTCTTTGCTTTTCACAGCTATATATATATATATATATATATATAAGAAGATCAGAAGTGATTGAAAACCTGATGAAACGATGAGGGCCTGAGCTATGGGATTTATGAAGGACCTCGCCCATGGGATCACCCTCACGCTAGCCAACTAATTGATTTAAGAAAAAAAATAAATAATATTGTAACATGCTCAAATGGCCAGATCCATATATATATATATATATATATATGTAAATGATGAGAGAAGGAAACTTGAGATCTTACAATGGGAATCGCCGAGGCAACAGTTGCAACCATAGCTGCCTTTGCTCCTGCAACAACTCCCTTTGCCACAACAAATTAAGAGAACACCATCCATGAGATTGGTGATGTCAAGGAGACGCATACATATAAACCATAATAATTAAGAAGCATGTCTCTTGTCTAGCTAGGTTGGTGCTAGCTAAAATTATCAGGACAGCAAGCATCATCATGAACATTATTGTTGCTGAAATTCATTCTCTGACTCGGGCGCAATCGGGCTGCAGTGTGGGCTCTCTCCTGGGCGGACATGCAAAACAGTCCTCACGCGAGAGGCGTTGGGGGTGGCCCTCTGCGAAAGACCCTCTGACGCTCAAGTCAATGAAGATCAGCGATCAACAAATATGGGGAGAAGGATCCCGCTGAAGAGTCTCTCTACGGTAGCCTCTCGAGAGCTCTGAGTAGAGCGTTAATGGTAGAAAAAAAGGTAAGGGGGAGCAAGTGTACGGGAGATGGCGTTACCTGACACTACAAGAAAATAATGAAATAGTGACACAATTTTAGCGACGCAACGATGCGTCGCTAAAATTGATAACATTGCGACGCCTTCGCGTCAAAAAAATATTGCGACGCAAATAGCGACGCATTAGCGACTCAATAAACCATAAAATAAAAAAAAAATTTTAAATTGATGCAAAAATGCATCGCAATATTTATAAAATGTATTTTTTTAAATATTATTAAAGGAATAAAATATTGCGACGCAGTTAAGTGTGTCGCAATATTTTTTAAAAAATTAATTATGTTAAATAGCGACGCATTAGTGACTCAATAAACATAAAATAAGAAAAAATATATTTAATATAGCGACGCAAAAATTGTGTCGCAAATATTAATAAAAAAATTGATTTTTATAAAATATAATTATGAAATAAAAATATTGCGACGCAACTTAGTGCGTTAATATATTTAAAAAATATAATAATTTTAAATAGCGACGCATTAGCGACTCAATAGATCAGAAAATTGTAAAAATTAATTTTAATTTAGCGATGCACTAATTGCATCGCAATTATTTTAAATAAAATTAATTTTTATAAATATTAATATGAAAAAAAATATTACGACGTAAAACAGTGCGTCGCAATGTTTTTAAAAAACTTAATTATTTTAAATAGCAACGCATTAGTGATGCAATAAACCAGAGAAATATAAAAATTATTTTTAAATTTAGCGACGCAATAATTGCGTCACAATTAATTTAAATAAAATTTATTTTAAGAAAATAGTATTATGAAATAAAAATATTGCGCGCAATCCAGTGCATCGCAATGTTTTGTTAAAAATAAATATATTAATTAACGACGTAATAGCGATGCAATAAAACAGTAAAGTAATAAAAAAAATTTTATTTAACGACGCAAATTAATGCGTCACAATATTTTAAAAGAAATTCATAATGCCAAATTAGCGAGGCATTAGCAACACATAAATTAGAAAATATAATTAAAAATTAATAATGTCCGAGATCGGTCGTTGTCGACCGTGATCAATCATGGCTTCGATCGATCGCAACCATCGGGTCATCGCCGATCGGATCGATCGCAACCATCGGGTCGTTGCCGATCGAGATCATTCATGGCTTCGATCGATGGCAACCGTTGGATCATCGCCGATCGAGATCGATCATGGCTTCGATCGATCGCAACCGTCGGATCGTCACCAAACCGATCGATTGCGACAGTCCGAGATCGGTAGTCGCCGACCGGGATCGATCATGGTTTCGATCGATTGCAACCCTCGATCGTCACGATCCGATCGATCGCGATGGTCCGAGATCGATCATCGCTGATCAGGATCGATCATGGCTTGGATCAATCGCAACCGTCGGATCATCGCCGACCAGGATCGATCATGGCTTGGATCGATCGCAACCGTCGGATCGTCGCCGATCCGATCGATCGCGATGGTCCAAGATAGGTCGACACCGACCGGGATTGATCACGGCTTGGATCGATCGTAACAATCGGATCGTCGTCGACCGGGATTGATCATGGCTTGGATCGACCGCAACCGTTGGATCATCGCCGACCAGGATCGATCATGGCTTCGATCGATCGCAACCGTGGATCGTCGCTGATCCGATCGATCGCCACGGTCTGAGAGAGGTCATCGCCGACCGGGATCGATCATGGCTTGGATCGATCGCAATCATCGGATCGTCACCGATCGGGATCGATCATGGCTTGGATCGATCGCAACCGTCGGATCATCGCCGATCGGGATCGATCATGGCTTCAATCGATCGCAACCGTTGTATCGTCGCCGATCTGATCGATCGCCACGGTCCGAGATAGGTCATCGCCGATCAGGATCGATCATGGCTTGGATCGATCGCAACCGTCGGATCGTCGCTGACCGGGATCGATCATGGCTTGGATCGATCGCAACCGTCGGATCATCGCCGACCGGGATCGATCATGTCTTGGATCGATCGCAATCGTCAGATCATCGCCGATCGGAATCGATCATGGCTTGGATCGATCGGAACCGTTGGATTGTCGCCGATCCGATCATAGCCACGGTCTGAGATAGGTCGTCGCCGACCAGGATCGATCATGGCTTGGATCGATCGCAACCATCGAATCATCGCCGACCAGGATTGATCATGGCTTGGATCGATCGCAACCGTCGGATCATCGCCGACTAGGATCGGTCATGACTTCGATCGATCGCAACCATCGGATCATCGCCGACCGAGATCGATCATGGCTTCGATTGATCGTAACCGTCGGATCGTCACCGATTCGATCGATCGCCACGGTCCGAGATAGGTCGTCACCGACGGGATCGATCATGGCTTGGATCGATCGCAACCATCGGATCGTCGCCGACTGGAATCGATCATGGCTTGGATCGATCGCAACCGTCGGATCATCGCCGATCGGGATCGATCATGGCTTCGATCAATCGCAACCGTCGGATCGTCGCCGATCCGATCGATCGCGACGGTCCAAGATAGGTCGACGCCAATCGGGATCGATCATGGCTTGGATCGATCGCAACCGTCGGATTGTCGCCGACCGGGATCGATCATGGCTTGGATCGATCGCAACCGTCGGATACTCGCTGACCGAGATCGATCGCAACCGTCGGATCGTCGCCGATCCGATCGATCACGACGGTCCGAGATAGGTCGACCGACCGAGATCGATCATGGCTTGGATCGATCGCAACCATCGGATCATCGCCGACCGGGATCGATCATGGCTTGGATCGATCGCAACCATCGGATCGTCCCCGATCCGATCGATGCGATGGTCCAAGATAGGTCGTCGCCGATCGGGATCGATCATGGCTTGGATCGATCGCAACCGTCGGATCATCGCCGACCAGGATCGATCATGGCTTGGATCGATCGCAACCATCGGATCATCGCCAACCGGGATCGATCATGGCTTTGATCGATCGCAACCATCGGATTATACAAGAGGATGCATTACTTTCCTCTTATCCCATGCCTGCAGAGATTATACAGATCTGAGGCAACAGCTGCTGATATGAGATGGCATGCCGAACATGAATCTAAAGAGGATGAAATGCAGCATCCATCAGATTCAAAGGCTTGGAAGCATTTCAATGAAAATCATCCTGATTTTGCTAAAGATATAAGGAATGTGAGATTAGGTCTTTGTACCGATGGCTTCCAACCATTTGGTCAAGCGAGGCAACAGTATTCATGTTGGCCTGTGATACTGACTATATATAACCTTCCTCCATGGAAGTGCATGAAAGATACTGCAATGTTTTTAACCATTTTGGTTCCAGGACCATCAAATCCAAAGGAAAAGATTGATGTCTTTCTGCAACTGTTGGTGGCCGAATTGAAAATGTTGTGGAAAACAGGAGTCGTAGCCTACGACATTTCTATGAAACAGAATTTCATCATGAGAACTGCTTTGATGTGGACAATAAGTGATTTCCCGGCATATGCAATGTTGTCTGGTTGGAGCACTGCTGGATGTCTGGCATGCCCTCATTGCAAGTATGATTCGGATGCATTTACATTGCAGAAGAGTGGTAAGCAGTCATGGTTTGATAACCATAGGAAGTTCTTGCCCCCAAATCATCCTTATAGGCGTAACTTGATCGCCTTCCGGAAGAACAAAGCAGTCACAAAATTCACCGAACCGGTTAGGTCCGGCACGGATATATTTGATACTATAGAGCATTTGGGGTTGATGTATGCATGGGAACCGGATGCAGACAGAATAAATGGCCGTATATGTAAAGAACATAACAGGAAGAAGCGAAGTATATTTTGGGATTTGCCTTATTGGAGCACAAATCTCATCCGGCACGACTTGGATGTTATGCATATCGAGAAAAATTCCTTTGATAACATATTTAACACGGTGCTAAACATCTCGGGAAAAACAAAAGATACTGCAAAGTCAAGAGAAGAACTTAATCAGTACTGCAGAAGAGGTGATTTGAGAAGGAGTACCACGGGACCTATCCTAAAGCCTGTTACACTCTTGACAGAAATTCACGAGAAGTTTTATGTAACTGGCTTAGAGGGTTAAAATTTCCAGATGGTTATGCCTCAAATATCGGTAGGTGTGTGGACATGCATAAGCTCAAGTTGTTCGGCATGAAGAGTCACGACTGCTATGTTTTCATGCAACGGTTATTACCTGTAGCTTTTCGTGAGTTGCTTTCGCAACATGTCTGGAAGGCAATTACGGAGCTCAGCTTGTTCTTCAAGGAGTTATCTGCCGCAGTCATTACTTCTGCATCCATGGCAAGGCTTGAGGAGGAAATTTCAATTATTTTATGCAAGCTTGAGTGAATATTTCCTCCCAGTTTTTTTGACTCAATGGAGCATTTACCGGTTCACTTGCCATACGAAGCGAGCATAGCTGGTCCCGTGTAGTATCGCTGGATGTATCCTTTCGAGAGGTAAATATATACATCATTAAGATATGTTGACATTTCAAATATTATTTCATTGCAAGAAAATTGGTTAATTTTTTGTTTCAACTTTATATAGGTATCTTAAGAAGTTAAAAAATAATGTGCGTAATAAGGCAAGGGTTGAAGGTTCTATATGCAATGCACACTTGGTCGAAGAAGTTTCAGCTTTTGCCTTGCATTACTTCGAGGGTCACGTCCACACGAGGAGCCAAAATCTTGGTCGTAACGATGACGTATGTGTGGACGAAGGAGAACCTAATGACGGTAGAATATCAATTTTTAAAAGTATCGGCCATTCATTTGGTGGGCAGAAGTCAAGAAATCTTAGCGATATGGAGTATAATGCAGCACATTATTACATCCTAATGAACTGTAGAGAAGTCGATCCATATATTGAGTAAGTGTATACTTCAATGCTTAATTGGAAATTTTAAATTAATTTACAATATACCATAATATTTAATTGCTAACATCAGTTTTCATCCTTTTCATCCCATAAGGATGTTTTGTGATAGACAACGACAGATGAATCCCGACATCAGTCAAGTTGCAATTGGGCAGAAATTAGAAACAGAGTTTGCTTACTGGTTTTATGAATTTGTGAGTAGTATCACTCAATCAATTTCAATAATGGCTTTTATTTTTTGAATTGGATGTGAATAGCTTATTAATTTATAGGTAAACGGTCCATGGTCCACAACCGACAATATTTTCATTAAATGTCTATCGCAATGGCCATTGAAGATCGTAACAACCTCTACTGGCTATTTTGTAAATGGGTACAAATTTCAGATTGAACGATTAGCAGCTTCAAGAGGCACACAGAACTGGGGCGTGTGTGTTAAAGGAGAAAGTGTTGGAGCAAATATGCAGGATTATTATGGAAAGTTAGTAGAGGTGGTTGAAGTTGAATATCCCGGTTGGCCTATGAAACGAACCGTATTGTTTCGTTGTGATTGGTTTGATCCGATAGTTCCTGTGGGCAAAAGGGTTCATAACGACTACAATTTGGTTGAAGTGAACCATCGACGAAGATTGCAGAAATATGACCCATTAATCCTTGCATCCCAAGCTCAGCAAGTCTTTTACTGCGGATATCCAAGTTTGCGCAACGACAAGCGAGATTGGTGGGCCATTTCTAAAATCGTCCCACGTTCAACAATCGTATTAGAGGAGAGTTCATCAAGTCAATCAGCCAAGTGCCCTGCATTTCAAGAGGATGAGATGGAAATGCATGCAATTGAGGACGACACAAGGGCTCCTGAAATATCACTTAGAGATCCAAATGGTGATGTCCAAGAAATTGCGGATGCAAATGTTCGGTTTCCTTCCGATGATAATGAAACTGAATCGCAGTCCGATACGGCATCGGATGTTGAACCAACATTTCATGAAACAAATGACACCGATTAAACATAGAGGTTTTTTAAAATTTAACTTTTTTTATAAGTGTTAAATTTTTACATAGTCAATCATTAATCGTAATTTAATTGTATGAATCTTTAGTATTTTCAGTATGACGGGCAGAGGTAGATCTACCAACGATAGACGGAGTGAGTAGGGACGTAGCCCTGCTGCATCAGATCACATGAGCATCAAAGATGGAGAGTTTGGATCTCCAGCAGTCGCACAGCCTTCGATCTCTCCAGCAGTATTACCATCCAGCCGAGCGGCACATACCTCAGAGAGTTCTTCCACCATCGGCCGCACCGTACTTCGACTTGATGCTCAGAGGTTGTAAGTATATACTAATTTAAAATATATGTTTATGTTTTTAAGTCAATTACTTATAAACATGCATTTTTTTAACAGATTTATTGAGTAGCATCATGTATCGAGCCACATCAGCGCCATATTTCAGAGGCGTGCAGATCCAGTGGCTACGATTAGCGCCACGTATCTCCAGCCATGAGGGAGTTATATTTTTCTGAGTTTCAGGTAAACTTATTAAATACAATTTATCACTGATATAAAATTTTTAATCTTAATAAATTCAGAAACTAACTGTTTATTTTAATGCAGAAAAAGTTTACGTGGGATCCTGCCAGCCATGATGCCATTAGGGCAGCATGGGAGGCTCTGACGGGATGCCGATACTCCGACATGCTTCATCGTTGGAGGTCATCGGGTTAGCATCCTGCGCACGTGCTAGAGGGTATTTGGCACGAGTGGCAGCAGGCCTGGCAGTCCGATGGCTGGCGTAGGAGGTCCGCATCAGCCAGCACGAACCGCCGATCTGAGAAGGGCGGTCCTGGCATGGGTCTCTCCCGCCATACTTCGGGCTCCATTTCGATTCAGAAGCACAGACGGCGTATGGTAAGAAAACATAAATATTTTAATTACTATTTTAGTTATTTACAAATATTTGTATTAATATCAATTTTTTTATTGTTATAGTCTGAGCACAAGGGCGGAGATCCTGGTGAGTTCGTCTATTCAGGGCGACACACACCAGGAGGGACGGTTCCTGGGTCGACACGCGATCACGGGAGGTTGCGGTAAGAAATTAGATTTATGTAGTATCTGTTTAATTTCTAAAATTTTATTTTGAGAAATTTATTAACTCATTTATTGTTGATTTCATAATTTAAAGACACGAGTCGAGGAGCTTCGCTCCCAGGCATCGCTCCCAGGCATCGCAGGTCGACTCTACTGATGGGGAGACGCCCGTCAAACTCTCAGCAGAGGAGAGTCGGCGTGTGTTTTTGGAGGCTGTTGGTGCCCAGCCGCGAGACCGCAGGGTCTATGGTTTGGGCACTAGAGCTTCTACATATTTTCCCCATCAGGCCTCCAGCTCGCGAGTTTCTGGTGATATTCCTTCCGAGCGTTTAGACGACCTTCAGAGATCTATTGCAGAGAAGGTTCGGCAGGAGGTCGAGCAGGATTTCGAGGATCGTATGCGAGGCTGGGATCAGGAGATTGCAGACATGCGAGATGAGATGCATCATTTACGAGATATGGTTAGTCGCTTGTCGCAGAGTCTCCAGCCTCCACAGCCTCCACGTGATCGCTCAGATTCTTGATGTATTTTTTTTCTTTTTATATGTTGTACATGAAAACTTCAAAATTTTAATATATTATTTATTTTTGTAAATTGAATGATTATTGTTTGGATCAATATGAGTTAAGAATGTTTCGATCAATATTTAAATGTAACAAAATTGTATTAACCGTTTTAATTTTTAAATTTTTATTTTTTAAAAAAAATATTTATTTAGCGACGCATTAGCGACTGCAATTGCATCGCTAATATTTTTAAAATATTATTATTAAATATTGCGACGCAATGAGCTGGCGTCGCAATATTTTAAAAAAAATTAATTAGCGACTCAAATTGCATCTCTAATATTTTCATAATATTACTATTAAATATTGCGACGCAACGATCTGGCGTCGCAATATTTTTAAAAAAAATTTAATTAGCGATGCATTAGCGACTAAAATTGAGTTGCTAATATATCTAAAATATTATTAATAAATATTGCGACGCAGTGATCTGGCATCGCAATATTTTAAAAAAATTTATTAGCGATGCATTAGCGACTAATATTGCGTGCTATTATATTTAAAATATTATTATTAAATATTGCGACGTAGCTACATGCATCGCAATATTGTGACGCAATTGAATGCATCGTAATATTTAATATTAATATTTAAAATATTAAAATTTAGTTTTAAATTTAGCGACACATTTTGGCATGTCGCATCTCTGCATCGTAGAGAGTCGCTGTTTTGCGATGCAATTACGATAAATTATGGTTGCGACGATATTCTCAGCGACGCAGTCATTGCATCGCTAATGCATCGCAATAGCATGTTTAGCGACGCATTAGCGACGCATTTGGGCGTCGCAATATTTTTTTTCTTGTAGTGTGAGGGGGATCTGAGGTTGTAATATTTATAGGTGTTCACCTGGTTGCCTGGAGACATCGTGGGTCTAAAAGCTGTTGAGATCCGGATCAAGTTTGTTAGGATGTCAGTAAGATTCACATCTTGTTGGTTAGATGATCGACCACTAGGAGAGCTGGTTGATGTCTTGAGATTCGACTATATATGCTCTAGGGCTCTAGGCCACTCTCGGGTATGATTTCTGTTTGGATTCTAGTTAGTCTCGATGTATTCCGCAGAGGTGTTTGATTACCTCGGTCGGGCTGAAGTATGGAAGATGGAGGAATCCACCGAAGTATGGTGAGACCCATCTCATCGCGGTATGGGATAACTCGGCCGTCTGAGGTACAGAATGGCTCGGTTATCCGAGATATAATGAGACCTAGGCTACCGAAGCATAGGATGGTTCGGCGGCGGTAGCTCGGTTAAGACCAAGAGACGTTTTAGCTCGGCTAGCGATGCCGAAAGACAGAGATAGCTCGGCTAAGGCCGAGAGATATTATAGCTCGGCTGAGACCAAGAGATGGCTCGCCGAGGCAGGAAAATAAGGATAACTCGGCTGAAGCCGGGAGGTATGAGGATAGCTCGGCTGGCGAGGCACAGGGATCGCCCGGACTGGGACCGAGGCATAATGGATAGCTCGACTTGCGGGGGTATATTCACAACTTGATCAGTCGAGGCATAATAATAGTCGGCCAACTGTTATACGAGTGCCGGCCGAAGGGTAGCCTACTCATTGCTATCTTTCGGACGGGACAGCTACGTTGATGGGGCGTATGGGCTAGCCTTAGCCCGATGTTATGGGTTGCAAGAACATTAATGCAATAATATTTTTATCCCTCATCACATGCCCCCTACTCCATAGTCTGGAGTGTAACTTCAGATTTAGGGAGTAGAATCTAGCGCAATCCTATCTAGAAGGATTTGAAAGGCGCAACGATGGCTCCGAAACTGACGGGCCATCCGTTCACCATCATTATTTGCCATCGCATGAGGAGGAAAATTTTTCGGATTTGGTGAGCAGTGATTGGGGGAGTTTTTCTACGTGGCAAGGTCTCCACGTTCGTGACGCCCATTGCAGGAGCCTTAATGTTTAAGGCAACTTCTCGAATCCCATTTAAAAAGGGAGAGAGAAGATCAGGGCGGTGTTTTCCTCGTAATACTTTTTCATCCCTTCTATAGAGATCCTACTCTTTTTTCCCCTTTTCCCTTTCCACAGATTTGTTGGTGTTTCAATCCTTGGCTGGGGAACATGAGGGGTCCAAGAGATATTGCCTCAGAGATCTCCCTGGAGGACTTGGAGAGGATCCGTCGGCTTTACATAATCCTCAGCGATGTAGTCCTATACGTGCTGAAGGCCGACGATAGGGTTTCAACCGAGTTAAGTCTGGAAACTTTCTTCTATGATGAAAGTCTCAGGGCCGGCCTTCGATTTCCTCTTCACCCCTTGGTACAAGAGGTGATGAGGTTCTACAACATTTGTCCAACAATGGTGGCTTCCAACAGCTGGCACAACCTTATCAGGTTTATTTTGCTCTGTAGCCGTGCTAGAGTGACTACGACTCTTTCCATGTTCCGCGTTTGCCACAATCTAGTTTCCGGGAGGGGTTCTGAGTGGTCGTATATTGGTCCCCGGAGAACGTTCAAGATGATCATCGATAATCCATCCTCAATAAAGGAATGAAAATCCAGATTTTTTATTGCCGATAGGAACATCGGCTCGGATTTTCCAAGGGGATGGTCGGGCTATGTGAAAGATCCAGGGGTGCACCCGGAGTTGAGCGAACAGGAGAAGAAGGATTTGGTGACTCTCCGTGGCGGCCAGGCGGTGTCGGTTAGTACCCTGTTATCGGAGGATGCCCTCTTCGCCGCCAAACTTAGTCCTATTGATCCACAGGGTGAGTATACTTTTCATCTTTGGTCATGTTGACCAGCGTGTCCAATTGTCCCTGTCCAATTAACCCGTTTGATATGTTTTCAGCTGAGAGATCAGAGTTTGTGGGCCAGATGAAGAAGGAACTGGGCAAGCGCCACAGGGGTTCTAGCTCTGGAGAGAGGCACAAATCTGAAAAGAGGTCTCGCCCAAAGGGGTCGAGGAAGGATGGATCCAGTCGCCTTTCTCCCATTCCGATAGGAGAGGAAGTAGGGGCGCGGATCAGGGCTGAGGAGTCCCCTCCACCTGAGGGAGGCAGAACGGTAGAGGAAGCGGCTGGGGGAAGTTTGGAGGGAGTTGTTGGGATTTCTTCCATCAATATTCTGGTCGTAACGGATGATGCAGAGGATACATTGCCTATCGGCCTGGCGGTTCCCCTACAAGAGACGCTTCAGTTATCAGCGGTGAGAAGCTCACCGCGCGCAGAGGAGACCCTTGTCCAAACAGAGGGGTCAATGGGGGCAGCGGCGGTTGCCGAAGTTCTAACGAGACCACCCGCCGATAGGACAGTGGAAGCTGTGATACCTTCTGTTGAGGATCTCCCTTTTGCAGCTCCTGAAGACATCACCGGTGAGGTCGAAGCTCGAGCGGAGTTAGCGGGAGGCGGAGTATGGATAGAAAAGGAGGAAGAAGAATCGCAGAGTGAGGGGGATGCTCGGACCGAGGTTCTTCCAGCCAAGTCCAAGGTATTCGAGGCTGAGAAGATTAGAGTTTTGATAGAGGAGGCCGGGCGGATGATTCCTCAAGTCAGGGCTCCTCAGGTCAGCTCTTTGGTGATGGGCTCTCCAAACCACAGCTCGGAATGGGATGACATGCTCAACACCTTGATGAGGTCCGTTTTGCACAAAGGGGAGGATTCCTCCACGGACGAGTCTGCGGTTGGGCCATCATCGATGTGGCCTTCCGCCGGCTCGGGGTGCCGAAGGATGCTTTCCTTCTCCCGGAGATCTGTGATGCCACTCTCATGATGATAGCTTCAAATTACGCTGCTCGGGTAAGCCATTATTCCAGCTTGTGACCCATGGTTGGTCAGACTATAGCCTCTCACTTGTATTTTCTTTGTAGAATTCTTTAGTTACAAGGGCGCTAATTTGGCACCTAAGCTTGGCCGCTGGGGCTTGTGTTCAGTCCAGAAGGAGGCGGCTGATCTTCAGGCGAGGGTGCAGCCTATCGACTCGCTTTCCAATGCCTTGGCGCTCAACAGGAAGAATCTCGATAGGGTGACCGAGTCTTTTCGTTTGGCGACTGAGAGAGCCTCTCGGCTCGAAACTCAGGTCAAAGAGTTCCATGGCTTCCGCGAGCAAGCGGATAAAGCTTATCTAGAGCTATCCCAGCTTAAAATAGAGCATGACGACAAGGTCAAGATCATGCAGCAATACTTTGAAAAGAGATGGGACCAACTGAAGGCCAGCCATGCTGAAGATAAGAACAATTGGAAAAGGAGGCTTGAGGAGGAGGAGCGCAAATGCCAGCAGCAGCGAGACCAGCTCACTGGTTTGAATAAAGAGATCGCCGAGATGGATAATCGGCTAAAATGGCTGAATGGAAAGGTTGCTCAGCTTATCGACGACCTCGACCAAGCACAGCGGGAAATTGGGGACAAACAGTCCCGGATTGATGACCTCAAAGAGGGTCTTTGCCAAAATCAATCAGCTAAATTGAAGGCCTTGGAGAGGGTACGAGAGCTAAGCAGTGAGCTGGTTCGGCGAGAAGAAGAGGTATGGTGTCTCTCTTTTTTGTTCGCCATTAGCGTTTTTATTTCGTCCGTGAGTTTGAGTGTTCCGATGTTTTGTAGATAAGTGAAATTGAGCTCAAGGCACAGGAGCAAGTTAATGCCTTGGAGGCGGAGCTGTCCACAAGTCGGCAAACAAACCTTGATCTTCAAGATCGGCTAGCTAAAGCCAACGGCCGAATTGCCTTGGCCATGGAGGAATATAAAGGTTCTGCTCAGTTTTTAGAAGAACGCAGAGAAGCTTGTGCCGATGCGTTTCAGTTTAGCGAAGAGGAGATCCGAGCAAAGATCTCTCGGAAGCATCCCGAGTGTGATTTATCCTTTTTGGATGCCAAAACTCTTGAGGTTTGCACCCCTGGCGCTGAAGAGGCTGAGTATGACGACATTTTAGACGTCGATCTTGATGCTATTCTGGGTCCTGGTGAGGTCGCGGCTCTTGAAGGACCCTCGCAGCCTGCCACTGAGGAAGCACGAATACTTGAGGTGGGCGAAGCAAGTCAAACTCCTCCGACTGTTACTGAAGAGGCTGCTGGGACTGGCCCAACCCGTGACTCTTAGGAATCACTTGTGTCTTATTCCCTTTTCAGGCTTGTAATTTGGCTGAAATTTGCAGTGAAATGGCATTTTGCTTTTACTTGCTTGCCTTTTTGGCTGATCCTTATGTCTCAAGTTTTCTTTCAGTTGTGAACAAGTTAGGACTCATTCACGCTCTTTGGTCGATTTAGTTTGGATATAAGCAAACGTCTCGACTGAGATCGAGGCATAGGGATAGCTCGATTTGTCTGAAGTAAAGATTTTGGCATGCTCCGATGAGGCATAGAATAGCTAGGCACTGCCGAGGAATATGGTTTCGGTCCCGCTCGAAGCATAGGATAGCTTGACTTGAGATGGACAAAAATTTGCAAAAGTAACCCGATTATAGCCGAAACTAGATAGCTCGGCCTGCAGAGGTGAGCATGCTTTCGGCCGAGGTTTCCAGTCTGGCGCGCAGATTCAGACGTAGGGAATGTAGCTCTAGGTGATAAGCTTTGAATGGAGGGGGTTTGGTCCCAAAGAAAGGTGTTTGTCGAATACCTCGCCATGACTCATTAATCCTTCTTGGTAAAGGAGGGCGCGACTCTTAGTTTCCTGTGAGCGGCCACCAAGGTGATAACGCGTGGCGAGCTTTTATGGTAATGGCGGTGGAGCTGATGGCTCGGACGATCGTGATGCTCGCCTAAGGTAGTTTAATACGGGTAGGGGGCGCCATTGTTAGTCATCTCTTTAGTTGATTTCCTAGGATTTTTAGATATTGAGATGGCCTCTGGAGGTGAGGGGCGATCATCAAGCAGCAGCGTTGGAGGCCGTGGGGGGGCCCATTGGGGCCGCACCACAGTAACTGTCGATGGAGAGCTTTTAGCGTCACTGTTGGTGGAACGTGAACATATCCTAAAGATATCCGAGGAAAATTTGGCTGTCTCGACAAGAGAGATTGAGTTCCTCTGTGAAATTAACAGCCAGCTGGAGGAGCAAGTGGCGTCCCTTCAGCAATAGGTGGGCGAGCTAGCTTTGCGGCGGGGGGAGAGCTCAGCGGCGCCCGGAGAAAGTGATAAGTCCCTGTGAGGGCTAATGTATTTTTTCTTTTCCTTTTGTTGCTCTTTTTGTGATGAATGGAAAGGAATTTTTGCAATTTCTATGTTTCTGTCACCATCTCCGAAATGTCAGTTTTTATTATGCAAGTTTCGCGAGCGAACCACCCCCTTGTGGGAATCCTTAGCGATCTAAGTAAGCCTTAAGGTATGGTGCACCTGTTTTAGCCAAGGTCAGGGGAACTTCGCGAGTTCCAGCAGCGTTGGGTATCGCCTAGCCATGCCAAGGCATAAGGAGTGCTCTGTTATCGTCGAGACGAGAGTAGCTATCTCGACCTGGATCGAAGCATGAACTAACGCTCGGATATATTGAACCGAGAGGAGATCCTTCAATTTATTCCGAAGTATGGAGGCAATCTTGGCCTTGAGTCGAAGCATAGGGTACCATCTTGGTTTATGCCGAGACACAATGGGCCATTGGGCCAAAGCAGAGGATATTAATGCACTTTTTTTTTCGAGGAGTACTTGACTTCTGCGCCTTTTTATTATTCTTCCAGCGCCTTGTCTTTTCCAAAGCGAACTGACCTTCTCTTTGCCAAAACAAATAATATGGCTTTGTACCCTGCAAAAGGTTGCCTCTGTGTTTTTCGGGGTCATTCATCATGTCGAATTTTTTCAATGCGGGTCCTTTTAACGTACGACTCAAGTGCCTGTTCACCATTGGAGGTTGTTGTTTTCACCGGGCGATTTCCCAGGCCTGCCTGTATCTCAAGGGCCAGCGGGCGATCTTCGGTCTTTAAGGCTCTTGATTCAAAATCAAGGAAAATCTTCTGGCATGCATCATGGCTCAGGCGATGCGTTTGGCACGCATCGAAGAGCGTCTTTTCATCCTGGGAGGCCACGTGGCAGTGTAGATAGGTCATTTTGAATCTCGGGGCTTTCTGCTTTAATAGCTGCTCCCGTTCTTTGGCCTATAAAATGAGAGGAGGAGGTCGTGCTAGGTTATCTCCCAAGACGCTCTTTTCTGTGAGTTGTGAAAGTGTTCATGATGTCTGCGCCCCTGAGGTTGAGAGTGGGGGGGGTTGAGTTTTCCTTTCGCAAGTCGCCTTCCTCCGGACAGCTGGGGTGATGAAGGAGTCGCTGGAGAGCAGCTCATCTTCAAGAGAGGAGCTTCGAGATCATATGGAGAGCGCACGGAAGGTCCGTAGAGATCATATGGAGAGCAAACATGCGCTTCCTGTGTGTCCTTTGTGGTTTGCTGTGGGGGTCGCAGGGTAGGAAGTGCACATGTACCCCTGTAGCATGCATGGACTTTTCCTTCTCCCTCTTGCTGGATGCTTAGCCCCTCTGTGCGGGGAATCTTTTGAGGGGGGGATGGTGTGTTGTCTGCTAGTATATTGCCTTTTGACTTTGGCGGTGACTAGTAGACTAACATCCAGCCTGGTGTAAGGATCAACAGGTCTTTTGACCTGGTTATGATCCTCCAACATATCCGTTTGAGGGATCGGTGGATGGGTTGCCTTGCTCAATAGGGCTCATCCACTCATTCTGATTTCTCTGATATCTTGGGTCGGACGCCGAGATATCATTATTAACTAAAGTTGGTCGCAACAGTCAAGCCGAGCCATTTATTCGTCTTTATTTCTTGTGCTATGATGCACTTGTAACGCCTCTTAGGAGGTTGTAATTCCTTTCATTGATAAAGAAATAAAGAAAGTTTCATTTTTTCTTCTTTCAGCATCTCCTTCTTTCTTGATGTGATCGTGTTTGAGAGTTTTATGTCGTTGCATACTTCGGCAGCGTTTTTGCTGCTTTGTTTTTGCTAAGACCAATGTTGGTCCTCAGTGGAGAGAAACGTTCATTCCCGTTTGAGTCAAAGGAATATCTGGGTGGTCCTGTAGACTCCTGTGGTAAGCATGATTTCGTTTGCATAATGAAGCAAGTATTTCTCTGGAAGGAGACAGCTCATAGCATGTCTTTATTGTTGAGTAGAAGGAGGTTGTTTACCTCCGTCGAAGTATCATGGGCTGTTCCCGTTATCTTGGAACATCTGAGAAGTCACTTGGTCCAACCAAGGCTTCACAAAATACTTCACTTGGTGCGACCAAGGCGTGGAGATATCGTTCAGTTTGGCCGAGGATTCAGATAACATTTTACTAGATGCGGCTAAAGGAGGGGGAATATCGCTCGGCTTCACCGAGGATTGTTCACTGTTTAGTCCGTCGGGGCTTGTAAGCTGCCCGAATCCGGATGAAGTCTTTTGATATTTTACTTGGCCCTACCAAGTACGGAGATTCAACTCAAGGCTCGACCCTGCTGAGGTACGGATATTTAGCTCAAAGCTCGGCCCTGCCGAGGTTCAGAGATTTAGCTCAAGGCTCGGCCCTGCCGAGGTTCAGAGATTTGACTCGAGGCTCGGCCCTGCCGAGGTTCGGAGATTTAACTCGAGGCTCGGCCCTGCCGAGGTTCAAAGATTTGATTCGAGGCTCGGCCCTGCCGAGGTTCAGAGATTTAGCTCGAGGCTCAGCCCTGCCGAGGTTCGGAGATTTGATTCGAGGCTCGGTCCTGCAGAGGTTCGGAGATTTAGCTCGAGGCTTGGCTCTGTCGAGGTTCGAGATTTGATTCGAGGCTCGGCCCAGATTTAGCTCGAGGCTTGGCCCTGCCAAGGTTCAGATATTTAGCTCGAGGCTCGGCCCTACCGAGGTTCGGAGATTTAACTCAAGGCTCGGCCCTGCCGAGGTTCGGAGATTTGGCTTGAGGCTTGGCCCTACCGAGGTTCGAAGATTTGGCTAGAGAAATAGCTCGGTTGTGCCAAGAATGGATGCGCAAGCAACATCTGTTTCCTATTACGACTTTTTCAAAAAAACTATTGTAGCGGTCATGCCGCGGATAATAGAAACAAAATGTTAAAACTGTAAATGGGGTGAGTCTATAGAGAACTTACCCTACTGGTGGTATATACGGAGATTGTCCGAATTCTACGTCCAGGGAATAGATTTCCCATCCAGATCCTGGAGCTTGTAGGTGCCAGGTCTGATGACTTCCGCTACTTGATAGGGGCCTTCCCAATTTGGAGCCAGCTTTCCTTGTTCCAGCGGCTTGGAGACGGATGCTTTCCAGAGAACAAGATCGCCGGCAAGAAGGATTTTCCTTTGACTCTAGAGGCATGATAGCGAGCCACTCTTTGCTGGTACGCAGCTACTCTGATTCGAGCTTTCTCTATGATCTCTTCCACCAGGTCGAGATTGGTGCGAAGCTGCTTGTCGTTAGCTTCCTTTGAGTAGCTCTCCACCCACGGAGAAGGGAGTCCTATCTCCACGGGAATGACCGCTTCTGAGCCGAAGGCCATCCGGAATGGGGTTTTGCCAGTGGGGATTGTTTGGGTGGTGCGATAGGCCCATAGGACATGGTGAAGCTCGTCTGCCCATCTGCCTCGGGCTCTAGCGAGCCAAGCTTTGATCCCTTGGAGTAGGGTCCGATTGGTTACTTCAGCTTCTCCATTGGCTTGCGGATGCCCTACCGAAGTGAGGCGGTGAATGATGCCATGATCCTCGCAAACTCTCGGAACTTGGGATTATCAAACTGCTTCCCATTGTTGGTGATGATGGTGTGCGGGAGGCCGAAGCGATAAATGATTGACCTCCACACGAAGTCCCTGGCCCGAGCTTCAGTTATCTGGGCAACTGCTTCGGCCTTGACCCACTTGGTGAAGTAGTCGATGGCGACAAACAAGAACTTTCTGTCCGGTGGTGAGGGGGAAAGGGCCTAGTATGTCCATCCCCTACTTAGCAAAGGGCCAAGCGGATGAAATAGGGACTAAACTGGTGGAGGGGAGTCTCTGGATGTGAGAATGTCTATGACAGGGGTCACAGGCTCGGACGAGTTCATCAGCATCCTTCTGCATGGTGGGCCAATAGTATCCCTGGCGCAGCACCTTATGGCATAAAGATCGGCTCCTCAGATGGTTGTCGCAAATCCCTTCATGCACCTCTCGGAGAGCATAATCAGCCTCAGATGGGCGAAGACACTTGAGTAGTGGCATGGAATAGGACCATTTATACAGCTGGTCATCGATCAGCACATAGTGGGTGGCTTGCAGCTTCAGCTTTCTTGCTTCTTTCCGATCGGTTGGGAGTGACCCTTCTTTAAGATACTTTAGTATGGGTCGAACCAGATGGTTCGGCCTCGACCTGCATCACTCGGTCGGCCTTCGCGATGCTAGGCTTTTCTAAAATCTCCAGGGGAATTTCTGCTCGCATCCATTGACTCCGTGGTTGCTAGCCGAGATAATAGATCGGCACATGCATTCTCGGATCTTGGAATCTGAATGACTTCAAATTCAGGGAAGTGGGAAAGTAAGCTTCGCACCTCTTGGAGATATTGAATCATGTTTGGCTCCCGGGCCTCAAACTCGCCCCGCACGTGACCAACTACCAATTGAGAGTCGGTGAAGGCATTTAACTTCTTCACTTTGAGGTCACGGGCGATTCGAAGTCCAGCGAGCAGAGCTTCATACTCAGCTTCGTTATTGGAGGCTGGGAAGGAGAAGCGAACACCATACTCGAAGGTCACACCTTCTGGGCTGGTAAGGATTAGGCGAGCGCCTAAGCCACCGGCATTGGACGATCCGTCAATATGGAGCAGCCACAGGGCATCAGATTTCGGTTGCTCAGGGGAGTCTGGAGTGGAACCATCCTCCAGGATAGGACATTCAAGGAGGAAGTCAGCTAGAACCTGGGCCTTGATGGCCGGGCGAGGCTGTACCGGATGTCATGCTCGCTTAGCTCGACGGCCCATTTAGCCATCCTTCCTGATGTCTCCGGGCGATGAACCACCACATTGATGGGTTGGTCGGTGAGGACCGTCACAGAATGCGACTGGAAATATGGCTAGCCTCCGAACTGATGTTACCAAGGCTAACACCAGCTTCTCGATCTGAGTATACCTTGTCTCGGTGTCTCGGAGCAGTTTGCTGACATAATAGATCGGCTTTTGGGTTTTGTTCTCTTCTTTGACCAACATCGAGCAAACTGCGCCTTCTGAAACTGCCAAGTATAGAAATAGCACCTCCCCCGACTCGGACTGCTGAGGAGGGGTGGAGAGCCGAGATACTTCTTGAGGTCTTCGAAGGATTTCTGACATTCAGGGTCCATTAGAAATTCTTAGCCAATCGGAGAGCTTTAAAGAAAGGGAGACATGCATCTCTCGGCCAACCGAGCCACGAAGCGGTTGAGGGCTGCGATCCTTCCTGTTAGGCATTGGACCTCTTTGATGGACGCCGGGGGCCCATTTGCCGGAGAGCTTGAATCTTCTGTGGGTTGGCCTCAATGCCTCGCTGAGAGACCATGAAGCCCAGAAACTTCCCAGAATTGACACCGAAGGCACACTTAGTCGGGTTGAGCTTCATCCGATATTTTTGGAGTGTCGCGAAGCTCTCAGAGAGGTCTTCAATGTGATGGGATGCTTCTTTGCTTTTGACCAGCATGTCGTCAATATATACCTCCATGTTTCGGCCGATTTGCTCCTTGAAGACCTTGTTGACCAGCCTTTGGTAAGTTGCACCTGCATTCTTCAGTCCAAAAGGCATGACACGGTAGCAATATGTACCTCGATCGGTTATGAAGGCGGTCTTTTCTTCATCCTCGGGCACCATTCGGATTTGATTGTAGCCGAAATAGGCGTCCATGAAGGTTAGCATCTGATGCCCTGAAGTAGCATCTACAAGCTGATCGATTCGAGGAAGAGGGAAGCTGTCCTTCGGCAGGCTTTATTGAGGTCGGTGAAGTCGATGCAGATCCACCATTTGCCATTCGACTTCTTTACCAGGACGACATTGGACAACCAGCTCGGATAGTTTACCTTCCGAATGAAGTTTGCCTTAATAAGTTTGTCGACTTCTTCCTCATTCGCCTTCTGCCGCTCAGAGGCGAAGCTCCTCTTCTTCTGCTTTATGGGCTGGGACATCTCATCTACATTAAGATGATGGACGAGGACGTCCGGGCTGATTCCCGGCATATCGGAAGCAGACCAGGCGAAGACATAAGCATTCCTTCGGAGAAAGTCGATCAGCTCCATCCGAGGTTTCCCTTTTAGCAGCAACCCGATCTTTATAGTTCAGTCTGGCCGAGCTTCGTTCTACACCTCCTCCAGCTCTTCAGCTGGTTCTCCCCGTTGCTCGGCAAAATCCCCCGAGCGTCCAGCCCGTCAACCTCGGGCAGCTTGGTTTGAAGGCTGGTGATGAAGCATTGTCGAGCTATAGTTTGGCTTCCGTGGACTATTCCTACTCTTGCTTGGTAGGGAACTTCATAACCAGATGTGGGATGGAGACGGCGGCTCTAAGAGACATTAAGCCAGGTCTTCCAAAGATAGCATTGTAGGATGACCGAAGCTTGGTCACCAGGAAATCGGTATAAAAGTAGCCACACAGGGCCAAGTTCCTGCATGGACCATCAAGGTCACGACTCCTTCCGGGGTGATAACATCACCGGTGAACCCCATTAGGGTGGAGTCCACAGCTCGGAGATTCTCCATAAGCAATTTCATCTTCACGAACACATCGAGGTACAGAACATTGACAGAGCTTCCACTATCAATGAGAATTCTGCTTACATCATAATTGTTCAAATTAAGAGACACAATCAATGCATCATCATGTGGGAACTGTATCCCCTGGAGATCATCGTTGGAGAAAGAGAGCCTATCAGCCCGTGCTCTCTTTGGTACCGAACCTTCTTCATCACCCCGCCAGCTCGATGGACCAGCGACCACCTCGATCACATTGATGTGGCCGGCAACCGGAGGATTCGGAGGAGAAGGTTACTGAGGCTCAAGTCGGCGATGCTCAGGCTGACAGTCATCCCCATCCCTTGGCTCGGGGGCTCTCCTGAATTGATCCAATCTACCTCGCTGAATGAGCCTCTCAATTTCATTCCTCAGCTGCCAGCACTCTTCAGTGTCATGGCCATGGTCCCGATGGTAGTGGCAGTACTTGGTGGGGTCTCTCTGGGCTGCATTCCCTCGGAGAGGAGGTGGTCGAGGGAGTTGGCGCTCTATCGCCATGAGGATCTCCGCCCTTGGGGCAGTGAGCGGGGTGAAGCGGTGGAATCTCCTAGGCGGGCTCCGGGTGTGGTTCCTTGGCGGCGGCGAAGGAAACCTTTAGCGGCGAGGTGGGCTCGGCTGGCGGGCAAGTCGATGCTTGTCCGAGCCCTTGGGTTCCTTCTTCTTTGCCAGCTCGGCACGGGTAGCCCTTCGAGATTCTTCGACTCTGGCATACTTATCCGTCAGGGCCATCATGTCGGAGAGGTTGGGAGGATAGCTAACCTCCATTGCCAGGTAGAAGTCGCTCTCCTTCAATACTCTGCCCGCGAGGGTGGACATAGCCACCTCATGGTTAAGGTGATCTACCTCCAGCATGGCCTTATTGAAACGGCCAAAATAATTCTTCAGGGACTCCCCCTCTCTCTGCTTAACTTCGGAGAGGGAGTCAGATCTCCATCGGTGACGGCGGCTACTAACGAACTGCTGATGAAGAGGCAGCTCAGCTCGTCAAATGAACTAATGGAACCTGGTTTCAAGGCATTGAACCAGGTTCGAGCGGATCCCCTGAGGGTGGAAGGGAAGGCATGGCAGAAGATCGCATCCGATGCCCCGTGGAACATCATGATCGACCAAAAACTGTTGAGGTGATCGTCGGGATCGAAAGATCCGTGGTAGGGCTCGATGGCAGGCAACATGACATGGGAGGGAATCATTTCCTCCATAATTTCCCTGGAGAAGGGAATGCCTGCTCCACCTTATGCTGGAACGGATGGGCCTGCTTGGCGGTATCCAACTCATGACACATCTCTTGGAGTTGCTGGCGGATCTCCTCCTCAGGAAAAGCAGAAGGAGCTGGACAAGGAGAGTACTGAGACGGTGTTGAGTCATGATGAGAAAATACCAGAGAAAGGGATCGGGCCCATCGAGATCTGGGAAGATCCTTGCCGTAGACTCCTTGCGGGACCGGCTCAGCTCCCTTAGGGCGATGAGGGGGGTCCGCAACCCCATGCAGATCGGAAGAGGAGATGGCTGGATAAGCGGGGGCAGCATTCTCCTCAGGAAGGTGAGGATCAGGAGCGGCTGGTCGGGGAGCTTCAAAGTGCCCCTGAATCAAGTGGGTCAGAGCCTGAACTTTCTGGACCAGCGAGGCAAACTGGTCCTGGGTCACCGGGGCCGCCGGTGGAGATGGAGTCTCGACTGGCGAGGGTGGCAGCGTAACACTGCTTACCGGATCAGGTCTTTGGGAGATGGCCTATTCGGAAGTAGCCTTCCGTCGATTGGCCATTGGAAAGGTTCTCTTCTAGGTCGAGATCCTTATCTCCTAGATCACAAGTTTATGGGACTTGAGGGCCCTTCCTCTAGCGCCAATATGTTGCTGCTGAAATCCGTCCTCCGATTCGGGCGCAATCGGGCTGCAGTGTGGGCTCTCTCCTGGGCAGACCTGCAAAATAGTCCTCACGCGAGAGGCATTAGGGGTGGCCCTCTGCGGAAGACCCTCCGATGCTCAAGTCAGTGGAGATCAGCGATCAACAAATATGGGGAGAAGGATCATGCTGAAGAGTCTCTCTAGGGTAACCTCTCGAGAGCTCTGAGCAGAGCGTTAATGGCAGAAAAAAAGGAGGGGGAGCAAGTGTGCGGGAAATGGCGTTACCTGAGGGGGATCTGAGGTTGTAATATTTATAGGTGTTCACCTGGTTGCCTAGAGACACTGTGGGTCTAAAAGCCGTTGAGATCCGGATCAAGTTTGTTAGGATGTCAGTAAGATTTGCATCTTGTTGGTTAGAGGATCGACGGCTGGGAGAGCTAGTTGATGTCTTGAGATTCGGCTATATAGGCTCTAGGGCTCTAGGCCACTCTCGGGTATGATTTCTGTTTGGAATCTAGTTAGTCTGAATGTATTCCGCAGAAGTGTTTGAATACTTCGGTCGGGCCGAAGTATGGAAGATGGAGGAATCCGCCGAAGTATGGTGAGACCCATCGCATCGGGGTATGGGATAACTCAGCCGTCCGAGGTACAGAATGGCTCGGTTATCCGAGATATAATGAGACCTAGGCTACCGAAGCATAGGATGGTTCGGCGGCGGTAGCTCGGTTAAGACCAAGAGAAGTTTTAGCTCGGCTAGCGATGCCGAAAGACAGAGATATCTCGGCTAAGGCCGAGAGATATTATAGCTCGGCTGAGACCAAGAGATGGCTCGCCGAGGCGGAAAACAAGGATAACTCGCTGAAGCCGAGAGGTGTGAGGATAGCTCAGCTGGCTAGGCACAGGGATCGCCCGAACTGGGACCGAGGCATAATGGATAGCTCGGCTTGCGGGGGTATGTTCACAACTTGATCAGCCAAGGCATAATAATAGCTCGACCAACTGTTATACGAGTGCCGGCCGAAGGGTAGCCTTCTCATTGCTATCTTTCGGATGGGACAGCTATATTGACGGGGCGTATGGGCTAGCCTTAGCCCGATGTGGTGGGTTGCACGAATATTAATGCAATGATATTTTTACCCCTCATCAAACATCATCTACGTAACTACATAACTAACTTGGTGTTAAATTAGCAGAGAATTTTGATTCACAAAGTGAAGAGGACAAGGACTTAATTACCGTGGGAGCAGCGCTTTGCCAAGGCCAGCTTCTGATCGAGAGAGGAGCGAGAGACGGAGGCCATTCTTCTTGAAATCGAACTTGATCTACTCTGGGGAAGGTGGGCGTCGTAGTACCTGGGCTGTGAGGAGTAGGAAGGGAGATGGTCGCGTATTTGTAGGCGCGGTGGAGCGAGGAGACGGGAAGGGTAGAGCGCAGCAGCTGATGGTTTTCAGTTGGAATCCTCGGGATTTTGGTGGGTAGTTGCCTGTTTTGCTCCGGCGCCATGTGGGGTTGTTGTGGGGTTGGTCGCACGGCCAACTTTAACCATAAAATGCCCCTCAACTCGTAGTAATTATCATATACAAGCCCTTGTACTTTGAAACTTTGAAACTTTGAAGCTTATAAGTGGTCTAAAAAATTAAAATTTATGATCACATATGCTTCATTTTCCCTTAAAATCTACTTTTTACATTAAACGCATTTAGGGAGATATGTTATTCATTATGTGTTACATGACACATAAATCATATTTTCCCCCTTTTTTTTTACATAATTTCTCACTTTTCATACAAACCAAGGTAAGTAAATGCATAATTTTCTCACCTTCCATTTGACTCAAGACAAGGGGAAAAAAAAGATTAGGGTTATTAGCATTTTAAACTCCAAATTTATTTGTCAACAAAGGTTTTTTAAATTAAACAGTGTTACACATCATCGTCGGCGTTTTAATGCGGTTCATAGTTTTTAACTTTCCCATGGAAATGCTTGCATGGATATTTCCGTAAATATGCTTGCCCAGCGGGGTTTTATCTTTTCGTGCCGAGAAGGCCGGCGTTGCGTGTTTACTCTCAGTCCCACCGACTCGAACAAGGCCATGGATTACAACAAAAAGTGCTTTAGGGAACCGCCATCGGTTTTGGACGCGGAGGGACCGAAGGAAGCGATGGGTTCGTGCCCCAGAACGATGGTACATGCCCCTCACAGAGTCCGTACAGCACCCGTTAAAATAAAGTTGTCGGTCGGCCCAGAAAATTGGAGTCATTTTTTAAACCGGTGCCTTTTGGCACCGGTTTTAAAAAAAAAGTATGGGAATTAATCTTATTGTAAAAAAGGGGTTAAAGCAAAAAATGCCACTTCAAATGGTGTTTTTTGCTTCCACCTCCTCACCCTCGCTGCGCCACGTCAGCGATAATCTTTCGCTGGCATGAAAGAAAAATGATAAGAAATCGTCATTTGAAGTGGCGATTTCTGTTCAGAAATTGCCACTTCAAGTGGCGATTTCGCAAATCACTTTTATCTCCCATGCAAAAAAAAAAAAATGGATAAAAAAAATGGATATGAGAGTAATTAATAAGAGGAGAAGAGATGAAAACTTACGGTTTCAAATCAAGTAAGAGAGTAATTAAATAATATATTTTTATTTATCTTATTGTTATTTTAAATTAAATAATATCTATATAGTTTCAAATTAAGGAGATAAACGATACGGTTCACGAAGTATTCGAAACTTGGAACGTGATCCCTTCATGGCGTACGTAGAGACAGGTCAATTAATTAAAAGTGATAAAAGAGTGATTTAAATTTAAAGATTTGAAACTGTATAGATATTATTTAATTCAAATAACAATGCATATTATTCTAATTTTTCTTTTGGTTTATGTTTCTATTTTAAAATTCTTTATTTTTAGAAATTATTTCATTTATTTTTAATCCATAGTTTCAAATCTTTGAATTTAATTTGAAATTTAAAAAATAATTAATACATATATTTTATTTATCTCATTCTTATTTTTAATTTAGAAAAATAATTTTAAATTTTAAATTTAATAATATAGAATTAAATAATATATTTTATTTATCTTATTATAATTTTAAATTAAATAATATCTATACAGTTTCAAATCTTTGAATTTCAAATCACTCTTTTATCACTTTTAATTAATTGACCTATCTTTAAAGAAGCCATGAAGGGATCACGTTCCAAGTTTCCAAACGCTTCGTGAACCATACTGTTTCTCTCCTCGATTTGAAACTATATAGATATTATTTAATTCAAAATAACAATAAGATAAATAAAAATATATTATTTAATTACTCTCCTACTTGATTTGAAACTGTAAGTTTTCATTTCTTCTCCATACCGTTTCTCTTCTCGATTTAAAACTATATAGATATTATTTAATTTAAAATAACAATAAGATAAATAAAATATATTATTTAATTACTCTCCTACTTGATTTGAAATGGTAAGTTTTTATCTCTTCTCCTCTTATTAATTACTCTTATATCCATTTTTTTTTTTCGCATCAGAGATATAAGTGATTTGAGAAATCGCCACTTGAAGTGGCGATTTCAGTCTTATGAAATCACTGAAATCGCCACTTGAAGTGGCGATTTCTAAACAGAAATCGCCACTTCAAGTGGCGATTTCTTATCATCCTTTTTTCACTCTCTTTCGCTAATGTGGCATAGCAAAGGTGAGGAGGTGGAAGTAAAAAACGCCATTTGAAATGGAGTTTTTTACTTTAACCCTTTTTTTGTAATAAGATTGATTCGGACACCTTTTTTTCTAAAACAGGTGAAAACGACTCCAGAAAATGGTATTCGCTTTCGACGGGCAAGTCCTGCGGGTAATGGCGGTGGCAATGGGTCGATGGGCGCCCCTCGCGCGGAAAGCATGAAGGCAAGCATCCTGAATACACAATAAATTTACAAGGACAATATCGTCAACGCGAATGAGATGACGGACATTTAATTTGCAAGAGTTGTCGGATCCTAAAAAAAAAATCCATAATTTCTGATCCAAAACTGATTTTTAAAAATATATATTTTTTAAAAAATATTTTATTTTATTTTTTATTCTTTAAAAGTATATTTGCTAAATGAAAATGAAAATTATTTTTTTATTTTTATCTTCATTGCAAAAAAAAAAGAAACACCGGCAATTCATTTGTTTGTAGCTTTTTTTATCAATTCTTTAAATTTTTTTTTTTTATTATTATATATATTTTTGTACGTATTTTTTTTTGCTTGTATAAAAATAATAAAAAATTGAATTACTCTCAATAGTTCAAGCACATTTTATCGGCTATTTAGCTGCAAAAAATATTTTCAATCTTTCGTATCGAGGTTTCCTCTCCATCTTATGTTTTCTTTTTTTATAAAAAATATAATAATTTATTAAAAATAATAAATTATTTTTAAATTTATTTTAAAAAATAGATTGTGAAAAGTAATTGATAATAATAATAAAAGAGGATGGCGATAGTGGTGAATGGTATAAGTATCATGATGGTAATAATAGATGGTGCAAGTATGACAGTGATGATAGATGTTGAAGGAATAATAGTGGATAATGGAGGGAGGTCGCAGTGGTATGGTAGTAACGATGAATGCACGTAACAGTGGAAGTGAGCAACGGTGGTGATGAATGATGAAGATATGGTGATGAAAAATGATGGTTGCAATAGAGATAAAATAGTAATGGTAGAAGATGCTACAGAGGGTGACAATCGTAGAGGTATTGTAACGGTAGTGGAATTGATGATGGATAGTAAAGGTATAGTGGTGGTGATAGATATTGGTAGTATTGTAATAATATTCATGGCAATAAAGATGGTTAGTGATGAAGCATAGATGGTGAGTGATGAAAATTTCATGGTGAGTGATGTAGGTATAATGTAATAGTAGGAATGATAAATGATGAAGATACAATAATGCATGGTAATAGTAATTAATAGTAGAGATATAATGTGGTGATAGTAAGTGGTTGGTATAATGAAGATATGATAGTAGAGGATGGCAACGAGGATGGGTGGATGATGGTGGTATGACAAAGATGATGGTCGTAGCATGATGGATGAAGAAAGCTGGTTGATGATGGAGATGATAGAAATATCATGGTGAAAATATGAGAAAATACTATTCATTTTTAATGAAAATAATAACAATAAATACTTACGTATTAATAACACCTTTCAATTTTTTCCCACTAAACCTCCAATAAAATCACAAAAATACACTTTATCCCCATGAGGATCAATAACCATCAAGGACCAATGAACCCATCATAAACATAATAACAATAATCAATAACTTAATATCAAAAGTATCAATTTTTATTAAAAAACTACTTATCCAAAGTTATAAGGAGCTAGAAATAATTGATCCACATAACAATGCTCTAATCTTTTAACAATCAAATTTGATCGTGCTCTAACCGATCCAGAGTGTACAGAGATCTAGCCAGGATCTATGAAGCCATACATGTTGAGTAGTTTTGATTTCTTGAGTTGGTTGTACAAATAGCAATACAAATCAAATTATTCAATCCCACAGTTTTTATTAGAAACTTGTAACATATAGTAATTGCATATGAAATGCAAAAAATATAAAAATATCTTATTACCTCATATATAGCACAATACAACTAGAAGTAATCTTCTCTATTGAGCAAAAGTTATCGATATCTTCTCGAATAATATAACAGACCCATTCATAACCAAAGACACCGACATCTAATATCACAATTATTGTATTTGTACTTCCAAACTTTTTGCAATATGATTCTTTAAATATGACAAACTTCATGGACCCTTTTCTTTGTTTTCTATATGTAACTTTTGTGGGACAATCTTAGCCTGTTAATAATAATAAAATTTAATTCACAAATGCTACATAGAAAATGGTTTATCAATATAAATTAATCACAAATTTATGGATAAGTTAAAAAGTTTCAGATATCTTGACTTGATCATTAATAATTAATGATCGAGGCCATGCAATGTGAAACCAACAAAATCTTTAACTTTCACAAAAACATCACCAATTGTTATTGGAAGGAGAGCATCATCGTCAAAACAAATATCAATAGATACACGATAATTTTGATCACCCAAAGAAACTTTATGTACAACAGAGTTTGGTGCTACATTCTCAATCACTATACCATATCCAATTATATTATTAATAGATCCTATTGCCAATTTGCATGGTTTTTCCTTCAAAGCAATAACATTAGAAAATAGAAGTACTATGAATTTAAGTAAAATGCTACAAATATAAGTAAATATTAACATACCTTTTGCACGTCTCTTTGTCCAATGACAACAAAGTCTATACTTGCATCATTTTTTGTATCAGAATCAGCAACAATTTTATTTGAATGCAGTTTTTTAACTGAGCAGCAACTACCTTTGTCTAAAACATATTGAGCACTTGTAGATTTTAGGAATTTCTCTCAACTTTGTATTTTCTTCATGAAGTTGACGTAGTTGATCAAGTAATGATTTTTTCCTCAGCATCTTCTTTTTATTGTTGGTTCAGTTTTCTTTGTTCTTCTAACAAATGTTGTAAGATTTCACCTATTTTTGTTCTTTTCGAAAGATTAAAATATGTTGTAGGGGTAACCATGCCTCCAACACCCCTCACTCGACCACCATGTTCATAATTTTTCAATGCCATTCCTAGTATAAAAATAAAAATAATATGGTAAATATTGCACTGCAATAAAATATGTGAACAACTCATTGTCCCATAGGATAGTCTTAATAGCTCAACCACAAGATTTAGTGCATTTATATAGTAACAAGCTTTCTTAACCTCGAACGGTTTTGCAACATGTTGGCATATATGAAGAGTGGCGGGTTACAGTTGAGCTTTGCGTCTTGCTAACAGAATTTTTCTTTGTAGGTGCAATGAAAGATATAACTTAAAATAAAGCGTGTTATTGGAGGGATTAGGAGTACCTCAAATTCTCATTAAAAATATTTTAGAGCTGCTGATTTTCTACCAATAGATTGATAATGCTCTCTTCTCATTACCAGTAGAGTGGCTACCTTTGGGCTCGGCCTGTCCTATTTCCTAGAAGACCTGCCCAATGACATGTGCAACGACTATCAAAATATGATGGCGGCCGCCTTCCAGTTTGACCGTTAGAAGTGCTTGATTTACATGGACCAGTTGAAGAGGAAATGTGTCGAGTAGTTCAAGGATGGGTTACTCGGGCTTGAGCACTTGACAGTACTTGATGGGCTCTACGAGCTGGTGGTGAACAGGATCGACAAGGCTAATCCGGTGAAGATGCACTATAAGATAATCTTGAAATAGCGACGCAAAATTAGCGAGCATCATTGCGTCGCTAAATTACGACCACATTGCGACGCCACCGCGACAACAAAAAATTGCGATGCAGTTAGCGACGCATTCGCGACTCAATAAACCAGATAATCATAAAAATTTTAATTTTAATTTAGCGACGCAAGTAATGCATCGCAATATTTTTAAATTTAATTTTTATAAAATATAATTATGAAATAAAAATATTGCGACGCAACACAGTGCGTCGCAAAGTTTTTAAAAAAAGTAATTATGTTAAATAGCGACGCAATAGCGACGTAATAAACCATAAAATTAAAAAAAAAATTTTTAATTTAGCGACACAGGCATTACGTCGTAATTATTATAAATAAAATTAATTTTTATAAAATATAACTATGAAATAAAAATATTGCGATGCAATTCAATGCGTCAAATGTTTTTAAAAAAATTAATTATATTAAATAGCGACTCAATAGCGACGTAATAAAATGAAAAATTCATAAAAATATTTTTTATTTAGCGACACCAGTATTGCATCGTAATATTTTTTAAAAAATAAATTTTTAAAAAAATTTAAAATAATTATGAAATAAAAATATTGCGACGATTTCGGTGCATCGCAATATTTTTAAAAAAATTAATTATGTTAAATAGCGATACATTAGCGATGCAATAAATCCAAAAATTAAATAAATAAATTGCAACCGTCTGATCATCTCCGATGGGATCGATCACAATGGTTCGAGATTGATCCTCGCCGATCAGGATCACAGCTTGGGTCGATTGCAACCGTCGGATTGTCACCTATCGGATGGATCGCAATGGTTCGAGATCGATCAGGGCTTGGATCGATTGCAACCATCGGATCGTCGCCGATCGGATGGATAGCAACGGTCCAAGATCGATCGTCGCCGATCGAGATCACGTCTTGGATCGATCGCAACCGTTGGATCGTCGCCGAACGGATCGATCGCAACGATCCGAGATCGATCGTCACCATCAGGATCACGGCTTGGATCGATCGCAACCATCGAATCGTCGCTGATCGGATCGATAGCAACGGTCCGAGATCAATCATCGCCAATCGGGATCACGGCTTGGATCGATCGCAAACGTCGGATCGTCACCGAACGGATCGATCACAACAGTTCGAGATCGATCGTTGCCAATCGGGATCAGGGCTTGGATCGATCGCAACCATCAGATCGTCGCTGATCAGATCGATCGTAACGGTCTGAGATCAATCCTCGCCGATTGGGATCAGGGCTTGGATCGATCGTAACCATCAGATCGTCGCCGATTGGATCGATCACAATGGTCCGAGATCGATCCTCGCCGATCGGGATCACGGCTTGGATTGATCGCAATCGTCGGATCATCGCCGAATGGATTGATCGCAACGGTCCGAGATCGATCGTCCCCGATCGGGATCAGGGCTTGGATCGATCACAACCGTCGGATCATCGTCGATCGGATGAATAGCAATGGTCGAGATCGATCGTCGTCGATCGGGATCACATCTTGGATCTATCGCAACCATCGGATCGTCGCCGAATGGATTGATCGCAACGGTCCGAGATCGATCGTCGCCGATCAGAATCAGGGCTTGAATCGATCACAACCGTCGGATCATCGTCGATCGGATGAATAGTAATGATCCGAGATTGATCATCGCCGATCGGGATCACATCTTGGATCTATCGCAACCGTCGGATCGTCGCCGAACGGATTGATCGCAACGGTCCGAGATCGATCGTCATCGATCATGATCAGGGCTTGGATCTATCGCAAATGTTGGATCGTCACCAAATGGATCGATCGCAATGGTCGAGATCGATCATCGCCGATCGGGATCAGGGCTTGGATCGATCGCAACCGTCGGATCATCGCCGATCGGATCGATCGCAACGGTCTGAGATCGATTGTTGCTGATCGGGATCACGACTTGGATCGATCGCAACCGTCAGATCGTCGCCAAACGGATCGATCACAACGATCCGAGATCGATCGTCGCCGATCGAGATCAGGGCTTGGATCGATCGTAGCCATCGGATCGTCGCCGATCGGATCAATCACAACGGTCCGAGATCAATCCTCGCCGATCGGGATCACATCTTGGATCGATCACAACCATCGGATTATCGCCGAACAAATCGATCGCAACGGTCCAAGATCAATCATCGCCGATCGGAATTAGGGCTTGGATCGATCGCAACCATCGGATCGTCACCGATCGGATCAATCACAACGGTCCGAGATCGATCCTCACCGATCGGGATCACGTCTTGGATCGATCGCAACCTTCGGATCATTTCCAAACGGATCGATCGCAACGGTTCGAGATTGATTATCGCCGATCGGATCAGGGCTTGGATCGATCGCAACCATCGGATCGTCGCCGATCGGATCGATCGCAATGGTCTGAGATCGATCATCGCCGATCGAGATCAGGGCTTGGATTGATCGCAACCATCGGATCGTCGCCCATCGGATCGATTGCAATGGTCCGAGATCGATCGTCGTCGATCGGGATCACAGTTTGGATCGATCGCAACTGCCGGATCGTTATAAAAAATTAATTTATAACGTTGCGACGCAAGAATTACGTCGCAACATTTTTAAAAAAATAAATATGATAAAAAAATTAAAAAATATAACATTGCGACGTAACTTTTTGCGTCGCAATTATTTTTAGAGAATTTAATTTTTATGAAATTTAATTATTAAATTAAAATATTGCAACGCCGTTAAATGTGTCGCAAATTAATTAAAAAATTAATTATTTTAAATAGCGATGCATTAGCGACGCAATAAACCAGAAAATAAAAAATAAATTTTAACGTTGCGACCCATTTATTGCGTCGCAATATTTTTTTAAAAAAATTTATAAAAAATTTAAAAATAAAACATTGCGATGTAACTTCTTGCATCGCTATTATTTTTAGATAAATTAATTTTTATCAAATTTAATTATGAAATAAAATATTGCGACCCAACTAAATGCATCGCAAGGTTTTTAAAAAATTTAATTTTGTTAAATAGCGACGCATTAGCGATGTAATAAACCAAAAAATTAAAAAAATTAATTTTTAACATAGCGATGCAGTAATTGCGTCGCAAATTTTTTTTAAAAAAATAAATTTTATAAAAAATTTAAAAATAAAACATTGCAATGTAACTTTTTACGTTGCAATTATTTTTAGAGAATTTAATTTTTATAAAATTTAATTATGAAATAAAAATATTGTGACACAGTTAAATGCATCACAAATTAATAAAAAAATTTTTTTAAATAGCGATGCATTAGCGACGCAATAAACAAGAAAATTAAAAAAAAAAATTTTTACATTGCGACGCATGTATTGCGTCGCATGTATTGCGTCGCAATTATTTAAAAAATAAATTTTATTAAAAAATTAAAAATAAAACATTGCAACGTAACTTCATGCGTCGCTATTATTTTTTGAGAAATTAAATTTTATCAAATTTAATTATGAAATATAAATATTGCGATGCATTAGCGACGCATTTTCCTAGAAAATAAAAAATATCCCGCCGGATATTGCGTCCAAAATAGTGACGCAATTATTGGCTTCGCTATTTTTCTCAGTAAATAAAAAATTTTGTTAGCCACGGATTAGCGATGCAATGTTGCGTCGCTAAGCCTTATTATATTTTTTTAAAAAAATAGCGAGGGATTAGCGATGCAACATTGCGTCGCTAATCCCTAATATATATGCTCTCGCGCCCGACCCCCCCACGGCCTCTTCTTCTTCCTCTCCCAAAACCCTAGCCGCCGTCCCCTCCTCCGGCTCCCTCCGCCCCCTCCCCTGACGCTCATCACCCCCGAAGGTGATGCCCCCCCGCGGCGCTCATCACCCCCGGCGGCGTCCCCGAATTCGCAAGGTGAGCCCCCACCGGCCCCTCCCCCTCTCCCCGCCCTCCCGTTTCTGGCCACGGCCGCTGCCGTGGCCGGCGGTGGCCTGGCCACCGTGGGGTTTTCCCCCCTCTGGTGGTGGCCTGGCCACAGAGGCCAGGCCATCGTTAAAAAAAAAAAGTCGGGATGGGGTTTTTCCCCCACCCCTGACTCCACGGCCACGGTGGCGGCTGTGGCCATCGTCTCAGGCCACGGCACGGCAGTGGCCGAGACGACGGCCACGATGGCCGCCGTGGCCGGCGGTGGCCTAGCCACCGTGGCCAGGCCACCGTTTAAAAAAAGGAAGTCGGGGTGGGGTTTTTCCCCCACCCCTAACTCCACGGCCACGGCTGCCGCCGTGGCCGGCGGTGCCTGGCCACGGTGGCAAGGCCACCGTTTAAAAAAAAGGAAGTCGGGGTGGGTTTTTTCCCCCACCCCTGACTCCATGGCCACGGCGGCGGCCGTGGCCGTCGTCTCAGGCCACGGCACGGCAGTGGCCAGAGACGGCCACGGCCGCCGTCGTGGCCGGCGTTGGCCTGGCCACGGTGGCCAAGCCACCGTTTAAAAAAAAGGAAGTCGGGGTGGGGTTTTTCCCCCACCCCTGACTCCACGGCCACGGCGGCGGCCGTGGCCATCGTCTCAGCCACGGCGGCAGTGGCCGGAGACGATGGCCACGGCCACTGCCGTGGTCGGCGATGGCCTGGCCACGGTGGCCAGGCCACCGTTTAAAAAAAAAGGAAGTCGGGGTGGGGTTTTTCCCCCACCCCTGACTCCACGGCCATAGCGGCGCCGTGGCCATCGTCTCAGGCCATGGTGCGACAGTGGCCGGAGATGACGGCGGTGGCCTGCCACCTGGCCACGGTGGCCAGGCCACTGTTAAAAAAAAGGAAGTCAGGGTGGGGTTTTTCCCCCACCCCTGGCCACGCCACTATTTTTTTTAAAAAAAAAGAAAGTCGGGGTGGGGTTTTTCCCCCACCCCCGAGGCCACGGCGGTGGCCTGGCCACGGTGGCTAGGTCACCGTTATTTAAAAAAAGGGGTGGTGTTTATGAAGTCAATTTTAGATGAAATATTATAACAATTTGTATGTGATCCAAAATCTTGTAATGCATAATTTAAAATCTATTTATTTCTTGAAATAATGTTCATGATATATTATTATTAAAATGCTTATCATGCAATTTATTTGTTTTTGATAGTTTAGATGATTAAATTTTTAATGATTTTATATTTCTTTATTACCTGTTATATTTTAGCTTAGCAAATTTTAGATATTTAGTTTTTAAATATTGTCACAATCATTTTCTTAGCAAATTAGAAAAAAATTTAGAATATTCATGTTCTTCAATTGAAAGAAATTTGATATAGCAAACCATAATTTGATATAATTCCTCAAATTCTAAACCAACCAATCAAAATAAATTCGATATCATGGATGAAAAATGATATAGCTCATTTAGAACGTTCTAAATTTAATGCAGGAATATTAAATTTGATATAGCTAGTGAACTCAGAATCAAGTACTGAAAGAATTTTATTGAATGTGATTTGAGTTACATGCTATGTCAAGTTCGTTCTTTGATTTTTCATACTATTTCTCACAGCACTATAACCTTTAGACCCGTTTAAGACTTTGTAAGACTTAGTCTTGCAAAGTCTCAAATTGTCCTAGTGGACAGTTTGAGATTATTTTTTGCGATATGTTTGTCTGCTATTCGTCATCGTTAGTTGAGCTGGCAAATTGTATATCCTCCTACATTCTCCTAGTGTGGCATATAAGCCACACATTTGGGAGAACATATGGGGGGAATTGCTGCCGAAATTTCAACGTAATCGATGATAATTTCTAGCAGAATAACATATCGCATAAAATAATCTTGAATGGGATAGGGCCTTACCTAAGTCTAGTGGAGTGAAAGTGGAATTCATTTAGGACACTTGCTTACTTGTAAAGTCTAATGATTGAACGGACCCCGGTCTGGGCCTCGGTCCTGGATAGCACGTCAAGGATCGTAGCCATGCCCGGCCTTGATTTATCGGTATAATTAAAGAGGCACAATATTTGTTATTTAGCTTAGATGTGTAAAAGAATTAATCTATTGCTATAATGACTAATGCAAAATTATACCGTTGTCTCCTTTAATGGTTTACCAGGAATTGTATAACTTGGTCAAAAATGAGCGGGGCTCGCTCGTGGATGTATGTAAGGTTAAAAGATGGGTTGCTTAATCCAGATTTTCTGAATGGATTGGAAGAATTTATAGCATTTGCATGTAGTCAACCCGAATGGATGGATGGGCCTAGGATCAGGTGCCCCTGCAACTTACGCAAGTGTCAGAATAAAGCCTATAGAGATGTTGAAACTGTGAAGGTGCACTTGTGTAAAAAGGGGTTTGTTCCTGGGTACGATGTTTGGAACTGTCATGGTGAAACTGAGGAAATATTTGCAGCTGTCACTAGCCAAGAAGTGTCAAATCCCATTGATGAACCATTTGTGAATTTAAACACATACGAAGAAATGGTGATGAATGCATCGGGTAACGAATTCAACCAGAATACATTTATGGAAGAACCAAATCCAGATGCACAACAATTTTATGATATGTTGTGTTCTGCAAATCAAGAATTGTATCCTGGTTGTGAGAGTCATTCCCAATTGTCTATGGCTGCTCGGTTGTTGAATATTAAGGCGGAACATCGATTATCAGAAAAGGCATTCAATGTTGTAGCTGGGTTAATGAAGGAAGTTTTGCCAAATCATAATGTTGTAGCAGACAGTTTCTACTCAACGAAAAAGTTATTGCGTGGCCTTGGGCTCCCAGTTAATAAGATCGATTGTTGCTTGAACAATTGTATGATATATTGGGGTGAAGACTCAGAGCTGAGATGGTGTAAGATTTGTGGGCAATCGAGGTACAAAAACGTGAAGGGGGAGCTAGTACAAGTAGGAGGAAAAGTGTGCCTTACAAGAGGATGCATTACTTCCCTCTTACTCCACGCCTCCAGAGATTATACAGATCTGAGGCTACAGCTGCTGATATGAGATGGCATGGAGAACATGAATCTAAAGAAGATGAAATGCGACATCCATCAGATTCAAAAGCTTGGAAGCATTTCAATGAAAATCATCCTGATTTCACAGAAGAAATAAGGAATGTTAGATTAGGTCTTTGTACCGATGGCTTCCAACCGTTTGGTCAAGCGGGGCAACAATATTCATGTTGGCCTGTAATACTGACTGTATATAATCTTCCACCGTGGAAGTGCATGAAAGATACTGCAATGTTTTTGACAGTTTTGGTTCCAGGACCATCAAATCCAAAAGAGAAGATTGATGTCTTCTTACAACCGCTGGTAGCCGAATTGAAAATGTTGTGGGAAACAGGAGTCATAGCCTACGACATTTCTATGAAACAAAATTTCATCATGAGAGCTGCTTTGATGTGGACAATCAGTGACTTTCCGGCATATGCAATGTTGTCCGGTTGGAGCACTTCTGGGCGTCTGGCATGCCCTCATTGCATGTATGATTCAGATGCATTTACATTGCAGAAGAGTGGTAAGCAGTCATGGTTTGATAATCATAGAAAGTTCTTGCCTTCGAATCATCCTTATAGGCGGAACTTGATCGCCTTCCGGAAGAACAAAGCAGTCACAAAATTCGCCGAACCGGTTAGGTCTGGCACATATATTTGATACTATAGAGCATTTGGGGTTGAGGTATGCTTGGGAACCAGATGCAGATAGAATAAATGGCCGTATATGTAAAGAACATAACTGGAAGAAGCGGAGCATTTTTTGGGATTTGCCGTATTGGAGCACAAATCTCATCCGGCACAACTTGGATGTTATGCATATTGAGAAAATTTTCTTTGATAACATATTTAACACGGTACTAAACATCCCGGGAAAAACAAAGACACTGCAAAGTCGAGAGAAGAACTTAATCAGTATTGCAGAAGAGGTGATTTGAGAAGGAATGCTGACGGACCTATCCTAAAGCCTGTTACACTCTTGACAAAAATCTACGAGAAGTTTTATGTAACTGGATTAGAGGATTAAAATTTCTGATGGTTATGCTTCAAATATCGGTAGGTGTGTGGACATGCATAAGCTCAAGTTGTTTGGCATGAAGAGTCATGACTGTCATGTTTTCATGCAACGGTTATTGCCCATAGCTTTTCGTGAGTTGCTTCCACAACATGTGTGGAAGGCATTGACAGAGCTCAGCTTGTTCTTTAAGGAGTTATCTGCCGCAGTCATTACTTCTGCATCCATGGAAAGGCTTGAGGAGGAAATTCCAATTATTTTATGCAAGCTGGAGCGAATATTTCCTCCAAGTTTTTTTGACTCAATGGAGCATTTGCTGGTTCACTTGCCATACGAAGCACGTATAGCTGGTCCCATGCAGTATCGCTGGATGTATCCTTTCGAGAGGTAAACACCCAAATCAGTAATACATGTTGACATTTCAAATATTATTTTATTTATGCGAGGAAGTTGGTTTATTTATATTTTCAACTTTACATATAGGTATCTTAAGAAGTTAAAAAATAATGTGCGGAATAAGGCAAGGGTTGAAGGTTCTATATGCAATGCACACTTGGTTGAAGAAGTTTCAGCTTTTGCCTCGCATTACTTTGAGGGTCACGTTCATACGAGGACCCGCAATCTTGGTCGTAACGATGACATATGTGTGGATGAAGGAGAACCTACTGATGGTAGAATATCAATATTTAAAAGTATCGGCCGTTCATTTGGGAGGCAGAAGTCAAGACAATTAAGCGATGTGGAGTATAATGCAGCACATTATTACATCCTAATGAACTGTAGAGAAGTCGACCCATACATTGAGTAAGTATATGTACAGTTCATTAATTGCTTAATTAGAACTTCTACTTTAAATTATAAAATACCATACTATTTAATTGCTAACAGAAGTTTTAATTGTTATAATCCTTTAAGGATGTATTGTGATAGACAACGACAACGATGGATCCGAGCATCAGTCAAATTGCCATTGGGCAAAAGTTAGAAACGGAGTTCGCTTATTGGTTTTATGAATTTGTGAGTACTGTTACTCAATCAATTACAATAATGGCTTTTATTTTTTAAATTTATTGTTAATAGCTTATTAATTTATAGGTAAACGGTCCATGGTTCACAACCGACAATATTTTCATTAAATGTCTAGCACATTGGCCATTGAAGACCGTAACTACCTATACTGGCTATTTTGTTAATGGATACAAATTTCAAATTGAACTACTAGCATCTTCAAGAGGGACGCAGAATTGGGGCGTATGTGTTAAAGGAGAAAGTGCTGGAGCAAATATGCAGGATTATTACGGAAAGTTAGTAGAGGTGGTCGAAGTTGAATATCCGGTTGGCCTATGAAACGAACTGTATTGTTTCGTTGTGATTGGTTTGATCCGACAATTCCTGTCGGTAAAAGGGTTCATAACGACTACAATCTAGTTGAAGTAAACCATCGACGAAGATTGCAGAAATATGAACCATTCATTCTTGCATCCCAAGCTCAGCAAGTGTTTTACTGGATATCCAAGTTTGCGCAACGACAAGCGAGATTGGTGGGCTGTTTCTAAAATCGTTCCACGTTCAACAATCATATTAGATGAGAGTTCATCAAGTCAATCAACTGAGTGCCCGCATTTCAAGATGATGAGATGGAAATGCATGCAATTGAGGACGACACAAGGGCTCCTGAAACATCACTTAGAGATCCAAATGGTGATGTCCAAGAAATTGAGGATGCAAACGTTTGGTTTCCTTCCGATGATAATGAAACTGAATCACAGTCTGATACAACATCGGATGTTGAACCAACATTTCATGAAACAAATGACACTGATTAAAGATATAGGTTCATTCAATTTCGATTTATTTTTATAAGTTTTTAATTTTTGTATGTTTATTAATTATTCATAATTATATTGCATTGCATTAATCTTTAGTATTTACAGTATGACGGACCGAGGTAGATCTACCCCTGACGGACATAGCCCTGCTGCGTCACATCCCACTACCAGGCCTGACGCACGGACTTCGCCTCTCCAGGCGTCGACGCTCACCCTGTATTTTCCTCTACCCGATCGGCAGACCTCTGAGAGTTCTTCTATGGTCGGTCACACCGTACTTCGATTGGATGCCGATGGGATGTAAGTATATACTAATTGTAACTATATGTTTATGTTTTTAAGTTAATTACTTATTTTAATTAGTTTTTTTAACAGCTTTATTGAGCAGCATACTGTATCGAGCCGGATCAGCTCTATATTTCAGAGCCGTGCTGATCCCAGTGGCTACGATTGGCACCATGTATCTGCGGCCACGAGGGAGTTTTATTTTTCAGAGTTTCAGGTAAACTTTTTAAATACATTTTATAACTGATATAAAATTTTCTAATCTTAATATATTCTGAAACTAACTGTTTATTTCAATGCAGAAAAGTTTACGTGGGACCCTACCATCCATGATGCCATTAGGGCAGCATGGAATGCTCTTGCGGCACGCCGATACTCCGACATGCTTTATCGTTGGAGGAGTTCGGGTGACCGTCCAGGGCATGTCCCGGAGGGTATTTGGGCCAGCTGGCAGCTGGCGTGGCAGTCCGAGGCATGGATCAGGAGGTCCGCATCAGCCAGCACGAACCGCCGATCTGAGAAGGGCGGTCGTGGCACGGGCCTCTCCTGTCACACTACTGGTTCCATTTCTATTCAGGAGCACATGCGTTGTATGTTAAGAAACCATAAACAATTTAAATACTAATTTAGTCATTAACAAATACTTGCATTTATATTCTTCCTTCTGCTTTTGTAGTCCGAGCAGGAGGGCAGAGATCCTGGTGAGTTTCGTCTATTCAGGGCGACACACACAGGAAGGACGGTTCCTGGGTCGATACACGATCACGGAAGATTGGGTAAGAAATTAGATTTATATTTTATTTATTTAATTTTTAATATTTTATTCAGCTTTATATATTGATTCATTTGTCATTAATTTTATAACTCAAAGGCACGAGTCGAGGAGCTACAGTCTCAGGCTTCGCAGGTTGACTCTACTGATGGGGGGCCGCCCGTCGAACTCTCACCAGAAGAGAGTCGACGTGTGTTTTGGAGGCTGTTGGTGCCCAGCCGAGACCGTAGGGTCTATGGTTTGGGCACCAGAGCTTCCAGATATTTTCCCATCAGGGCTCAGTTCGCGTGGTTCTGGCGATATTCCTCCCGAGCAGATAGACGACATCCAGAGATCTATCAAGGAGGAAGTTCGCGAGGAGGTTCGGGAGGAGCTCTAATAGATGAGAGAGAAGATGCATCAGTTGCAGGATTTAGTTCGTCACCTGTCGCAGGGTTCATCCCAGCCTCCGCAACCTCCACAGCCGCCTGCAGACACATGATGTTTTTTTTTCACTACTTGATGTATTTTTTTTTTTTTATTTTGTATATGAAAATTTTAAATAATTAATAAAATAAATTTTTATCTATTTTTGAAAATTTTGTAATGGTTGTTTTGGTCAATTGTATTAGCAATTACATTGTATTAGCAAGTTTAATTTATAATATTTAATTTTTTTAAATTAATATTAATTTCCTTTAAAAATTAAAAATTAATTTATTTTGCTTTTTTTAAAAATAAATTAATTAATTAACGATGCTATTTTTCATCAATTAATTTTAAAAAATAATAATTATGTTATTTTAATTTTTTTAAAAAATTAAATTAACTAGTTAGTGACGCAATTGTGACAAGATTTTACGTCGCAAATATTTTTAAAAAATTTATTTTTATGTAGCACTAATGCATCGCAATTTTTTTAAAAAAATTAAAAATTAATTTATTTATTTTTTAAAAAATAAATTCATTAATTAGCGACGCTATTTTTCATCGCAATTAATTTAAAAAAATTAAAAAATATTTTTTTAAATTTTTTTAAAAAAAATAAATTTATTAATTAGCGACTCAATTGTGACGAGATTGTTCATCGCAACTATTTTTAAAAAAATTATTTTTCAATTAGCGATACATTCAGTATGAGTCGCAATATTGCGACGCATTTTGTTGCATCGTAATATATTACGACGCATTTAGTGGTCTAGAGAGTCGCTGTTAAGCGACGCAACTGCGATAAATTAAGATTGTGTCGACCATTTTAGCGATGCCTTAATTGCATCGCTAATGCATCGCTAAACAAGCTATAGCGATGCATTTGCGACGCATTTGGGCGTTGCTATATTTTTATTTTCTTGTAGTGATGTACCATGTGAATCTCTCTCTCTTCAACTCAATTTCGAACTACTAGGCGATTGGACAACTATTTTCTATCGTGCCAATCCATTGGCTCGACCAGTGTCCGAGGGTGGAAGGAGTGCTGTTAGATCTGACGTGCGACAGTGATGGCAAAATGAACCGGTTCATTGGCGGGAGGTCGAGCCTCCCGCTGCATGAGTTCGAGGGCGGCGGCCGCAAGGAGGGGGGTTACTATCTCAGCATGTTTTTGGGCGAGGCTTACCAGGAGTTACTCGGGGGGCCGCACAACCTGTTTGGGGGGCTGAGCATTATGTGGGTCATGCAAAGTGACGGGCCGCACTGCTTCACGATAACGCAGGTGGTACCAGGGCCGTCGTGTGCGGACGTCCTGCAAGTGATGCAGCACGAGCCTGAGCTCATGTTCGAGGTGCTCAAGAGATGGACGGAGGAGGAGTCTGCTGCTTGTGAAGGGGGGTGGTGGACGCCGGCGCCATGGCCAGTGCCCTTGCTCACACCTTCCACTTCATGTCGTACCTCATCGTCGTTGGCGAGGTCGGCGGGGATGAGATGAGCTCCGACTCGATGGGCTCCGTCGGCATGGATTATGAGTGATATGCTGATTTTCTTACCAGTAGGGAAGATTAGCAGAAATAGAGGAAAAATGTGCGCTTTTATCTGCTTCGATTTCCTCTACCGCCGGCCCCAGAACTAGCCACCCGTCTCTGGCAAGGCTCCACCAACATATGAAAAACACAGAGAGAGGAAGGGAGGAGGAGGAAGAGAGCTCCATGGGAGGGGTCTCCGCAAACAAAATCCTAATCAACAAAACTGCGGATGGAAGAATGAAATTTAACTTTGGGTATGGAGGTTTCGTTAAAAAAAAGGAGGGAAGTGAATTAGGAGAAAGGAAAAAGATAAATTTTTAGTTTTATATTAGACTGTAGTCTTTTTATATTTTAAGATAATATAAGACTACCTCTTAATTAAAAATATAGTCTTTTTATATTATCAGATAATATAAGACTGCATCTTAATTAAAAATGTAGCCTTTTTGACTTATTATCAGATAATATAAGACTACGTCTTACTTTAAAACGTAGTCTTTTTATATTATCAGATAATATAAGACTATGTCTTAATTAAAAATATAGTCTTTTTATATTATCAGATAATATAAGACTATGTTTTGAATAAAAGATGTAGTCTTTTAATTTATGAAAAATTATAAAAACGTAGTCTAAAATATTAGACTACAAAAAATGTAGTCTTTTTCCTAAAATCTATTGTAGTCTATTTAACTTTTTATAGTAGTAGATATTAATTTTTAATACTCTTCCATCAAACTAATAAATCTAGATTCTCTATTTGATTTTCATCATATGCAGACTAAAGATCATTTCATAAATAAAATTCTAGTTCACTACTTAAAGATGAAGAAGATAAAGAAGATGAAGATGAACTTGAAGCAAGTGTATGTTTTCTTTGTGCAATGAATGAAAAAATAAATGACAAATGAGAACTAGAAGAAGAAATAGAGCTTTGTGCGGGTAATCTAGATCCACGAAATTTTTTATTATATAAAGCATAAATATCATGAAAAAGTTGCATGTGTTATCTCATTTTTAGCAAGTTCAGGATCTTGAATCATATTTTCATAATATGCATCAATTAAAATTAGTACGCCACTTAATTTAACTCTAGGATCAAATACAATAGCTAAGTTATGCATAGAACATATCTTATCCCAATATTCATTCATTTAGATTTTATTTGTTCAATAATAGGAATTAAAACATTATCATATCTATGTTTAGCGAATTTTTCACTAATTATATATGCTTGTTGTAAAAATGAACATGAAGTTGAATAATAAATACCAGAAAGAACATTAGTAGCATTATAAAAAACTAACAAAAAATCTTCCAAAATTTTACCTTTATTCCAATCAGTTTCAGTCAATGTAAAGCCTAATCCACGATCATTAATATATGCACTTAATAAGTTTTTATATGGGTATGCATCATGTATCATACTATATATTGAGTTCCAACGAGTAATTACATCAAGTTTAAATTTTTAAAATTATTTACCATGATCTAGATATAGTTGCTTAAATTCTTGAAGTCTTGATCTTGAAGCATGAATAAAAGAAATTATATTTCAAATTTTTGAAATAACATCTTGAATCAAGCCCATGCCAGCTTGAATAGAATGATTTAAGATATGACATGCATATCTAATATGCAATAAATTTTCATTTAACATGGGATGCAATAAGTCCTTCAATAATATAACAACAAAATTATTATTAGATACAATATCAAAAGTAGTAGACATGATTTTTTTATTAATATTATATGAGCATAAAATTTGATAAATGGCATTTGAAAGTTGTTGCCTAGAATGTGAAAAATCAAAAGCATGAAAAGAAAGAATATTATATAGCAATAAAATAATTACTACCTACAGGACCAAATATCAGAAGTTAAAGAAACTCTTGTATTTAAAATAGAGAGCATTTCAATTAAACTTTGTCTCATTGTTAAAAAGTTTGTCATAGCTACTCTTCTAAATGTACGCCTACTAGTTCTTCTATAAGCAGGTTGTAGGGCTAATTGAACTTATTTTTCAAAATTAAAAGATTCACATAAACTAAAAGGTAATTCATCCTTAACTATCCATCTTACAAGTAATTTTCTTTGATTTTCATGATTATATGTAAAAGTATCTGCAAGTGATCCCCCTTATAAATTAATGATACTTTGAAAATGAGAATCATGCATCTTATGACTCTCTTGATATCTTTTTAAATGGCATGTTCCCCTACTACTATTACAACTATAAAATTTTGTACATTTTCTATATTTTACTTTCAAGACTCCATCAACCATAATTTCATCAAATTCATTCCAAGCATCAGTAGTCCTCTTACGAGAAGAGGTTTGACCTTCACTCGGTTCACTAGTTCTAGAGGGAACTTGAGGATTAGTTTTCTCTCCCTCAGAAATAGGGGGCATGCCAAAATGACTTTCATCATAAGATGTCATATCTAAAATTTTAAATTGATGAATGCAAAAAAATAAAAACTAACCACAAGAAGGAATTGAGTAGAGGACCAGAGGTGAAGGCGTGGAGCCAAGATTTGTAAGCTTCCTCTAGTGCTTTCGCCTCTCAATAAGAAGTGACCTTCTTTATCTTGTACTTCTAACTTCTTAACAAGAACCTCCTCTTGTGTAGTACTTGAACACTTGCTAGATGCAAACTAAAAATTAAATTGCTAGAGCACTTACTAGAAGAGAGAAATAGTAGTAGTAGAGAAGAAGAAAAGAGTTGGTTTGGTATGGTGAGAATGAGAGAGGAAAGGGATATTTACAGGACTCCAATTTTTTTTCCAAAATACCCCTTAATTTATTCATTTTATGGCTGTTAAAGGGGTTAAAATGGTAAAACCCCATTAAAGGGGTTCAATGGCCAAAAATGGCTACATTAAAGGGGTTCAATGGCCAAAAATGGCTACAATTAGGCCATGCCCAAGCATGGCCCGTGGTGGGCCATGCTTGACATGGCCCAGTTGAAGCCATTACGGGCCATGCCAGGCATGGCCCAAGTCTTATTATGCCTAGCACGGCTCATGGCAGGCCGTGCCTAGTATGACCCATCCCAAAATAGGTTGTGGGCCATACCGAGCGTGCTTTTAAATTTAATGGGCCATGCCCGATATGACCCATTTAATAACAGGCCATACCAGGCATGGTCCAATTATTTAGTGGCCTGGAAGGCCTAGGTCAGGCCGTGCCGATCATGACCCAATGCCCATGAATAATCATTTCTAGGAGTCATACTTCCCTCATCAACCTTTGTGTAAGTGCTGAACCATGACCGATTGGGAGTATAATGATGAAAACAAGCTGAATCCAAGGTCCACATCTCTGTGTTATGCTTGTGACCATCTGATACCACCAAGAGATCATCCTCCACCTCTTGATCTGCAACTGTACTTATAGATTCAGATCCTCTCTTTTCTCCCATATGATTTTTTCTCTTTGAACAATTCCTTTTAAGATGTCCTACCTTGCCACACTTGTAGCACTTAGCCTTTCTGGACTTTAACCGTCCCCTAGGCCTGCTGTTGTCCCTGCCTCTACTGACCTTTTTCCAACTGATAGATGCTCTTGGGAATAGCTTTCTTGGTCATCTTCTCCCTCAACTCATTCGTCTGAAGCACCAAGATAATATCTTCATAGAACAATATCTCCTACCGTAAAGCAGTGTCATGACCAATGAGTCATATGATATGGGCAGTGAACATAATAGCAAAAGTGCCTTATCTTCCTCTTCCATCTTGATCCAACATTCAGCAATTCATTGATCATCTGCTCGAGTACCTGGATGTGACCCAGCACATCTTCATCTTCTGCCATCCGAAGGCTATAGAGGCGCTTATTCAACATCAATTTGTTCATATATTCTTCCCCATGTAAAGGGTGTACAACTTTGATCAGAGTCCCTTCGGGGTCTTCTCCTTTAGCACTGAATAGAGGGCTGAATTTGTCGGACATTATCTGATTGCTGAACATGCTCTCTTTTCCAATGACATCCACTGCTTATATGTCACTCCATCTGGCCTTTCCTCCACAGGCAAATCTAAACCCTGCTGCACGAAAAGGTCCTTTATCCAAACTTTCACATGGAGAAACTTTTCTTTTCATCAAACTTCTTAAAATCTATTTTTAAAAAAATAGTATTGGGGTTTAGTTATTGATGAACAGCAGAATAATTACTCCTTGAACTAGGCTTCGATACCAACTATTGGGGTTTAGTTATTGATGAACAGCAGAAGAATCCCCTCACTAAAGAAATATCCTAGGATTTCATTCTTTATTATTAACAATCAAATTGGTATAGTAGTAAATTACCTCATCCCTCAACCTTTAGGTTGCTGGTTCAAATCGCATGCCCCCTTCCTCTTTTAAAGATTTACGCTGACCCCACTCCCTTTCCCTGGCGAAACTCTTGTGACGAGTTTCATGCCCCAAGCAACTCCACTTCACCTCGTCCTCCTAAATCGAGTTCCGGACCATCCGGTGGCTAGATCAAGACGAAGCCCCCAGAACCCCCAACATATGAACGACGTAGCTTGGGAAGATGGAGAGGATGGGGGAGATGATGATGAGGAAGATGAAGAGGATTATTTCTTGAGAGAAAACAATATGTTCCTTATTTCATAAACCCTAGAAACTACAGTTTAAATATATGACCAAGTGGGCTTGGTCCAAACTCAACAAAAACTTCCATTGACTAATTCAATGAGATTAAACTAATCCTCAAGCCCGTGTATACCCATAACTTGATTTAATCTCAACCATTAAACCCATACCCAGTCTCAACCCTTAAACTCACACCTAGTTCAATGCAAGTTAGCTCAACCTGAGCCTTGATAGTACCACACCAGGCCCAACAACCATAACAGCAAATTTCTTCTAAAGTAAGCAAACGCCACGGTAGCAAGAAAAATCAACAATAAGTAATAGATAATATTTAAAGCCATGATTAAAGGTGACGGAGAAGGGTGCTCATAAATCAGCATGAGCTAATTCCTAAAAGAAATGAACCCCTTATTTCAATACCATGACGTTGGAGCCTACGACTCTTAGGATGTGCAGATTCATATCACTTTAGAAGTATAATCACTACAAGAAAATAATGAAATAGCGACTCAATTTTAGCGACACATCGTTGCAACGATGCGTCGCTAAAATTGCGACTACATTGCGACGCCTCCGCGTCAAAAAAACATTGCGACGCAAATAGCGATGCATTAGCGACTCAATAAACCATAAAATTAAAAAAATAATTTTAAAATTTAGCGACGCAAAAATGCGTCGCAATATTTATAAAATGTTTTTTTAAAATATTATTAAAGGAATAAAATATTGTGACGCAGCTAAGTGCGTCGCAATGTTTTTAAAAAAATTAATTATGTTAAATAGCGACGCATTAGCAACGCAATAAACATAAAATGAGAAAAATATATTAATATAGCGACACAAAAATTGCATCGCAAATATTAATAAAAAAATTAATTTTTATAAAATATAATTATGAAATAAAAATATTGTGACGTAACTCAGTGCGTCGCAATATATTTGAAAAATATAATAATTTTAAATAGCGACGCATTAGCGACGCAATAGACCAAAAAATTGTAAAAATTAATTTTAATTTAGCGACGCACTAATTGCATCGTAATTATTTTAAATGAAATTAATTTTTATAAATATTAATATGAAAAAAAATATTGCGACGCAAAATAATGCGTCACAATGTTTTTAAAAAATTTAATTATTTTAAATAGCGACACAATAAACCAGAGAAATATAAAAATTATTTTTAAATTTAGCGACGCAATAATTGTGTCGCAATTAATTTAAATAAAATTTATTTTAAAAAAATAGTATTATGAAATAAAAATATTGCGATGCAATCCAGTGCATCGTAATGTTTTGTTAAAAATAAATATGTTAATTAGCGACGTAATAGCGATGCAATAAAACAGTAAAGTAATAAAAAAAATTTTATTTAACGACACAAATTAATGCGTCGCAATATTTTAAAAGAAATTCATAATGTCAAATTAGTGAGGCATTAGCGACACAATAAATTAGAAAATATAATTAAAAATTAATAATGTCCGAGATCGATCGTCGTTGATCGTGATCGATCATGGCTTCGATCGATCGCAACCGTCGGGTCGTCGCCGATCGGATCGATCACGACGGTCCGAGATCGATCGTCGCCGACCGGGATCGATCATGGCTTGGATTGATGGCAACCATCGGATCATCGCTGATTGAGATCGATCATGGCTTTGATCGATTGCAACCGTTGGATCGTCACCAATCCGATCGATCGCGATAGTCCGAGATCGGTAGTCGCCGACCGGGATCGATCATGGCTTCGATCGATCGCAACCCTCGATCGTCACTGATCCGATCGATCGCGACGGTCCGAGATCGGTCGTCGCTGATCAGGATCGATCATGGCTTGGATTGATCGCAACCGTCAGATCATCGCCGATCGGGATCGATAATGGCTTCGATCGATCGCAACCATTGGATCATCGCCGATCCGATCGATCGCCACGGTCCGAGATAGGTCATCGCCGATCGGGATCGATCATGGCTTGGATCGATCGCAACCATCGGATCGTTGCCGACCGGGATCGATCATGGCTTGGATCAATCGCAACCATCGGATCATCGCCGATCGGGATCGATCATGGCTTCGATCGATCGCAACCGTTGGATCGTCGCCGATCCGATCGATCACCACGGTCCGAGAGAGGTTGTCACCGACGGGATCGATCATGGCTTGGATCGATCGCAACCGTCGGATCGTCACCGACCAGGATCGATCATGGCTTGGATCGATCGCAACCATCGGATCATCGCCGACGGGATCGATCATGGCTTCGATCGATCGCAACCGTCGATCGTCGCCGATCCAATCGATCGCCATGGTCTGGGATAGGTCGTCGCCGACCGGGATCGATCATGGCTTGGATCGATCGCAACCATCGGATCGTCGCCAACCGAGATTGATCATGGCTTGGATCGATCGCAACCATCGGATCATCGCCGATCGGGATCGATCATGGCTTGGATCGATTGCAATCGTCGAATCGTCACCGACCGGGATCGATCATGGCTTGGATCGATCGTAATCGTCGGATCGTCGCCGATCCAATCGATCGCCACGGTCCGAGATAGGTCATCACCGACCGGGATCGATCATGGCTTGGATCGATCGCAACCGTTGGATCATCGCCGACCAGGATCGATTATAGTTTGGACCGATTGCAACCATCGGATCGTCGCCGACCGGGATCGATCATGGCTTGGATCGATCGCAACCGTCGGATACTCGCCGACCAGGATCGATCATGGCTTGAATCGATCGCAACCGTCAGATCATTGCTGATCCGATCGATCACCATGGTCCGAGATAGGTCGTCGCCGACCGGGATCGATCATGGCTTGGATCGATCGCAACCGTCGGATCATCGCCGACCGGGATCGATCATGGCTTGGATCGATCGCAACCGTCGGATCATTGCCGATCGGGATCGATCATGGCTTAGATCGATCGCAACCATCGGATCGTTGCCGATCCGATCGATCACGACGGTCCGAGATAGGTCGACGCTGACCGGGATCGATCATGGCTTGGATCGATCGCAACCGTCGGATCCTCACCGATCGGGATCGATCATGGCTTGATCGATCACAACCATCGGATCGTCGCTGATCCGATTGATCACCACGGTCTGAGATAGGTCATCGCCGACCGGGATCGATCATGGTTTGGATCGATCGCAATCGTCGGATCATCGCCGACCGGGATCGATCATGGCTTCGATCGATCGCAACCATCGGATCGTCGCCGATCCGATCGATCGCCACGGTCCGAGAGAGGTCATCGCCGATCGGGATCGATCATGGCTTGGATCGATCGCAACCGTCGGATCGTTTATAATTATTAAAAAAAAAGTAATGAAAAAGTTTAAAAAAATATTAAACAAATATTACGACGCCGTAGCGATGCATTTTCGAAGAAAAAAATAAACAAATATTGTGACGCAATGTATGCATCGTAATTATTTTTACTAAATATAATTTTTATCAGTAATAATAAATAAAAGAAATATAATATTGCGATGCATTAGTTGCGTCGTAATGTTTTTTCTATAAATATATGTAATGAAAAAGTATAAAAAAATATTGCGACGCAAATTTTGGGTCACAATTATTATCATAAATTATAAATATTATCATTTAAAATATTAAAAAATTATTGCGACGTCGTAGCGACGCATTTTTGAAGAAAAAATAAACAAATATTGCGACGCAATGTATGCATCGCAATTATTTTTAGTAAATATAATTTTTATCAGTAATAATAAATAAAAAAATATAATATTGCGACGCATTAGTTGTGTCGCAATATTTTTTCTATAAATATATGTAATGAAAAAGTATAAAAAAATTATTGCGACGCAATTTATGCGTTGCAATAATTATCATAAATTATAAATATTATTATTTATAAATATTAAAAAATTATTGCGATGCCGTAGCGACGCATTTTTGAAGAAAAAAACTAAACAAATATTGCGACGCAATGTATGCATCGTAATTATTTTTAGTAAATATAATTTTTATCAGTAATAATAAATAAAAGAAATATAATATTGCGATGCATTAGTTGTGTCGTAATATTTTTTTCTATAAATATATGTAATGAAAAAGTATAAAAAAAATATTGCGATGCAATTTGTGCATCACAATTATTATCATAAATTATAAATATTATCATTTATAAATATTAAAAAATTATTGCAACGCTGTAGCGACGCATTTTTGAAGAAAAAATAAACAAATATTGCGATGCAATGTATGCGTCGTTATTATTTTTAGTAAATATAATTTTTATCAGTATTAATATATAAAAGAAATATAATATTACGATGCATTAGTTGCGTCGCAATGTTTTTTCTATAAATATGTAATGAAAAAGTTTAAAAAAAATATTGTGATGCAATTTGTGCATCGCAATTATTATCATAAATTATAAATATTATCATTATAAATATTAAAAAATTATTACGACACCGTAGCGATGCATTATCGAAGAAAATAATAAACAAATATTGCGATGCAACTAATGCATCACAATAGTTTTTAGTAAATATATTTTTTATCAGTAATAATAAATAAAACAAATATAATATTGCGATGCATTCGTTGCGTCGCAATGTTTTTTCTATAAATAGATGTAACGAAAAGTAAAAAAAATATTGCGACGCAATTTGTGCGTCACAATTACTATCATAAATTATAATTTTTATCATTTATAAATATTTAAAAAAATAAATAAAACATATATAATAGTGCGACGCATTTGTTGTGTCGCAATGTTTTTTGGATAAATATATGTAATGAAATAGTTAAAAAAAATTTTGTGACGCACTGTATGCATCGCAATTATTGTCATAAATTATTATTTTAATCATTTAAAAATTAAAAAAATATTGCGATGCCTTAGCGATGTAATTTCTAGAAAATAAAAATAATTTTCTCGCTGGACATTGACGCCAAGTTAGCGACACATTAGCGACGCAATTAATTGCGTCGCTATTTTTTTCATAAAAATATAATAAGGCCAAATTAACATGGATTAGGGACGCATTATTGCGTCGCTAATACATAATAAATTTTAAAAAAAATTGCGACCGATTAGCGACGCAATATTTGCATCGCTAATCACTTATATATAAAGTCGGCCGGCCTTCTCTTCTTCCCTGTCTTGACCTAGCCGCCGCCCTCCCCAAAACCTCTCCGGCTCCCACCACCGTTCGCTGCTCCGGCTCCCCCCCTTCGGTGCTTCGACTCCCCGGCGGTCTCCTCCAACTCCGGCGTCTCCTCTCGACCGAGGTAAGCCCCCCCACCCTCTTCCAAATTTTTTTTTGTAAAAACTTTCCTCCGGACGGCAGCGGCCTGGCCATGGTGGCCAGGCCACAGTAAAAAAAAAACAAAATTCTTGTAATAGGGGGGGTGGGGAAAACCCCCCACCCCATTTTGTCTTCTCTGGCCACGGCCGATGCCGTGGCCGGCAGTGGCCTGGCCACGGTGGACAGGCCACAGTCAAAAAAAAGAAAAATTATAACAGGGGGGGCGGAGAAAACCCCCCCCCCCCATTTTGTCTTCTCCAGCCACGGCCGCTGCCGTGGCCGGTAGTGGCCTGGCCACGGTGGACAGGCCACAGTCAAAAAAAATTTATTTGGTAACAGGGAGGTGGGGAAACCCCCCCCCCATTTTGTCTTCTCCGGCCACGGCCGATGCCGTGGCCAAGCCAGAGTCAAAAAAAAAAATTTGTAACAAGGGGGGGTGGGGAAAACCCCCCGCCCACCCCATTTTGTCTTCTCCGGCCATGGCCACTGCCGTGGCCGACAGTGGCTTGGCCACGGTGGCCAGGCAAAAAAAAAAAAATTTGGTAATAGGGGGGGGGGGTGGGGAAACCCCCCCCACCATTTTGTCATCTCCGGCCACGGCCGCTGCCGTGGCCGGCACTGGCCTGGCCACGATGGCCAGGCCACAGTCAAAAAAAAAAAATTTGTAACAGGGGGGTGGGGAAACCCCCCCCCCCCAATTTTGTCTTCTCCGCCACGGCCGCTGCCGTGGCCGGCAGTGGCCTGGCCACGGTGGCCAGGCCACAGTCAAAAAAAAAAAAAATTTTGGTAACAGGGGGGGTGGGGAAAACCCCCCCTCCCATTTTGTCTTCTCCGGCCACGGCCGCTGCCGTGGCCGGCAGTGGCCTGGCCACGGTGGCCAGGCCACAGTCAAAAAAAAAAAATTTGTAACAGGGGGGGGGGAAACCCCCCCCCCCATTTTGTCTTCTGGCCACGGCCGTGGCCGCGGCCGGAGAAGCCGGCCACGGCCGCTGCGTGGCCGTCCGGCCACGGCCGCTGCCGTGGCCGGCAGTGGCCTGGCCACGGTGGCCAGGCCACAAAAAAAAAAAAACCCCCCCCATTTTGTCTTCTCCGGCCACGGCCGCTGCCGTGGCCGGCAGTGGCCTGGCCACGGTGGCCAGGCCACTGTCAAAAAAAAAAAAATTTTTAACAGGGGGGGGGGGAAAACCCCCCCCATTTTGTCTTCTCTGGCCACGGCCGTGGCCGCGCCGGCCGGCCACGGCCGCTGCCGTGGCCGGCAGTGGCCTGGCCACGGTGGCCAGGCCACTGTCAAAAAAAAAAAAAAATTTGTAACAGGGGGGGGGGAAACCCCCCCCCCCCCCCTTTTTCTTCTCCGGCCACGGCCACTGCCGTGGCCGGCAGTGGCCTGGCCACGGTGGCCAGGCCACTGTCAAAAAAAAAAAAAAATTGTAACAGGGGGTGGGGAAACCCCCCCCCCCCCCCCCTTTTGTCTTCTCCGGCCACGGCCGTTGGCACAAGGACAAAAAAAAAAAATTTCTGTTATGGGGGTGGGGAAAACCCCCCCCCCCTTTTATCTTTGAGCTGGCCACGGTGGCCAGGCAAAAAAAAAATTTATTTATGCAATAATTTTTGTGCATTTGTAGTTATTTACAATTTTTATGTCTTGATTATTTACATTCTGCTGCAAATTGAATGATGCATTAAATTATGTAATGCTAATAAAGTCTTGTTGTATATTATTTAATTTCAAGCAACAAATTAGTAGTTTCAATGATTTATATTTTAGTCTTCACAAACATTATTTGACACAATAATCTTAAGAAAGACTATATATATAGAACACATAAATTGACAAGAATTAAGAATAACAAGCATAAGTTCGATTGTCTTCGGACTTTCATAATTAATCACAGCACTATAACCTTTAGACCCGTTTGAGAATTTGTAAGCCTTAGTCTTGCAAATTCTCAAATTGTCCTGGTGGACAGTTTGAATATTTTTGCGATATGTTAGTCTGCTATTAATCATCGTTGGGTTGAGATTTCGGTTTGTATTTGCTCATACGTTCTCCTAGTGTGGCTTATATACCACACATTTAGGAGAACATATGGGAAATGCTGCCGAAATTTCAATGTAACCGATCGATGATAATTAATAGCAGAATAACATATCACAAAAATATTCTTGAATGGGATAGGGCCTTACCTTGTAGACATGGAGTGAAGGTAGAATTAATTTAAGACACTTGAATTCTTGTGAAGTCTCATGATTAAACGCACCGCCTTGCGGCCCGACCCAAACTCAAGCCCTACCATTAGCCATGAACCTGTGCCTCGGTCCTTGCTAGCACGCCAAGGATCGTAGCCGTGGCTCGCCCTTGCATGGTAGGGACCTTAGTTGCCTAAAAGAAAATTGGTTAGTTATAAATGATTTAAATGGTTGTTATTAACCTTAGTTGTGAAAGAAATAATTTAGTTATATATTTAGTAATACTAATATAGTTTTATTTTGTGGTTTCCTTTAATGGTTTACCAGACTTTGTATAAGTCGGTCAAAAATGAGCGGGGCTCGCTCGTGGATGTATGCAAGGATAAAAGATGGCTTGCTTAATCCAGATTTTCTGAATGGATTGGAAGAATTTATCGCATTTGCATGTAGCCAACCTGACTGGATGGATGGCCCTAGGATTAGGTGCCCATGCAACTTCCACAGGTGTCAGAATAAAGCCTACAGAGATGTGGAAACTGTTAAGGTGCATTTGTGTAAGAAGGGGTTTGTTCCTGATTACTATGTTTGGTACTGTCATGGTGAACCAGAGGATATTCCAGCAGCTGTTATAGGCCAACAAGAGTCAATTCCCGTAGATGAACCATTTGTGAATTTAAACACATATGAACAAATGGTGATGAATGCATCGGGTAATGACTTCAATCAGAATACATTTATGGAAGAACCAAATCCAGAAGCACAACAATTTTACGATATGTTGCGTGCTGCAAATCAAGAATTGTATCCTGGTTGTGAGGGTCATTCCCAGTTCTCTACAGCTGCTCGAATGTTGAATATTAAGGCAGAACATCGATTATCAGAAAAGGCGTTCAATTCTGTAGCTGGGTTAATCAAAGAAATTTTGCCAAATGATAATGTTGCCGCAGACAGTTTTTACGCAACAAAGAAGTTGTTGCGTGGGCTTGGGCTCCCAGTTAATAAGATCGATTGTTGCTTGAACAATTGTATGATATTTTGGGGTGAAGACTCAGAGCTGAGATGGTGTAAGATTTGTGGGCAATCGAGGTTCAAAAACACGAAGGAGGAGCCGTACAAGTAGGAGGAAAAGTGTGCCTTACAAGAGGATGCATTACTTTCCTCTTACCCCACGCCTGCAGAGATTATACAGATCTGAGGCAACAGCTGCTGATATGAGATGGCATGCCGAACATGAATCTAAAGAGGATGAAATGCGGCATCCATCAGATTCAAAGGCTTGGAAGCATTTCAATGAAAATCATCCTGATTTCGCTGAAGATATAAGGAATGTGAGATTAGGTCTTTGTACCGATGGCTTCCAACCATTTGGTCAAGCGGGGCAACAGTATTCATGTTGGCCTGTGATACTGACTGTATATAACCTTCCTCCGTGGAAGTGCATGAAAGATACTGCAATGTTTTTAACCGTTTTGGTTCCAGGACCATCAAATCCAAAGGAAAAGATTGATGTCTTTCTGCAACCGTTGGTGGCCGAATTGAAAATGTTGTGGGAAACAGGAGTCGTAGCCTACGACATTTCTATGAAACAAATTTCTTATGAGAGCTGCTTTGATGTGGACAATAAGTGATTTCCGGCATATGCAATGTTGTCTGGTTGGAGCACTGCTGGACGTCTGGCATGCCCTCATTGCATGTATGATTCGGATGCATTTACATTGCAGAAGAGTGGTAAGCAGTCATGGTTTGATAACCATAGGAAGTTCTTGCCCCCAAATCATCCTTACAGGCGTAACTTGATCGCCTTCCGGAAGAACAAAGCAGTCACAAAATTCCGAACCGGTTAGGTCCGGCACGGATCTATTTGATTCTATAGAGCATTTGGGGTTGATGTATGCATGGGAACCGGATGCAGATAGAATAAATGGCCGTATATGTAAAGAACATAACTGGAAGAAGCGAAGTATATTTTGGGATTTGCCTTATTGGAGCACAAATCTCATCCGGCACAACTTGGATGTTATGCATATCGAGAAAAATTTCTTTGATAACATATTTAACACGGTGCTAAACATCCCGGGAAAAACAAAAGATACTGCAAAGTCAAGAGAAGAACTTAATCAGTACTGCAGAAGAGGTGATTTGAGAAGGAGTGCCGATGGGACCTATCCTAAAGCCTGTTACACTCTTGACAGAAATTCACGAGAAGTTTTATGTAACTGGCTTAGAGGGTTAAAATTTCCAGATGGTTATGCCTCAAATATCGGTAGGTGTGTGGACATGCATAAGCTCAAGTTGTTCGGCATGAAGAGTCACGACTGCCATGTTTTCATGCAACGGTTATTACCTATAGCTTTTCGTGAGTTGCTTCCGCAACATGTCTGGAAGGCAATTACGGAGCTCAGCTTATTCTTCAAGGAGTTATCTGCCGCAGTCATTACTTCTGCATCCATGGCAAGGCTTGAGGAGGAAATTCCAATTATTTTATGCAAGCTTGAGCGAATATTTCCTCCCAGTTTTTTTGACTCAATGGAGCATTTACCGGTTCACTTGCCATACGAAGCGAGCATAGCTGGTCCCGTGCAGTATCGCTGGATGTATCCTTTCGAGAGGTAAATATATACATCATTAAGATATGTTGACATTTCAAATATTATTTCATTGCTTGAAAAATTGGTTAATTTTTTGTTGCAACTTTACATATAGGTATCTTAAGAAGTTAAAAAATAATGTGCGTAATAAGGCAAGGGTTGAAGGTTCTATATGCAATGCACACTTGGTCGAAGAAGTTTCAGCTTTTGCCTCGCATTACTTTGAGGGTCACGTCCACACGAGGAGCCGAAATCATGGTCGTAACGATGACGTATGTGTGGACGAAGCAGAAGCTAATGACGGTAGAATATCAATTTTTAAAGCTATCGGCCGTTCATTTGGTGGGCAGAAGTCAAGAAATCTTAGCGATATGGAGTATAATGCAGCACATTATTACATCCTAATGAACTGTAGAGAAGTCGATCCATATATTGAGTAAGTGTATACTTCAATGCTAAATTGAAAATTTAATTTAAATTACAATATACCATAATATTTAATTTCTAACATAGTTTTCATCCTTTTCATCCCATAAGGATGTTTTGTGATAGACAACGACAGATGAATCCCGACATCAGTCAAGTTGCAATTGGGCAGAAATTAGAAACGGAGTTTGCTTACTGGTTTTATGAATTTGTGAGTAGTATCACTCAATCAATTTCGATAATGGCTTTTATTTTTTGAATTGGATGTCAATAGCTTATTAATTTATAGGTCAACGGTCCATGGTCCACAACCGACAATATTTTCATTAAATGTCTATCGCAATGGCCATTGAAGACCGTAACAACCTCTACTGGCTATTTTGTAAATGGGTACAAATTTCAGATTGAACGATTAGCAGCTTCAAGAGGCACGCAGAACTGGGGCGTGTGTGTAAAGGAGAAAGTGTTGGAGCAAATATGCAGGATTATTATGGAAAGTTAGTAGAGGTGGTTGAAGTTGAATATCCCGGTTGGCCTATGAAACGAACCGTATTGTTTCGTTGTGATTGGTTCGATCCGATAGTTCCTGTGGGCAAAAGGGTTCATAACGACTACAATTTGGTTGAAGTGAACCATCGACGAAGATTGCAGAAATATGACCCATTCATCCTTGCATCCCAAGCTCAGCAAGTCTTTTACTGCGGATATCCAAGTTTGCGCAACGACAAGCGAGATTGGTGGGCCGTTTCTAAAATCGTCCCACGTTCAACAATCGTATTAGAGGAGAGTTCATCAAGTCAATCAGCCGAGTGCCCTGCATTTCAAGAGGATGAGATGGAAATGCATGCAATTGAGGACGACACAAGGGCTCCTGAAACATCACTTAGAGATCCAAATGGTGATGTCCAAGAAATTGCGGATGCAAATGTTCGGTTTCCTTCCGATGATAATGAAACTGAATCGCAATCCGATACGGCATCGGATGTTGAACCAACATTTCACGAAACAAATGACACCGATTAAACATAGAGGTTTTTTAAAATTTAACTTTTTTTTATAAGTGTTAAATTTTTACATAGTCAATCATTAATCGTAATTTAATTGTATGAATCTTTAGTATTTTCAGTATGACGGGCAGAGGTAGATCTACCGACGACAGACGGAGTGAGCAGGGACGTAGCCCTGCTGCATCAGATCACATGAGCGTCGGAGATGGAGAGTTTGGATCTCCAGCAGTCGCACAGCCTTCGATCTCTCCAGCAGTATTACCATCCAGCCGATCGGCACATACCTCCGAGAGTTCTTCCACCATCGGCCGCACCGTACTTCGACTTGATGCTCAGGGGCTGTAAGTATATACTAATTAAAATATATGTTTATGTTTTTAAGTCAATTACTTATAAACATGCATTTTTTTAACAGATTCATTGAGCAGCATCATGTATCCAGCCACATCAGCGCCGTATTTCAGAGGCGTGCAGATCCCAGTGGCTACGATTGGCGCCACGTATCTCCAGCCACGAGGGAGTTTTATTTTTCTGAGTTTCAGGTAAACTTATTAAATACAATTTATCACTGATATAAAATTTTTTAATCTTAATAAATTCAGAAACTAACTGTTTATTTTAATGCAGAAAAAGTTTACGTGGGATCCTGCCAGCCATGATGCCATTAGGGCAGCATGGGAGGCTCTGACGGGACGCCGATACTCCGACATGCTTCATCGTTGGAGGTCATCGGGTCAGCGTCCTGCGCACGTGCCAGAGGGTATTTGGCACGAGTGGCAGCAGGCCTGGCAGTCCGATGGCTGGCGCAGGAGGTCCGCATCAGCCAGCACGAACCGCCGATCTGAGAAGGGCGGTCCTGGCACGGGTCTCTCCCGCCATACTTCGGGCTCCATTTCGATTCAGGAGCACAGACGGCGTATGGTAAGAAAACATAAATATTTTAATTACTATTTTAGTTATTTACAAATATTTGTATTAATATCATTTTTTTATTGTTATAGTCTGAGCAGGAGGGCGGAGATCCTGGTGAGTTTCGTCTATTCAGGGCGACACACACCAGGAGGGACGGTTCCTGGGTCGACACGCGATCACGGGAGGTTGCGGTAAGAAATTAGATTTATGTAGTATCTGTTTAATTTCTAAAATTTTATTTCGAGAAATTTATTAACTCATTTATTATTGATTTCATAATTTAAAGACACGAGTCGAGGAGCTTCGCTCCCAGGCATCGCAGGTCGACTCTACTGATGGGGAGACGCCCGTCGAACTCTCAGCAGAGGAGAGTCGGCGTGTGTTTTTGGAGGCTGTTGGTGCCCAGCCACGAGACCGCAGGGTCTATGGTCTGGGCACTAGAGCTTCTACATATTTTCCCCATCAGGCCTCCAGCTCGCGAGTTCTGGTGATCTTCCTCCCGAGCGTTTAGACGACCTTCGCAGATCTATTGCAGAGGAGGTTCGGCAGGAGGTCGAGCAGGATTTCGAGGATCGTATGCGAGGCCGGGATCAGGAGATTGCAGACATGCGAGATGAGATGCATTATTTGCGGGATATGGTTAGCCGCTTGTCGCAGAGTCTCTCCACAGCCTCCACGTGATCGCTCAGATTCTTGATGTATTTTTTTTCTTTTTATGTTGTACATGAAAACTTCAAAATTTTAATATATATTTATTTTTGAAATTGAATGATTATTGTTTGGATTATGAGTGAAGAATGTTTGATCAATATTTAAATTTAACGAAATTGTATTAACCGTTTTAATTTTTAAATTTTTTTTTTTTTAAAAAAAATTTATTTAGCGATGCATTAGCGACTAAATTGCATCGCTAATATTTTTAAAATATTATTATTAAATATTGCGACGCAATGACTGGCGTCGCAATATTTTAAAAAAAATTAATTAGCGACGCATTAGCGACTCAAATTGTATCGCTAATATTTTATAATATTACTATTAAATATTGCAACGCAACGATCTGGCGTCGCAATATTTTTAAAAAAATTTAATTAGCAACGCATTAGCGACTAAAATTGAGTCGCTAATATCTAAAATATTATTAATAAATATTGCGACGCAGTGACCTGGCGTCACAATATTTTAAAAAAATTTTATTAGCGACGCATTAGCGACTAATATTGCATCGCTATTATATTTAAAATATTATTATTAAATATTGCGACGCAGCTAAATGCATCACAATATTGCGATGCAATTGAATGCGTCGTAATATTTAATATTAATATTTAAAATATTAAAATTTAGTTTTAAATTTAGCGATGCATTTTGGTGCGTCGCAATATTGCGACACATCTCTGCGTCGCAGAGAGTCGCTGTTTTGCGACGCAATTGCGAAAAATTGTGGTTGCGATGATATTCTCAGCGACGCAGTCATTGCGTCGCTAATGCGTCGCAATAGCATGTTTAGCGATGCATTAGCGACGCATTTGGGCATCGCAATATTTTTTTCTTATAGTGAATTAAAATTAAATCATTAAAATAAAAAATGATTTGATTGCTTTAGTAAATCGAATTAAAAAATTTGATTTGATTTCGATCATTATATCAATTTTACTATATGAATTTTATATTTTAGTAACGCCAATTAGTGATGCTACAAATATACGTTGCTAAATAACGATGGAACAACGATGCACAACCCCATCGAAAAAATCAACGATTAAGGAGCGAGGAGTTAGTGATAAATAAAATTAGTGATGTGCTCAACGATGCCAAAGAGTCTCTAATTAGCCATGCAAGTGTGCGTGTCACTACGCAACAAGGTGCGTAAGGACATCGCTAAGCGTGTCACTATGCAGTGCGAGCGCTCAGCGAGGGGGCGCATGTCTTAGCAATGCGTTGGACGTCGCTAGCACGCGTGCTACTTTAGCAATGCCAGTGCATCGCTAAAGTAATGAGGCACACGTGCCTGTCCCGCTTTCAATTTTCTTTTCAGCCCATACTCTTGCCCTCATTTCCCTTGCCACCCTGTGCTCCTGGCCCCTTTCTGGTCGCTATCGCTCCTCCCATGTACGATCCCCCTTGCTGGAGCCCTTAGGCAGCGACACTGATCTCCACCCTTCGGTTGCCGTTGATCCCCTCATACTGGAGCCCTCAGGGCTGCGACACCAATCTCCAACCCCCCCCCCCCGGTCGATCCCCCCCTACTAGAGCCTCCCAGGCTGCAATACAATCTCCACCCCCCATCGTTGTCTGCCCTCGTGCTTGATACCCCCCTTGCTAGAGGCCCTTGGGTCGCATCACCACTGATCTCCCCCCCTCAGTTCCCTCCTTGCTAGAGATGCCCCCTATCGCATCTTCCATCGGTGTCTCCTATCTCTCCGGTAGTTGAATTAGGTACATTTTTTTCTTTCCATTAATGTTCAATTTTTTTTCTGTAATTGAAGGCTGTCGTTGATCCAGTTTGTTGAATCAAAAAGCGAGATCTATGATGATGACCAAAATTACGGACATCCAGCAGGAACAATGAGAGAAATGCATTCGTTAAGAACAAATTGTAGTCTATACAATTCTTTACTCTACTTCCAACTCCAGATAACTCTTGCTCCAGCTGATCGGCATTGATATTTCAAAATTTCTTTATATTTTATGAGTAGTGTATTTATGTGCTACTATTTGGTACTTATGTGCTACTGTTTTGTATTATAAACATTTTTATTATATATATTTTACTTTTAATATAAGGTATTCATATAATTTATTTGTGAACATGTTTTTACTTATAATTTAATATTATCTAAACGGTAAACATGTTTTTAATTATATAATATAATAATTAAATAAATATTAATTTTAAAATAAATAAAATAATAAAGATGTTACTAATTAGTGATGCCATTAAGGTTTCGCTAATGACATTGCAAATTAGCGATACCATTAGCGATGCCATTAGAGCGTCGCTAATTAGCAATGCTATTAAGGTGTTACTAGTGGAGTCACTAATTAGCGATGCACAAGACAAATAATTTCGTTAGCGATGAAGAATTTTGTAACATATTTTTGAATCTCCGCATCGTTAATTTATATTAGCAATGTATTTTTACTATTTAGCGATACTATTTTGGCATCACTAAATACCAAACTTCTTATACTGTTTAAGTAATCCTATTTTAAATGGCCATAAGCTTAATTTTCATAATAAATTTTATGTGAACAAATACAACTTAATACATAATAAAAATATAACTTTTACACAATCTATTTATTTATACATACATACTTTCAATTATAGTGCAAATAAAAATTTATATAATATATATACATAATTTAATTTAATTTATATTGATTTTTTTAAAATTAAAATTAATTTTTGATCAAACCCTTTAGCAACACGTGTGTCGAGCCGCTCAACGCCTCAAGCTTTTTTTTCAGCCTTGATGATCTACGTACAGCGCACAATATTATAAAAGCGTCGCCTGGCACTAAGCCTGCCGGTTGACGCTATCTCCCCCAGGCTAATGGTAAAGTTATGGCACCGTCTGCGGTGGGGTAGGTTATCTGACTTCATTTGTGACAAAAGAAAAGAAAAAGAAGTCGTTCCATCGAGAGCACATGGTAAGCCAAAAGAAAAAAAAAATCATTTAATGAAGTTGTCCGGACACTCGCATCGTTTTGTTCCCGTCAACATTAAAACACTGATTCATTATGGTTGAACGGTCGAAGATAAAAGTGGCATCGCCATCCAAAATCCCTTCGGCATTGTGTAAAACTTCTTATACAGAGGAATATTATTTAGAATATTTTTTTTTTTTTTGGGAGAGAAACTTCAACCCGGTAGCTACTAGCTTTTTACATTTAGGTTATTTCTCATACAAGAATGGAGATCTGCATCAAGATCTACAATGAGCAAGCTATATATATATATTGCTGGTATATCGCCGGCCTCTCAAGCCTCGCTGCCACGTACCCTAGCAAGCGTCCTTGAACGAGTTCTTCCTCGCTGCAGCCAACACCGTCTTGTCTGCAACTATGAAGTATGCCGCCCCCGCCGCTGCATGCACCGAAAATCCCTTCTCATTAATCATACAATTTCAATTTATTTTCTTTGTTTTTCACAGCTATAATATATATATATATAAAGAAGATATATAAGAAGCGATTGAAAACCTGATGAAACGATGAGGGCCTGAGCTGTGGGATTTAGGAAGGACCTCGCCCATGGGATCATCCTCACGCTAGCCAACTAATTGATTTAAGAAAAATAATAATAATAATGTAACATGCTCAAATGGCCAGATCCATATATATACATATATATTTAAATGATGAGAGAAGGAAAGTTGAGATGCTTACAGTGGGAATCGCCGAGGCAACAGTTGCAACCATGGCTGCCTTTGCTCCTGCAACAGCTCCCTCTGCCACAACAAATTAAGAGAACACCATCCATGAGATTGGTGATGTCAAGGAGACACATATAAAGCATAATAATTAAGAAGCCTGTCTCCTGTCTAGCTAGGTTGGTGCTAGCTAAATTTATCAGGACAACAAGCATCATCATGAACATCATCTACATAACTACACATCTAACTTGGTGTTAAATTAGCAGAGAATTTAGATTCACAAAGCGAAGAGGACAAGGACTTAATTACCGTGGGAGCAGCGCTTTGCCAAGGCCAGCTTCTGATCGAGAGAGGAGCGAGAGACGGAGGAGGCCATTCTTCTTGAAATCGAACTCGATCTACTCTGGGGAAGGTGGGCGTCGTAGTACCTGGGCTGTGAGGAGTAGGAAGGGAGATGGTCGCGTATTTGTAGGCGCGGTGGAGCGAGGAGATGGGAAGGGGAGAGAGCAGCGGCTGATGGTTTTCAGCTGGAATCATAGTGATTCTGGTGGGTAGTAGCCTGTTTTGCTCCGGAGCCATGTGGGGTTGGGGGAAATTCTATTGGCGCCCCAAACAGTACTCTCCACACCCATACTTACTTAAAATTAGAATACCTAAAATACCTTAAGATATAATTACTTTTCTACCCTGCTTATTTCTCTCTACACCCACCTGATCAAAACCCCTAATAAAATTTCAAAACTCCTCTCCCAGCCACAGCCATCTCCCTCCCTCTCTCCCTCTCTCAACGATTTTCTCTGAAATCAGGGTCTAGACAAGGTTTGTAGCTCTAATTTCAACAATGGAGAAGCAACTAGTAATCTGGGAAGGCGACGATGACGATAAGGTTGTTTTTAAAAAATGTATCATCTTTTTTTTTTCGGATCGCGTTCCGTTCGGCCTACCAGGGCCGAACGGAAGAGAAATGTTCAGCCTTCCCAGGCCAAACCAAAACATTATGTTCGGCTTAACCTGGCCGAACAGATGCATTCTGTTCGGCTAGGTTATGCCGAACATAATGATTTCGTTCAGCCCAGCCCAGTATGGCCGAACGAAAGCATTCTGGTCGGCCAAGGCATGCCGAACATTTCTATTCCGTTCGTCCATACTTAGCCGAATGAAACCATTATGTTCCAAATATAAATTTAACATAATATTTTATCCTTGTAGGATGATGCGTCAACCGAATCAAGCAAAATTGGCTCAGATTGTGTTATGGATTACACAAATGAATTTACAACTTACGAAGTATGATAAGTTTGATTGCAATTGTTTATGACTTGTTTTAATTGTATACTATACTTGCTAAATTATACTATTTAATGTGTAGATATTCAAGAGTAGAGAAGAATTGTGTAGTTGGTGTCGGGAAGCTGGGAGGAGGAACGGATTAGTTATTGTAATTAAAACATCTGATTCGGGAAGCAATGTTAGGAAACCAAGAATCAAGTTAGGTTGCGAAAGGAGCGGTAAGCACAAAAGCGGGGAGGAGGAGCTCGGTGGAGGGCGGGGGGGGCGGCGCGGACGAAAGCGGGGGGGCGGCGCGGACGAAAATGGGGGGGTGGGGCGTGCTGAGAAATCGTGAGGGATGAAAATGGGGTGGGGGTAATTTAGGGATTTATAAAAAGGGTGGGTATAGTGAGTTAAGTTGTGGGTGTAGTTAGCAATTTTTTTTTTTAAATATGCGGGTGATGAAAGGATTTATGTGGGCGCCAATAGAAGCTCCCGTGGGGTTGGTTGCACGGCCAACTTTAACCGTAAAATGCCCCTCAAGTCGTAGTTAATAACATATACATACCCTTGTACTTTGAAGAAATTTTACTCTCAGTCCCACTGACTCGAACAGGACCATGGTTTGCACGGAAAAATCGCTCTGGTGGAACCGCCGCCGGTTTTGGACGCGGGAAGTTTTGGGGTGGGTGGTGGGGTGGGGGGTGGGGGGTTTGGACCGAAGGAAGCGATGGGTTCGCCCCCCAGAACGATGGCACGTGCCCCTCACAGAGATCCGTACAGCACCCGGCAAAATAAAGTGGCCGGTCGGTCCAGAAAATGGTATTCGCTTTCGACGGGAAAGTCCTGCGGGTAATGGCGGTGGCAATGGTTCGATGGGCGCCCCTCGCGCGGAAAGCGTGAAGGCAAGCGTCCTGAATACACAATAAATTTGCAAGAACAATATCGTCAACGCGATCAAATGGCCATGACTAAGTGGGAAATTTCTATTTGCACCGTTTCGTTTGTTTGTATTTTTATTTTTAATTTCTTTTATACTTTTTACGTCCCTTCAAATTATTCTTCATATCTCTCTTAAAAATTAATTTTTCTAAACTATCCCTTCATGCACCCCTCTTCCTCCTTTCAAATCAGTCGCACATCCCTCAACGCATCGTCCGATCCATCTTCCCCCTTTTCTTACTCCTTTTCCGATAATGACAAGCCTTGTTCCAACGATCTTCTTCTCCAACACGGAACGACATTCTCGGCAACTTCTTCTTTGGTACCGGCACCTCCTTGCCTGGCACCGACAGCAACCAACGATAGGTTTACTAAACCCATCGCCTTCGGTTCCCTCACCTCCCTCGGCTCCTCCCCCTTCCATCCCCTGCGGCCTCCTTCCCGTCTTGGTTGCCTCATCTTCGCCCCCCTCCATCCCTTCCTCCGGTCCTCTTCATCCCCTTCGCCCCCCTCTGGCAAAGCCCTGGGTCCAGGGTCGATTCAGAGCTAAATAAAGAACTAGAGAGAGTTAAGAATTTAATTTTTTTAAAAAAATTAAATTTATTATATAAGTACTTTTATATAAGTAGTTTTAAAAAAATTATAATTAGTAAAATTTTAAATTGATTATAAATTGGTATAGTTAAGTTTTTCGAGAATAAATTTGGATATTTTTTTTATTTTTATATTTAATCTTGCGTATTAATGCTGATTAATGCTATGTTTCATATATGGATGCTGGTCCCTCACGAGTTAGACCCACAACGTCTGCCCGAAGATGTCATGGTAGGCATGCTGAGCCAGAAGTTTCTATTGCACCAGAGGTTCCTGTTGCACCATCGCCCCTAGCTGAGACAGTAGACGAGGACATCCCAGCTATGGATGTTGATGATGAAGCGGATGGGCCTTGTCCAGGCGATCCAGAGGATGAGTCTGTCCTTAGTAGTTTCAGGACACATATAGCAGCCTCCATCTGGCAACAGGTATTGTTTGTTTGTTTTTGTAGTGTATTTTCTTTAATACATTATTATGATGATGTTATATAATTTATTCATGTTATCCATTTATATTTTACGGGCCCCATTGAAGTGCATGAATATTCATGCTGCCAAGGTAGGTGAGTGGCAGTGGTGGGCATCAAGGCAATTGAATAGAAGGTTCAGAGCATTAGTTCAGCAGTCGGGCCAGGTTGAGGTAGTGCACTGCTCTTATTAGTTCATCGATAAGATTCTTGTCTCGGGCTTCGTAGAGAGATGGCAGTCCGAGACAAATACCTTCCATCTTTCCTTAGGCGAGATGACGATCATGTTGGATGACGTTGCTGCCATATTAGGGAATAGTGTCATAGGAGCCTCAGTGTCACTGTCATGTGATAGGATGAGTGATTAGGATGCTGAGGATCTACTAGTGGAGCTGTTGGGTGTGTCACAGGTAGATGTGCGTCAGGAGGTGCTATTAGTACGTGGTCAGTCTGTGAGATTAGAGTGGCTGAAGAGTCATTTTCATGTTGTATTTGATAGAGATAGCTACCATAGAATAGAGTGTGCAGCGCGAGGGTATTTGCTATTTTTGTTAAGGTGCACACTCTTTGTTGATAAGAGCGGGACGAGGGTGCCTATAGCTTATCTTTCTCTACTTTGGAATTTGATAGGATGAGCACATATCCTGGGATGCTAGTCCCTTGGCTCATTTATATCGGTAGTTGGGGATTGCGTCTAAGGCATCCGTTCGACAGTTTAGTGGATATATGACGCTGCTCCAGGCATGGATTTATGAGCATTTTTCATTTCTCACTCCTCATTCAGCCCTAGATTCTAGGCTCCGTGTGCACCGATGGATTCTCAGTAGTCCACCACGTACCACGATGGACCATTTAGTGATAAGGTATATACCTTAGACCATGCACTTGTATATTTCTATGATTTACCATATATTATCAAACTGATTAGATTTATCTGTTGTAGGTAGTTTGGGATTCCCATCGTCATATTCGGGAGGATCATCTATTCCTAGATATTGTATTCTTTAGTGGATGCTTGAAGTACCTGGATGTCGTAGAACCCTATCATTCTAAAAGGGTTCTACAACAGTTTAATAGGATACAGACGATCCCCCGCGCGCCACTAGCCCCTGAGCGAGCCAGCAGAGGATCGACAGCAGCATCATACCGCATCCGATATATCTTCTATGATCAGATGTGGGAGAGGTGGGAGGATCACCTACTGAGTCGAGCGAGCAGGAGCTATCCGATGACCTGAACATCAGATTGCGTGCCAGGATATATGGATTGATATCCTCGTATTACGCACCTGGCAGTTCACCCCTAGAAAGCTGATCCAGTATCTATTTCCGATCACGTCCCGATGATGTTGATGCTGACATGCAAAGGTGACATATTGCAGATGCCATTAACATTTGCAGCAGCATTCTACATATGGGTCGGAAAGAGGTTACATCACAGGGGATTGACCTGTATGATGTTATTTCTCATATGTCACAGGTGTTACAGGGTCAGTATATTTCATCAGGTGAGACTGATGTACCTAGCCCTAGTCATGCATCGCTACAGCAGTACAAGCATCGACGATGGCGAGATGAGAATTGATGATGTACCATATATATATTTTTTTATCTTTTAGCACATCTTTTTGTAAAATACATTAAATTTGAATGAAAGTTTGAGTTTCCTTTAAATATTCTTTTTTATTCCAGAGTCCATATTTGAAGATTAATATCAAATGCAATATATAACTCAATAGTCTCACTAATTATAAATTAGTAAACAATCGCATGCTAATAATAATCTCGCTAATTATGTGGTGGAGTTCGACAAATAAACTGGACACATGCCGGCACGCCCCGACATCAATCAACAAAGACAATTAATGACACATCAATCAACAATGAGGTGTGCTGTCAACTTCCATAAACTTTAAGATAATTGACACTCCTAGACATGCATCCGCACGCCTCGACACGGGCACGGTATGCCCTGGCATGCATCGGCACGCTCCAGCATAGGTCAGCATGGGTCGGCACTCATCGGCACGGGCCGATCGGCATGACCCAACTTGTGCCGGCACGTATTGGCGCGCTCTGGTATAGGTCGGCACACTCCGACACAGGTCGACACGCATTAGCACTCACTGGCATGGGCCGATCGGCATGACCCAACTTGTGCCGACATGCATTGGCATGCTCCGGCACTGGTTGGCACGCATCGGCACTCAAAGCCATGGGCCGACCGGCATGCCCCAACTCATGCCGGCACACATCGACATGCTCCGGCATGGGTCGATCGGCCGGACCGTAGGCATGGATTACTGAATTTGCGAGGTCATGGCATCAATCAACAAAGACAATTAATGACACATCAATCAACAATAAGGTGTGATATTAACTTCCATAAACTTCTTGATAATTAACACTCTTGGACATGCATCGGCATGCCCCAGCACGGGTACGGTATGCCCCAGCACGCATCAGGCACGGTCAGTCAACTAAAAAAAGAATGCACTATATATGAAAATTTTAAATATTATACAACTTTGTATATTGATACAACTTGCAATCTACAACTCACAGTCTCGCTAATAGTAACATCTGACGATATCGTTTGTTTGAACTGTTGAATCCTAGTTTCATAAGAAGTTGCCCATCCGGACGCACAAGGTAAATGATATCTTTGCTAGTTGCTCACTATTGGGGGAACGGGATGACCCGGTAACAAAAACACCTACAAAATAAATAAATTTGTAAACAAAATGATTTATGAGTCATTTAAGGATGAGTAAGAGACATTTAATTAATACCTCCACAAATGATTGCCATTTACGAATGCTACTGCAATGTCTTTGCGCGATAGAAGAGGAAGAGGCATGATCTAAGAGGTAGGAATGTAAGACATTGTTGCAAGGAAAGGTGGTATAAGACAACATTATAGCAAGACGCTATAAGGTGCCCCGTATTCGGCAATGTCATCCACCGGTCAGATGGTGGACAATCCTCAAAATATGATAATGCTTGAGCGATCTTGTCAAACCTTCCTTCGACAACAAATAAAGCACGATAGTTCTCTGAATGACTTTACAACTCGTGTAATAAATCCTTCCTAACATGAAGCCAATATTCCTCTCCAAATCTAAGCAAGTTTGCTATTGCTCTGAATCTGTAGTTGCCATCAGCTTTTACGTCCTTGATATGCTGGATGAATGACCTTAACCCATTTGAAATTTGATCAATGTAGATTGTTGGCTTATAAGAACGGGTTCGAGGACAAAAAACCTGCAAACCATATCGAATGATATTAAAAACTATCACATGCTAATAATAAATAGCTAATAATAAACACCACGGGCCGTGTGTATCAGCACGCCCCGATACATACCAGCACGATACTCCATGCTTCTTACCTTTTTTCTCAGCTGCCTCTTTTGCATTTGCATTAGTGGGGTGCCTATACTAGATAGGTAACTATCTTGTCTAGAGAGAACCAACTCAAAGGCAGAAGGATCATGGCGAATAGACGTATCAACCTTCAATGAAGTGCGGCCATGTGAATCGGTCATCCTTTTTGCAAGTTCTTTAAGAGAAGTACTATCTGGGCTTGCAATCTCTCTCAATTTCTTAACATCTACAATTTAGAAGCCCCATCTAACTGCTTGAATTTCTTAGCAATTATATCCAACTCTGATTCATAGCTCAGCATCATAATTTGCACATTTGAAGCAGGCACCATATCAAGTTTTCTCCAATGAGGATCTATGCAGTCGAGGGGAATAGGTCGACCTTCCATTCTATACCGCACAATCTCATAAGCGCATGGTAATCCATGTGTGCGTCGAATAGCAAACCCACAAACTGATTCATCAATCCTAACTGAATTGGTTTGTTCGCTTGGATGAGGATATGATTTAATGCAGTTATAGATATAAAACCTCGCATTTCTTTGAATTCAGCAGGCTTGAAGTTGTGTTACACGACTATCAAACTTTTTTCAAATGAGGCTTTGATGTCACTATGCTGCAACTCAATCAAACTATGAATTTTTATCCAAGATGACTCGAAAGTCCCTTGGCTTGATCCAAGCTGTCTTTTAAGCCTTGCATGTACACTTTCAGCCCTAGTAAAGTAAATACAATTAAATAAAAAGTTAGATAACAAATACATAATTAAATTATAAATTTATAAACTTAATCAATTTCTTGTGATACCTATTAGTTGTCACATTTCCTTGAACTTGCTTAGCCAATTATCCGACACATACCGTAAAGCATCTGGATAGGTACTAAACTCTCTCCAGAGTACACTCCAGCGATCGTTATACTCGTCTTCTATGGTTGATAATACTAGTATATTCCAACTCATTATAAACTTATCCCACTTCTCCTTTGTTTCAAATAATTTTTTGCACTGGACCAAAACATTCCTACTAATATGCCATCTACATTACAAATGTGTTGTCATAGGAAATACCTTCTAAATTGCATTCAATAGAGCCAAGTCTCGATCTATGACTATCATCTCAGGCAGAACATCAGCATCCATGACGCTGCGCAATCTCTCTAATACCCATGTATAGTTATCTTCCCGCTCAAAGTCCATGTATGTAAAAGCAATAGAAAATGTGGGGTTAGTTGATGTCATCCCCATAATCTCTAAGAGAGGAAGACGATATCTATTCGTCTTATAAGTGCAATCCATTATCAAAACACGAGGAAATGCCCGTAACAAATCTATGCTGCCAGGGTGAGCCCAAAACAAGTCGCACAACATTAGACTCAATACAATTCCTATGCCACTCCACTTATACTTGGATAATTTATCCAGAAGATGTTGCATCTGAGATCTCCCAGCTTTCTCTGCAACCTTACACCTCTGCCGTGCATTATAGATCGTCTTCATGCACGTAACATTGAGGGCATCCCTTTGCTTCAATATGGATAATATGGCCTTTGGCCCAACCAAAGTCTTTGACATATCCACTAACAACGAAGTCTCCTGCTTCGATAATCGTCCACATATGAGTGCCCCTCGAGATGCTTCGCAACCAAAGATTGTGCAATCCATAAATGACCATTAACATCCAATCATCTGCAGTGTCTAATTTCTTTCCTCTTAATGCAAAAGGATATGCACACTTCTTACACTACAAGAAAATAATGAAATAGTGACTCAAATTTAGCGACGCAATATTGCATCGCTAAATTGCGACCACTTTGCGACGCATCCACGATAACATATCATTGCAATGCAATTAGGGACGCATTAGCGACTCAATAAATCAGAAAATAAAAAAAAGTAATTTTTTTATTTAGCGACATAAGAAATGCATCGCAATATTTTTAAATTAAGTTTTTATAAAATATAAATATGAGAAAAAAATATTGCAACGCAACTTAGTGCGTCGCAATATTTTTTAAAAAATTAATTATGTTAAATAGCGATGCATTAGCGACACAATAAACCAAAAATTAAAAAATTATTTTTATTTAGCGACGCACTAATTGCATCGCAAATATTTTAAGTAAAATTAATTTTTATAAAATATAAATATGAGAAAAAAATATTGCGATGCAACTCTATGCATCACAATATTTTTTAAAAAAATTAATTATTTAAAATAGTGACTCATTAGCGACGCAATAAACCAAAAAATTAGAAATTATTTTTAATTTAGCGATGCATTAATTGCATTGTAATTATTTTAAATAAAATTAATTTTTAATAAAGTATAAATATGAGAAAAAATAATTACGACGCAACTCACTACGTCGTAATGTTTTTAAAAAATTTAATTATATTAAATAGCGACGCACTAGCGACGCAATAAACCAAAAAATTAGAAAAAATTATTTTTAATTTAGTGATGCACTAATTGCATCATAATTATTTTAAATAAAATTAATTTTTATAAAATATAATTATGAGAAAAAAAATATTACGATGCAAATCAGTGCGTAGCAATATTTTAAAAAAATTAATTATGTTAAATAGCGACGCAATAAATCAAAAAATTAGGAAAATTATGTTTTAATTTAGTGACACAACCCTGTGCATCGCAATATTTGTTAAAAACTAATTATGTTAAATAGCGACGCAATAGCGACGCAATAAAACAGTAAATTAATAAAAATAATTTTTTATTTAGCGACGCAAGTATTGCATCGCAATGTTTGTTTAAAAAATAAATTTTATAAAAATATTAAAAAGAATTATGAAAAAAATATTGCGAAGCCGAATGGATCGATCACGACGGTCCGAGATCGATCGTCGCCGATCGGGATCCATCAAGGCTTCGATTGATCGCAACCGTCGGATCATCACCGATTGGACCGATCGCAATGGTCCGAGATCATTCGAGGCCGATCGGGATCGATCAGGGCTTGGATCGATCGCAACCGTCGGATCGTCGCGATCGGACCGATCGCCACGGTCCAAGATCGATCGTGGCCGATCGGGATCAGGGCTTAGATCGATCGCAACCGTTGGATCGTCGCCGATCAGACCGATCGCACGGTCTGAGATCGGTGGTGGCCGATCAGGATCAGGGCTTGGATCGATCAACCGTCGAATCATCGGCGATCTCGGACCGATCGCAACGGTCCGGGATCGGTCATGGCCGATCAGGATCAGGCTTGGATCGATTGCAACCGTCGGATCGTCGCTGATTGGATTGATCGCAACGGTCCGAGATCGTTCATCGCTGATCGAGATCAATTAGGGCTTGGATCGATCGCAACCGTTGGATCATCGGTGATTGAACCGATCGCAATAGTCTGAGATCGGTCGTGGCCGATCGGGATCAGGGCTTGGATCGATTGCATTCGTCGGATCGTCGCCGATCGGACTGATCGCAACGATCCGAGAACGATAGTGGCTGATCGGGATCATGGCTTGGATCGATCGCAACCGTCGGATCGTTGCTGATTGACCGATCACCACGGTCCGAGATCGGTCGTGGCCAATCGGGATCACTACCTGGATCGATCGCAACCATCGGATCGTCGCCGATCGGACCGATCGCCACGGTCCGAGATCGGTCGTGGCCGATCAGGATCACACCTTGGATTGATTTCAACCGTCAGATCGTTGGCGATCGGACCGATCGCCAAGGTCCAAGATCGGTCGTGGCCAATCGGGATCACGACTTGGATTGATCGCAACCATCGGATCGTCGCCGATTGGACCGATCGCCGTGGTCTGAGATCGGTCATGGCCGATCGGGATCAGGGCTTGGATTGATCGCAACCATCGGATCATCGCCGATCGGACCGATCGCCACAGTCCGAGAATGGTAGTGGCCGATCGGGATCACGGCTTGGATCGATCGCAACCGTCGGATCGTCATCGATCGGACCGATCACCATGGTCCGAGATAGGTCATGGCTGATCGGGATCACGGCCTAGATCGATCGTAACCGTCAGATCATCGTCGATCGGAGTGATCTCCATGGACTGAGATCGGTCGTGGCCGATCGGGATCATAGCTTGGATTGATGCAACCGTCGGATCATCAGCGATCGGACCGATCGCCATGATCCGAGAATGGTAGTGGCCGATCGGGATCACGGCTTGGATCGATCGCAACCGTTGGATCATCGTCGATCGGACCGATTGCCACGGTCCGAGATCGGTCGTGGCCGATCGGGATCATGGCTTGATTGATCGCAACCATCGGATCGTCACCGATCGGATAGATCACTGGATCCGAGATCGGTCGTGGCCGATCGGGACCAGGGCTTGGATCGATCACAACCGTCGGATCGTCGGCGATCTCGAACCGATCGCAACGGTCCGGGAAGGTCGTGGCCGGTTGGGATCATGGCTTGGATTGATCGCAACCGTCGGATCATCGCCGATCGGATCAATCGTGACGGTTTGAGATCGTTCATCGCCGATCAGGAACGATCATGGCTTGGATCGATCGCAACCGTTGGATCGTCGGCGATCGGACCGATCGCAACGGTCCGAGATCGGTCGTGGCCGATCGGGATCAGGGCTTGGATCGATCGCAACCGTCGGATCGTCGGCGATCTCGGACCGATCGCAACGGTCTGGGATCGGTTGACGAAACGGTTCGAGATCACGGCTTGGATCGATCGCAACTGTCGGATCATCGCCGATCGGACCGATCGCAACGGTCCAAGATCGGTCGTGGCCGATCAGGATCACGGCTGGATCGATCGCAACCATCGGATCGTCGCCGATCGGACCGATCGCCACGGTCCGAGATCGGTCATGGCCGATCGGGATCACGACTTTGATCGATCGCAACCGTCGGATCGTCGGCGATCGGACTGATCGCCACGGTCCGAGAACGGTAGTGACCGATCGAGATCATGGCTTGGATCGATAACAACCGTCGGATCGTCGCCGATCGGATCGATCGCCACGGTCCGAGATCGGTCGACGCAATTTTCTAGAAAATAAAATAATTTTCTCAGAGAAAATAATTTTTAATATTACGACGCATGTAATGCGTCGCAATGTTTTTAAGAAAAATAAATTTAATAAAAAATTTAAAAAAAACATTGCGACGCAATATATGCATCGCAATTATTTTTAGAAAATATAATTTTTATCAGTTATAATTATTAAAAAAATATTGCGACGCATTAGCGATGCAATTTCCTAGAAAATAAAAATAATTTTCTCAGAAAAAATAATTTTTAATATTGCGACGCATGTATTGCATCGTAATATTTTTAGAAAAATAAATGTAATTAAAAAAATTTAAAAAAACATTGCGACGCAATATATGCGTCGCAATTATTTTTAGAAAATATAATTTTTATCAGTTAATTATTTAAAAAATATTGCGATGCATTAGCGACGCAGTTTCCTAGAAAATAAAAATAATTTTTGAGAAAATAATTTTTAATATTGCGAAGCATGTATTGCATCGCAATATTTTTTAGAAAAATAAATGTAATAAAAATTTAAAAAAAATATATTGCGACGCAATATGCATCGCAATTATTTTCAGAAAATATAATTTTTATCAGTTATTATTATTAAAAAATATTACGATGCATTAGCGATGCAATTTCCTAGAAAATAAAAATAATTTTCCACCGGACATTGGCGCCAAATTAGCGACTCATTGCGTCGCTAAGTTTTGCATAAAATAATAAAAAGGCCAAATTAGCGATGGATTAGCGACGCATTGTTGCGTCGCTAATCCATAATAATAAAAAAAATAGCGAGTGATTAGCGACGCATATATTGCGTCGCTAATCACCACTATATAAGCTTGTCGGGCCGGCCCCCGCTTCTCTTCTTCTTCCTCTTCTTACCCTAGCCGCCGCCGTCCGTCCGCTCCTCCGGCTCCCCCCGTCCTCTTCCCCGGTGGAAGCTCCCCCCACTCCGGCGGCGTCCCCTCTCGACCGAGGTAAGCCCCCCTCCTCCTTTTTTTTTTTAAAAAATAGGTTCCGGCCACGGGCCGTGGCCAGGGCCGCTGCCATGGCCGTCTTCTCTGGCCACGGCCGCTACCGTGACCGGCCGTGGCTTGGCCACGGTGGCCAGGCCACCAAAAAAAATTTACAGTTTGGGGGGGGGGTTTCCCCACCCCCCCTTCGTCTTCTCGGCCACGGCCGCCGTGGCCGTCTTCTCGACCACGGCCGCTGCCGTGGCCTGGCCACGGTGGCCAGGCCACAAAAAAAAATTATGGGGGGGGGGGGTTTTCCCCACCCCCCTCCCGTTCGTCTTCTCCGGCCACGGCCGCTGCCGTGGCCTGGCCACGGTGGCCAGGCCACGAAAAAAAAACAGCTAGGGGGTTTTCCCCACCCCCGGCCCCTTCAATTAAAAAAAATTAACACTCATAAAAAAATTAACAAAAAAAATTAGATTCTATCATATTTTATTATTTTTAAAAATATTTTCAAATAATTTGATGATAAATATAAAAAATAAATATATTTTTAAAACATGGGCAACTTAATTTTTTTTAAAAAAAGTAACAGCTAGGGGGGTTTTCCCCACCCCCGGCCCCTTCAAAAAAAAAATTTAACACTCATGAAAAAAAATTAACTAAAAAATTTAGATTCTATTATATTTTATTGATGACCAAATAATTTGATTATTAAAAAAATGACCCTAATCTAATTTTTTATTAGATTAGTTATAAATTAATTAATTTATGTCATTAGTCGGAGCTCTTTGGATAGACTGATTTTATGTCTTCTATGCAATAATAATTTGTGCATTGTAGTTATTTACAATTGTTATGTCTTGATTATTTACATTCTGCTTCAAATTGAATGATGCATTAAATTATGTAATGCTAGATAGAAAGTCTTGTTGTATTATTATTTAATTTTCAGCAACAAATTAGTAGTTTCAATGATTTATATTTTAGTCTTCACAAACATTTATATTCGACATAATAATCTTAAGAAGTCAGTGACTATATATATAGAACACTATTCCTATATATGTATAATTGACAAGAAGTTAAGAATAACAAGCATAAGTTCGATTGTCTTCGGATTTCCATATTATTAATCACAGCACTATAACCTTTAGACCCGTTTGAGAATTTGTAAGACTTAGTCTTGCAAATTCTCAAATTGTCCTGGTGGACAGTTTGAGAATATTTTTTGCGATATGTTAGTCTGCTATTAATCATCGTTGGTTGAGATTGCGGTTTGTATTTGCTCATACGTTCTCCTAGTGTGGCATATATGCCACACATTTAGGAGAACATATGGGGAAATGCTGCTGAAATTTCAACGTAACCGATCGATGATAATTAATAGCAGAATAACATATCACAAAAAATATTCTTGAATGGGATAGGGCCTTACCTTTTAGACATGGAGTGAAGGTGGAATTAATTTAGGACACTTGAATGCTTGTGAAGTCTCATGATTAACGGACCGCCTTGCGGCCCGACCCGAACTCAAGCCCTAGCATTAGCCTGGCATGAACCTGTGCCTCGGTCCTTGCTAGCACGCCAAGGATCGTAGCCGTGGCCGGGCCTTGCAGGGTAGGGACCTTAGTTGTCTAAAAAAAATTGGTTTAGTTATAAATTATTTAAATGGTTGTTATTAACCTTAGTTGTGTAAAAGAAATAATTTAGTTATATATTTAGTAATGCTAATATAGTTTTATAATGTGGTTTCCTTTAATGGTTTACCAGAAATTGTATAAGTCGGTCAAAAATGAGCGGGGCTCGCTCGTGGATGTATGCAAGGATAAAAGATGGCTTGCTTAATCCAGATTTTCTGAATGGATTGGAAGAATTTATCGCATTTGCATGTAGCCAACCTGAATGGATGGATGGGCCTAGGATTAGGTGCCCATGCAACTATCACAGGTGTCAGAATAAAGCCTACAGAGATGTCGAAACTGTTAAGGTGCATCTGTGTAAAAAGGGGTTTGTTCCTGATTACGATGTTTGGTACTGTCATGGTGAACCAGAGGAAATTCCAGCAGTTGTTACAAGCCAACAAGTGTCAATTCCCGTTGATGAACCATTTGTGAATCTAAACACATATGAAGAAATGGTGATGAATGCATCGGGTAATGAATTCAATCAGAATACATTTATGGAAGAACCAAATCCAGATGCACAGCAATTTTATGATATGTTGCGTGCTGCAAATCAAGAATTGTATCCTGGTTGTGAGGGTCATTCCCAGTTGTCTACGGCTGCTCGGTTGTTGAATATTAAGGCAGAACATCGATTATCAGAAAAGGCGTTTAATTCTGTAGCTGGGTTAATCAAGGAAATTTTGCCAAATGATAATGTTGTAGCAGACAGTTTTTACTCAACGAAGAAGTTGTTGCGTGGGCTTGGGCTCCCGGTTAATAAGATCGATTGTTGCTTGAACAATTGTATGATATTGGGGTGAAGACTCGGAGCTGAGATGGTGTAAGATTTGTGGGCAATCGAGGTACAAAAACGGCGAAGGGGGAGCTAGTACAAGTAGGAGGAAAAGTGTTCCTTACAAGAGGATGCATTACTTTCCTCTTACTCCACGCCTGCAGATTATACAGATCTGAGGCTACAGCTGCTGATATGAGATGGCATGCCGAACATGAATCTAAAGAGGATGAAATGCGGCATCCATCAGATTCAAAAGCTTGGAAGCATTTCAATGAAAATCATCCTGATTTCGCTGAAGATATAAGGAATGTGAGATTAGGTCTTTGTACCGATGGCTTCCAACCATTCGGTCAAGCGGGGCAACAGTATTCATGTTGGCCTGTGATACTGACTGTATATAACCTTCCTCCATGGAAGTGCATGAAAGATACTGCAATGTTTTTGACAGTTTTGGTTCCAGGACCATCAAATCCAAAGGAAAAGATTGATGTCTTCCTGCAACCGTTGGTGGCCGAATTGAAAATGTTGTGGGAAACAGGAGTCGTAGCCTACGACATTTCTATGAAACAGAATTTCATCATGAGAGTTGCTTTGATGTGGACAATAAGTGACTTCCCGGCATATGCAATGTTGTCTGGTTGGAGCACTGCTGGACGTCTGGCATGCCCTCATTGCATGTATGATTCGGATGCATTTACATTGCAGAAGAGTGGTAAGCAGTCATGGTTTGATAATCATAGGAAGTTCTTGCCCCCAAATCATCCTTACAGGCGTAACTTGATCGCCTTCCGGAAGAACAAAGCAGTCACAAAATTCGCCGAACCGGTTAGGTCCGGCACGGATATATTTGATACTATAGAGCATTTGGGGTTGAGGTATGCTTGGGAACCAGATGCAGATAGAATAAATGGCCGTATATGTAAAGAACATAACTGGAAGAAGCGGAGTATATTTTGGATTTGCCTTATTGGAGCACAAATCTCATCCGGCACAACTTGGATGTTATGCATATCGAGAAAAATTTTTGATAACATATTTAACACGGTGCTAAACATCCCGGGAAAAACAAAAGACACTGCAAAGTCAAGAGAAGAACTTAATCAGTATTGCAGAAGAGGTGATTTGAGGAGGAGTACCGACGGGACCTATCCTAAAGCCTGTTACACTCTTGACAGAAATTCACGAGAAGTTTTATGTAACTGGCTTAGAGGGTTAAAATTTCCAGATGGTTATGCCTCAAATATCGGTAGGTGTGTGGACATGCATAAGCTCAAGTTGTTCGGCATGAAGAGTCACGACTGTCATGTTTTCATGCAACGGTTATTGCCTATAGCTTTTCGTGAGTTGCTTCCGCAACATGTCTGGAAGGCATTGACAGAGCTCAGCTTGTTCTTCAAGGAGTTGTCTGCCACAGTCATTACTTCTGCATCCATGGCAAGGCTTGAGGAGGAAATTCCAATTATTTTATGCAAGCTGGAGCGAATATTTCCTCCCAGTTTTTTTGACTCAATGGAGCATTTACCGGTTCACTTGCCATACGAAGCGAGCATAGCTGGTCCCGTGCAGTATCGCTGGATGTATCCTTTCGAGAGGTAAATATATACATCATTAAGACATATTGACATTTCAAATATTATTTCATTGCGAGAAAATTGGTTAATTTTTTGTCTCAACTTTACATATAGGTACCTTAAGAAGTTAAAAAATAATGTGCGTAATAAGGCAAGGGTTGAAGGTTCTATATGCAATGCACACTTGGTCGAAGAAGTTTCAGCTTTTGCCTCGCATTACTTTGAGGGTCACGTCCACACGAGGAGCCAAAATCTTGGTCGTAACGATGACGTATGTGTGGACGAAGGAGAACCTAATGACGGTAGAATATCAATTTTTAAAGGTATCGGCCGTTCATTTGGGGGCAGAAGTCAAGAAATCTTAGCGATATGGAGTATAATGCAGCACATTATTATATCCTAATGAACTGTAGAGAAGTCGATCCATATATTGAGTAAGTGTATACTTCAATGCTTAATTGGAACTTCTAATTTAAATTACAATATACCATAATATTTAATTGCTAACATCAGTTTTAATCCTTATCATCCCATAAGGATGTATTGTGATAGACAACGACAGATGAATCCCGACATCAGTCAAGTTGCAATTGGACAGAAGTTAGAAACGGAGTTCGCTTACTGGTTTTATGAATTTGTGAGTAGTATCACTCAATCAATTTCAATAATGGCTTTAATTTTTCGAATTGGTTGTGAATAGCTTATTAATTTATAGGTAAACGGTCCATGGTCCCCAACCGATAATATTTTCATTAAATGTCTATCGCAATGGCCATTGAAGACCGTAACAACCTCTACTGGCTATTTTGTTAATGGGTACAAATTTCAGATTGAACGATTAGCAGCTTCAAGAGGCACGCAGAACTGGGGCGTGTGTGTTAAAGGAGAAAGTGTTGGAGCAAATATGCAGGATTATTACGGAAAGTTAGTAGAGGTGGTTGAAGTTGAATATCCCGGTTGGCCTATGAAACGAACCGTATTGTTTCGTTGCGATTGGTTCGATCCGACAGTTCCTGTGGGCAAAAGGGTTCATAACGACTACAATTTGGTTGAAGTGAACCATCGACGAAGATTGCAGAAATATGACCCATTCATCCTTGCATCCCAAGCTCAGCAAGTGTTTTACTGCGGATATCCAAGTTTGCGCAACGACAAGCGAGATTGGTGGGCTGTTTCTAAAATCGTCCCACGTTCAACAATCTTATTAGAGGAGAGTTCATCAAGTCAATCAGCCGAGTGCCCTGCATTTCAAGAGGATGAGATGGAAATGCATGCAATTGAGGACGACACAAGGGCTCCTGAAACATCACTTAGAGATCCAAATGGTGATGTCCAAGAAATTGCGGATGCAAATGTTCGGTTTCCTTCCGATGATAATGAAACTGAATCGCAGTCCGATACGGCATCGGATGTTGAACCAACATTTCACGAAACAAATGACACCGATTAAACATAGAGGTTTTTTTAAATTCAACTTTATTTTATAAGTGTTAAATTTTTACATAGTCAATCATTAATCGTAATTTAATTGCATGAATCTTTAGTATTTTCAGTATGACGGGCAGAGGTAGATCTACCGACGACATACGGAGTGAGCAGGGACGTAGCCCTGCTGCATCAGATCACATGAGCTTTGGAGATGGAGAGTTCGGATCTCCACACATCGCACAGCCTTCGATCTCTCCAGCAGTCGGCGGTGATCCTGCATTGGTATTACCATCCAGCCGATCGGCACATACCTCCGAGAGTTCTTCCACCATCGGCCGCACCGTACTTCGACTTGATGCTCATGGGCTGTAAGTATATACTAATTAAAAATATATGTTTATGTTTTTAAGTCAATTACTTATAAACATGCATTTTTTTAACAGATTTATTGAGCAGCATCATGTATCCAGCCACATCAGCGCCGTATTTCAGAGGCGTGCAGATCCCAGTGGCTACGATTGGCGCCACGTATCTCCAGCCACGAGGGAGTTTTATTTTTCTGAGTTTCAGGTAAACTTATTAAATACAATTTATCACTGATATAAAATTTCTTAATCTTAATAAATTCTGAAACTAACTATTTATTTTAATGCAGAAAAAGTTTACGTGGGACCCTGCCAGCCATGATGCCATTAGGGCAGCATGGGAGGCTCTTACGGGACGCCGATACTCCGACATGCTTCATCGTTGGAGGTCATCGGGTCAGCGTCCTGCGCATGTGCCAGAGGGTATTTGGCACGAGTGGCAGCAGGCCTGGCAGTCCGATGGCTGGCGCAGGAGGTCCGCATCAGCCAGCACGAACCGCCGATCCGAGAAGGGCGGTCCTGGCACGGGTCTCTCCCGCCATACTTCGGGCTCCATTTCGATTCAGGAGCACAGACGCCGTATGGTAAGAAAACATAAATAATTTAATTACTAATTTAGTTATTTACAAATATTTGTATTAATATCAATTTTTTTATTGTTATAGTCTGAGCAGGAGGGCGGAGATCCTGGTGAGTTTCGTCTATTCAGACACACACCAGGAGGGACGGTTCCTGGGTCGACACGCGATCACGGGAGGTTGCGGTAAGAAATTAGCTTTATGTAGTATCTGTTTAATTTCTAAAATTTTATTTCAAGAAATTTATTAACTCATTTATTGTTGATTTTATAATTCAAAGACACGAGTCGAGGAGCTTCGCTCCCAGGCATCGCAGGTCGACTCCACTGATGGGGAGACGCCCGTCGAACTCTCAGCAGAGGAGAGTCGGCGTGTGTTTTTGGAGGCTGTTGGTGCCCAGCCGCGAGACCGCAGGGTCTATGGTCTGGGCACTAGAGCTTCTGCATATTTTCCCCATCAGGCCTCCAGCTCGCGATTTCTGGTGATATTCCTGCCGAGCGTTTAGACGACATTCGGAGATCTATTGCGGAGGAGGTTCGGCAGGACGTTCGTCAGGAGGTTCGGCAGGAGGTCGAGCATGAGTTCGAGCAGCGTATGCGAGGCCGGGATCAGGAGCTTGCAGACGTGAGATCAGATGCGTCATTTGCAGGATATGGTTAGCCGCTTGTCGCAGGGTCTCCAGCCTCCACGTGATCGCTCAGATTCTTGATGTATTTTTTTTTCTTTTTATATGTTGTACATGAAAACTTCAAAATTTTAATATATTAATTATTTTTGAAAATTGAATGATTATTGTTTGGATCAATATGAGTGAAGAATGTTTCTATCAATATTTAAATGTAACGAAATTGTATTAACCATTTTAATTTTTAATATTTTATTTTTTTAAAAAAAATTTAATTAGCGATGCATTAGCGACTGAAATTGCATCGCTAATATTTTTAAAATATTATTATTAAATATTGCAACGCAATGACCTGGCGTCGCAATATTTTTAAAAAAATTTAATTAGCGACGCATTAGCGACTCAAATTGCGTCGCTATATATCTAAAATATTATTATTAAATATTGCGATGCAATGACCTTGCGTCGCAATATTTTAAAAAAAATTTATTAGCGATGCATTAGCGACTCAAATTGCATCGCTATTATATCTAAAATATTATTATTAAATATTACGATGCAACTAAATGCGTCGCAATATTGCGACGCAATTGAATGCGTCGCAATATTTAATAATAATTTTAAATATTAAAAATTAGTTTTAAATTTAGCGACGCATTTGGATGCGTCGCAATATTGCGACGCATTATTGCGTCGCAGAGAGTCGTATTGCGCGATGCAATTGCGACAAATTGAGATTGCGACGAACATCTGAGCGACGCCGTCATTGCGTCGCTATTGCGTCGCAATACCATGTTTAGCGACGCATTAGCGACACATTTGGGCGTCGCAATAATTTTGTTCCCTTGTAGTATTAGTGCCATTGGCCCTGGTCTTTGATCCCTTTTTCTTTATGATTTTACTTCTACAGGAACCACTCCTCTCACAAGCAAGTACAATTCTTGATTTCTTGCTATCAGTACCCGAATCAGAAGTTTTAATAATAACAACAAATCCATTCCTTCTCCCAGCTTCCCGACACCAATTACACAAGTCTTCTCTACTCTTGAATATCTATACAATAAAATGTTTTATGTCAGTAAACAATTTTACGCATCGCCTAGGGTACTAATAAAATAATTGTAATCAAAATTATAAGACCTCGTAAGTTGTAAATTCATTTGTGTAATCCATCACACATTCAGATCCAATCATGCTGCCTTCGGTTGAAACATCGCCCTACATGGTCAAAAAATAATTAATTTAAACCCTAAGACTAAACCCTAAACTCCACCCCCTTGTTCGGCCCTGTGTGGCCGAACAGAAGCCTTTTGTTCGACCGAAATGGGCTGGACAGAGGGCCCCTGTTTGGCCCATCCTGGCCGAACAGAAGCCTTCTTTTGGCCACACAGGAAGGAACACAGCGCTTTTGTTCAGCCCTTTGTGGCGGAATAGAAGGCTTCTATTCGGCCATACCTGGCTGAACAGAAGTTCATTGTTTGGCCAACCAGGGTCGAACAGAAGGCCTCTATTTGGCCCTCTGTGGCCGAACAAGATGCGGACTGTGAAAAAAAAAATTCGATACAAGTTAAAAAAATAAACATAATTATTAATTTTTTTAAAAATTAATTATGATGAAAAATAGCATCGCTAATTAATTAATTTATTTTTTAAAAAAGTAAAATAAATTAATTTTTAATTTTTAAAGTAAATTAATTTATTTATTTTAAAAAATAAAATAATATAAATTAAACTTGCTAATACAATGTAATTGCTAATACAATTGACCAAAACAACCATTACAAAATTTTCAAATATAGATAAAAATTTATTTTATTAATTATTCAAAATTTTTATATACAAAACAGAAAAAATAAAAAAAATACATTAAGCAGTGAAAAAAAAATACATCATGTATCTGCAGGCGGCTGTGGAGGCTGCGGAGGCTAGGATGAACTCTGCGACAGGTGATGAACTAAATCCTACAACTGACGCATCTACTCTCTCATCTCTGAGAGCTCCTCCCGAACCTCCTCACGAAGTTCATCCTTGATACATCTCCGGATGTTGTCTATTTGCTCGTGAGGAATATCGTCAGAACCACGCGAACTGGAGCCCTTATGGGAAAATATCTAGAAGCTCTGGTGCCCAAACCATAGACCCTACGGTCTTGCGGCTGGGCACCAACAGCCTCCAAAAATACATGTTGACTCTCCTCTGGTGAGAGTTCGACGGGCGGCCCCCCATCAGTAGAGTCGACCTGCGAAGCCTGAGACTGCAGCTCCTCGACTCATGCCTTTGAGTTATAAAATCAATGACAAATGAATCAATATATAAAGCTAAATAAAATATTAAAAATTAAATAAATAAAATATAAATCTAATTTCTTACCCCAACCTTCCGTGATCGTGTATCGACCGAAGAATCGTCCTTCCTGGTGTGTGTCGCCCTGAATAGACGAAACTCACCAGGATCTCTGCCCTCCTGCTCGAACTACAAAAGCAGAAGAAAGAATATAAATGCAAGTATTTGTTAATGACTAAATTAGTATTTAAATTATTTATGGTTTCTTACCATACGATGCCTGTGCTCTTGAATAGAAATGGAACCAGCAGTGTGACAGAAGAGGCCCGTGCCATGGCCACCCTTCTCAAATCGGCGGTTCGTGTTGGCTGATGCGGACCTCCTGATCCAGCCTTGGATTGCCACGCCTGCTGCCAGCTGGCCCAAATACCCTTCGGCACATGCCCTGGACGGTCACCCGAACTCCTCCAACTATAAAGCATGTCGAAGTATCGGCATGCCGCAAGAGCATTCCATGCTGCCCTAATGGCATCGGGATGGTAGGGTCCCACGTAAACTTTTTCTACATTGAAATAAATAGTTAGTTTCAGAATATATAAAGATAAGAAAATTTTATATCAGTTATAAAATGTATTTAAACAGTTTACCTAAAACTCTGAAAAATAAAACTCCCTCGTGGCCACAGATACATGGTGCCAATCATAGCCACTGGGATAGCACGGCTCTGAAATATATAGAGCTGATCCGGCTCGATACAGTATGCTGCTCAATAAAGATGTTAAAAAACTAATTAAAATAAGTAATTAACTTAAAAACATAAACATATAGTTACAATTAGTATATACTTATATCCCATCAGCATCCAATCGAAGTACGGTATGACCGACCAAAGAAGAACTCTCAGAGGTCTGCGCCGATCGAGTAGAGGAAAATACAGGGTGAGCGTCGATGCCTAGAGAGGCGGAAGTCCATGCGTCAGGGCTGTAGTGGGATGTGGGCTATGTCCGTCAGGGGTAGATCTACCTCGGTCCGTCATACTGTAAATACTAAAGATTAATGCAATGCAATATAATTATGAATAATTAATAAACATACAAAAATTAAACACTTATAAAAATAAATCGAAATTGAATGAACCTATATCTTTAATTAGTGTCATTTATTTCGTGAAATGTTGGTTCAACATCCAATGATGTATCAGACTGTGATTCAGTTTCATTATCATCGGAAGGAAACCGAACGTTTGCATCCTCAATTTCTTGGACATCACCATTTGGATCTCTAGGTGATGTTTTAGGAGCCCTTGTGTCGTCCTCAATTGCATGCATTTCTATCTCATCGTCTTGAAATGCGGGGCACTCAGTTGATTGACTTGATGAACTCTCATCTAATATGATTGTTGAACATAGAACGATTTTAGAAACAGCCCACCATCTCGCTTGTCGTTGCGCAAACTTGGATATCCGTAGTAAAACACTTGCTGAGCTTGGGATGCAAGAATGAATTGTTCATATTTCTGTAATCTTCGTCGATGATTTACTTCAATTAGATTTTAGTCGTTATGAACCCTTTTACCGATAGAAATTGTATCTTAAATTGTTTACAAATTTAAAATCTTGATAAGGTTTACAATGTTTATGAATTCCAATGCATATACTCAAAGTTTTTGTCATCATCAAAAAGGAGGAGATTGTTGACCAATTATTAATTTTGATGATAAAGAAAACTATTTGAGTATAACTCATGAAATTACTAATGATTTTTATTAAATGTTTCAGTTTATAACTTGTTTAAATGATCAAAATCTCGAGAGAAATCAAGTTCGGAGCTCAATTACAATGTCAAGGTAAGATTGCAGACATTAGAGTCGACACCTAGAATCAAAGAGTCGACTCCGAAAAACGGCACGGACTAGAGTCGACACCTAGAACCTGTAGAGTCGACTCCAACAGAAAAATAGAATGATGGTTTTTCGGGTCTCAAATTAGAGTCGACCCCAGAAAAGTTAGAGTCGACTCCAGAAGCAAAATGTGTCGACTCTAAAAAAGTTAGAGCAGACTCCAAATCGGGCTGTTTGGGGATTTCAAGTTAGAGTCAACCCCAGGAAAGTCAGAGCTGACTCTAGATTGTCAGAATCGACTTTCAGATGTGTCAGATCATCTCTAAACCTACTTTTTACTTTAAATCTCAACGACTATTACCTTATTTGTTCCTAACTTTTCTTCCACTTTGATTCTAACAAATAGTTTTCATCTATTCTTAGTATTGGAAGGATCTATAAAAGGATGATGAATATGACCGTTTAAAAAGAGAAAAAACAAGAAAAATAGAGAAGAAAAAGAAGAGAAAATCAGAGGGAAAATCAGAGGAAAAAATCAAAGGAAAAATCGTATTGATTCCCTGAAAGAAAAGAGAGAAATTCCAAATCTTCACATTTTCATTTTGAGGAGATTTCCAAGTTTGAAGAAGCAAACGAGCAAGCCCTAGTTCCTGTTCTTCAACTGTTCTTCCGAGCTTCAAGAGAATACTCAAGGAAGATCCATTCAAAAGCAAGGAAGAGGAGAAGAATCAAGCCATAGAAATCTGCAAATCAGGCTTTTATTTCTATCTCTTTGTTTGATTAGTTAACTTGTCTTATTTGCTCATTTAAGCAGCAGTTATTGTATCAAACATTCTTATTCTTCTTGTGAACTGAGTCAATCAGGTGATTGAATCAGTTGAGGCAGTTTGCCTTGTGCAAGCAGTTGCTTGTGTGTAAGGTTTTTGTGCTGGTGAACCTTGAAAACCAGCTGGGTTCGTTGTGCACCCGGGAAAACAATAAGTTTGAGTTGTGATCTTATAAAACAACTCTGCTGTAATCAAGGTTGATTATAGTGTGGACCCAAGAGGTACTTGGGAGTGGACTTAGGTGTAGGTACACCGAACCACTATAAAATTTCAGTGTTTGCCGTGCTTGTCTCTTTGTCTCTTCCTCTTCATCTTCTCCTTGCATATTCTGTCTTAACTATTGCATATCTGTGATTTATTTTAAGTTGGAGGTTTTACTTCAAAAGTGTTTAAAATTTTTAAAAGACCCAATTCACCCCCCTCTTGGGTTGCTATCTGGGGCAACAATTGGTATCACAGCTAGTGCTCATTCTTCTTTGATCTAACAATCAAGAGTTAAAGATCCAAATGACAGCTCAAGTTGGCTCAACCTTTTCTGAAGGACAATCTACAAATCGTCCTCCTTTATTTAATGGTTCTAATTATTCTTATTGGAAAGCTAGAATGAAAATCTTCATTCAAGCACTTGACTATGATCTATGGAGTATTATAGTCAATGGACCTCACACACCCACTACAAGACTTAATGGCATGGAAATTCCTAAACCGAAAATGGAATGGGATGAACATGATAAGAAATTGGCACAACTAAATGCCAAGGCTATGAATATTTTTTACTGTTCTTTAGATGTAAATAAATTTAATTGTATATCTGTTTACATGTCTGCTAAAAAAATTTGGGATAAATTAGAGGTTACCCATGAGGGAACCAATCAGGTAAAGGAATCCAAGATTAACATGCTTGTTCATAAATATGAATTGTTCAAAATGGATGCATGTGAATCTATTTCTGATATGTTTACAAGATTTACGGACATTGTTAATGGTTTAAAAAGTCTTGGTAAATCTTATGATAACTCTGATCTTGTGAGAAAAGTGTTATGTTCTTTCCCTAGGACATGGGAAGCTAAAGTCACTGCAATACAAGAGGCAAAAGATCTGAGCACTTTACCTCTAGAAGAACTTTTGGGATCCTTGATGACTCATGAGCTTTAAGTCAAGCAACATGTTAATGAGGATGAGTCAAAGAAGAAAAGGACTATGGCTCTCAAAATTTTAGAATGTAAGGAAGAATCTGATGAATCTGAAGATGACAGTGATGATGAGGACATGGCACTCATCACAAGAAATTCAAGAGATTCATGAAGAAGAAGAAATTTGAAAAGAAAAAGCCCTTTGTTAGGAAAGATGAGGACAAAGGTAAAGAAAAGGAAATAATTTACTTTGAATGCAAGAAACCGGGACATTTCAAATTTGAATGTCCACAACTCAAAAAGGCCCCTCGGAGATTCAAAAAGAAGGCTATGATGGCTACCTGGAGTGATTCGGAAAGCTCAAGTTCTGAAGAAGATGAAAAGAAAGAAATAGCCAATCTTTGCTTCATGGTGAACAATGATGAGGTGAGTCCAAGTTTCCTAGATGATTTTACATTTAAAGAATTGCATAGTGCTTTTTATGAATTAATTGATGATTATGCAAATCTGAGCTCAAAAATTAAAGATTTGAAGAATCAAATGCAAAATCTATCTTTAGAAAATGAAAAGCATATTGTAGAAAATGAATTTCTAAAGAAAGAAAATGAAAATTTGAAAAATGAAGTTGATAGGCTTAAACCCATTGTTGACAAATTTACCTTAAGCTCTATCAAACTAAATATGATTTTGGATAATCAAAAGGTTGTTTTTGATAAAGCCGGATTAGGATATAATTCACTTAAAAAATATTTTTGTACATGCTGAAAAATCATCAAATATTACTTGTTTTAAATGTGGAAACAAAGGACATAAATTGTATATGTGTAAAACTCCACATGATAAAAGAAAGATGATTTGGGTTCCTAAAGGAACAGTATTTATTGCTTCTAACCATGAAGGACCCAAGAAAGCTTGGGTACCTAAAATTAAGAGATGAATATTTTGCAGAGTGTCTTGCAGCCATTGGACTGAAAAGAAAATGGTTCTTGATAGTGGTTGCTCAAGACATATGACGGGTGACAAAGATCAATTCATCACCCTTGAGATAAAAAAAGGTGGAGTAGTTACTTTTGATGATAATGGTCAAGGCCATATCATGGGCATTGGTAAGATTCAAATTACTCCATCTATCTATGTTGATAATATATTATATATTAATGGATTAAAGCATAACTTGATTAGTATTAGCCAGCTGTGTGATAAAGGTTTCAAAGTTTCTTTTGAAACTTCTATTTGCACTGTCACTAATCCCATTGATAGTAGCATTATTCTTGTTGGAAAACGTTATGCAATGTATACTTAATTGATTTGAATAACCTATCCTCAAGTAATCATTGCTTAGTTGCTGATAATGCTAAGATGAATGAGATTGGATGGCTATGGCATCGTAGACTAGGTCATGCTAACACACACTTAATTTCAAAATTACTAAAATGGATTTAGTTAAAGGTATTCCTAGCTTAGATTTTGAAAATAATCGAATCTATGATGCATGTCAATTTGGTAAACAAACAAACAGTTCTTTCAAATCTAAGAATATTGTTTTAACTACTAGGCCCCTAGAGCTACTGCACATGGACCTCTTTGGACCTACTAGAACCACTAGTCTAGGAGGAAAGAAGTATGATCTTGTAATAGTAGATGATTACTCTAGATTCACTTGGGTAATGTTTTTGGCTCATAAAGATGAGACTTTCTCAATATTCCTAAAATTTTTAAGAAAGTCACAAATGAGAAAAACACTACCATAGTGTCTCTAAGAAGTGGTCACGGAACTGAATTGAAAATCACTTATTTAAAAAATTCTGTTTTGAAAAAGGCATACATCATAATTTTTCTGCACCTAGAACACCTCAGCAAAATGGAGTTGTAGAGAGAAAAAATAGGACTCTAGAAGACATGGCCCGTACCATGCTATGTGAAAGCAACCTCCCTAAATACTTTTGGGCAGAAGCTATTAACACAGCATGTTACATCCTAAATAGAGCCCTAATCAGACCTATCCTTAAGAAAACACCCTATGAACTATGGCATGATAGGAAACCCAACTTAGGCTACTTTCATGCATTTGTTTGTAGATGCTTCATCCATAATAATGGTAAAGATAATCTTGGAAAGTTTGATGCTAAATCTGATGAAAGCATTTTCTTAGGATATTCAACATCTAGTAAAGCTTATAGAGTATTCAATAAGAAGAGTCTAGTTGTAGAAGAATCGATTCATGTAGTCTTTGATGAATCTTTAGCATCAAGTTTGGGAAAGATTGATGATGAGGAAGATACAAGTTTACTTGAAAGAGGTATTGAAAAATTGGATGTATCTTCAGATCATGATCAAGAAACTAAAGAAGAGGATTTACCTTTGGCTGATGTTATTGATACTGCTCATAATGATATAGATCTGTCTAGAGATTGGAGATATGCTCATGATCATCCTAGGGATTTGATCATAGGTGATCCATCTCAAGGAGTAAGAACTAGATCATCCATGAGAAATATTAATAATCATCTTGCGTTTGTATCTCAAATAGAACCTGAAACCATAGAAGAAGCTGAAAAATAGCAATTGGATGTTAGCTATGCAAGAAGAGTTAAACCAATTCACTAGGAATAAGGTATGGACCCTGGTAGACAGACCTAAAGACCACCCTATAATAGGAACTAAATGGGTTTTTAGAAATAAATTGGACGAAAATGGCATAGTCATTAGGAATAAAGCTAGGCTAGTTGCAAAAGGATATAATCAGGAAGAAGAATAGATTTTGATGAAACTTTTGCTCCTGTAGCTAGATTAGAAGCTATTAGACTATTACTTGCATTTGCATGTCATATGAATTTCAACTTATTTCAAATGGATGTTAAAAGTGTGTTTTTAAATGGTTTTATAAATAAGAAAGTTTATGTTGAACAACCTCCTGGTTTTGAAGATCATGAATTTCCAAACCATATTTTAAATTACATAAAGCACTTTATGGTTTAAAACAAGCACCTAGAGCTTGGTATGATAGATTAAGTAAATTTTTGATTGAAAATGAATTTACAAGAGGAAATGTTGACAAAACCTTATTTTTAAAAAGAAAAGAAATGGATTTATTGATTGTACAGATTTACGTTGATGATATTGTCTTTGGTGCTACTAACAATCGTCTTTGCCAAGAATTCGCTAAGTTAATGCAGGGAGAATTCGAGATGAGCATGATGGGAGAACTTAACTTCTTCCTTGGACTTCAAATTAGACAAGAAAAAGCTGAATCTTCATTAACCAAGCAAAGTACACGAAGGAAATACTTAAGAAGTTTGATATGGAATCTGCTAAACCTCTTGGCACGCCGATGAGTCCTTCATGCAAGCTGGACAAAGATGAAGATGGTAAGAAAATAGATCAAAAATAATACCGAGGTATGATCGGATCTCTACTTTACTTAACTGCAAGTAGACCTGATATCATGTTTGCTGTTTGTTTATGTGCAAGATATCAATCCGAACCTAAAAAATCACATTTTATTGTTGTTAAAAGAATCTTTAGATATCTAAATGGAACTAAAAATGTAGGAATATGGTATTCTAGAGACTCAACACTTAATTTGATTGCTTATTCTGACTCTGATTATGCTGGATGTAAATTAGATAGAAAAAGTACAAGTGGTGCATGCCAATTTTTAGAAGGTAACTTAATCTCTTGGTTTAGCAAGAAGCAAAATTTGGTTGCACTATCCACTACTGAGGCAGAGTATGTTGCGGCTGGAAGCTGTTGTGCTCAAATCCTTTGGATTAAGCAACAACTTGAAGATTATGGCATCACACTTGATAAAATTCCCATTAGATGTGATAATACTAGTGCAATCAATCTAACTAAGAATCCAATTCAACATTCAAGAACTAAACACATAAAAATTAGACATCACTTTATTAGAGAACATGTAGCTAATAATGATATTTGTCTTGATTATGTGAACACTAATGATCAATTGGCTAATATTTTTACCAAACCTTTGAGTAAGGAGAGATTTTGTTATCTTAGAGGAGAATTAGGAGTTTGTGATCCTTTTGATTGATTTTCTGAAACTCTCAAGGTCAACTATCTAAATTTTGGTAGATTTCTTGAAAATCTTCTACACCTTATAAGGAAATTTATCTAGAAGTTTGATTCATTGATTCCCCAATTATTAAGAGAATTTATCTAGATTTTGATGATGAATTTAATTAGCTTCAGATCCTTGAAATTCAATTTTTTTACTGAAACTATTGTGGAGTCGACACCTTCAATTTTGGAGTCGACACTTTTTCTTTAGAGCTTTATGTCTGCTCATTAGAGCCGACTCCGGCTTCTGCAGAGCCGACTCTAATTCGAGCGCCGACTGATTTTTTGTTCGGAGCCGATACCTCACTTTGCGGGAGTCAACTCTAAGTGAAAAATCGTCACTTTATTAGGGCAGAGTCGACACCTCAAACGACCCTATGCTTTTTCAATCCCCTTCAAATCCCTCTCCAAAACTTTCCAAACTTTTCCAAACTCTTCAAAATCCTTGATTCCAACTTCCATTGATCTCCAATGGCTCCCAAAAGGCGAGGATCCATGTTTGGCATGGCCGTTCCCATTGGGAGACGTTCCGTTCGAAGAACCGAGAAGGAATCTTCTTCCAGTTCTTCGTCTTCCTCTTCTTCCACTCCGGAAGCTTCTCCATCATCCTTCCGCGTCGACTTGTTGGCTGGAAAGGTTATCACTACATGAAGGAAGGTAGATTTTAACCTATTTGAATCGAAGGTTTTTCAATAGGGAGACAAATAAAAGAGATGGGTTGGGAAAAGATTTGCTCACTAGATGTTCCGACCTACCCTGCCCTCGTGAAGGAATTCTACAGTGATTTATGTAGAGGGGAAGGAGGTCTTGTGAGTTTTCTGCGTGGAACCAAAGTGGTAATCACTACAGAGTCGCTAGGAAATCTTTTGGCGATGCCCACTGTTGATTTGACTGCATGTCAGCATGATGACAGAGGTGGAGCCCTGTCAAGGATGCTTGGAAGAGAAGTTTCTGAATTTGAGGAGGTAATGGCAAATCAACTCAACTTGGAACTTCGATTACTTCATAATATTTATGGGAGAATCCTATTTCCTAAGATTGGAAGATTTGAGTATGTCTCGGAGCGAGACATTCTTATGATGGACTGTATCATCACTGGTCAACCAGTAAATTTGGCCGGAATGATGATTGGTTATATGGCAGAGGCAGCTACAAAGAAAAGATCTACACTGCCATATGGTATGGTTCTTACACTAGTATTCAGAAGCCATGGAGTGAAGATAATGGAGAATGAATGCAAAGGAATCTCAGATATACTGACTACTACAACATCTCACTATTCATAGAATGGGATTCAGGAAAGTAAATGGCCAGTGGCAAAGGAAAGGACAAGAAGCCAGAACTGAGGAGGCCAGAGATGAGGATGTCCCTGGACCATCTACTGCTGGACCATCAGTTGCAGGACCATCTGGTGCTGGACCGAGCACTTCTTCACCCCCTCAGGTGGCGTCAGATTTGTTGGCTGAGTCATCAGGTTTTTCAGAGAGGCAGCTTGATCAGCTCAGGGCCTTATTGACTGAGCATAATTCAGAGATAGAAATGAGATGAGACTGCTCTCTACTAAACTTGACATGATTGCATCTACATTGGATAGATCTGTGGATACCCTATCATATGAGCTTCACAAGATTTTTGAAAGGCTGAAAGATCACAGATGGATCTAGAGATTATATTGATGCTACTGGACAATTAAGAAGAGATAAGATTTTGCTATTACACAGATTGAGGATTGTCTTGAAGGCTTCAAGAAATCACAGAAAGATGAAATTATGGAGTTAATAGGTCATCTGAAGAGAATTGTCTACAAACATACTTGATTGACCTTCTACTTTCTATTTTGATATCTATCCAAGCCAACTCAAGTCAAATCCCAATCAGCTTTTATGTTCATGTCCAATCAAACTTAGCTTTTATATTATGTTGATAGCTTGTACTTAGGATGTTTACTCTTTTATATCTTGGTAATTGATGTAATGAAATGTTTTAATGTAATGAAAAATGTTTGAATGTTTGATACAATGATGGTTGCAATGAATGAAAGTCTTAGAATATTTACTCTTCTCTTTAATTATTCTGAATCTGAATATCACCTTAAAATTCTTTATACAATTGTGTTTCACCTTTTTGTTGATAACAAAAAAGGGGGAGAAAAGAAGAATTGTATATACATAAAGAAAGGGGGAGATAGAAGTTATTTTATGCAGGGGGAGCATAATCGTTATTTGATACAGTTTATGTTTCAATTTTGCTTAATCGTTATTTGATACAGTTTATGTTTCAATTTTGCTTACTTTGAAACTGTGGCTTATATCTTAAATTGAACAAATTTAAAATCTTAATAAGGTTTACAATGTTTATGAATTCCAATGCATATACTCAAAGTTTTTGTCATCATCAAAAAGGAGGAGATTGTTGACCCAATTATTAATTTTGATGATAAACAAAACTATTGAGTATAACTTATAAAATTACTAATGATTTTTATTAAATTTTCAGTTTATAACTTGTTTAAATGATCAAAATCTCGAGAAAAATCAAGTTCGGAGCTCAATTACAATGTCAAGGTAAGATTGCAGACATTAGAGTCGACACCTAGAATCACAGAGTCGACTCCGGAAAATGGCACGGACTATAGTCGACACCTGGAACCTGTAGAGTCGACTCCAACAGAAAAATAGAAAGAAGTTTTTTTGGGTTTCAAATTAGAGTTGACCCCAGAAAAGTTAGAGTCGACTCCAGAAGCAAAATGTGTCGACTCCAGAAAAGTTAGAGCAGACTCCAAATCGGGCTGTTTGGGATTTCAAGTTAGAGTCGACCCCAGGAAAGTCAGAGCCGACTCCAGATGGTAAGAATCGACTTTCAGATGTGTCAGATCGTCTCTAAACCTACTTTTTACTTTAAATCTCAATGGCTATTACTTATTTGTTCCTAACTTTTCTTCCACTTTGATTCTAACGGATAGTTTTCATCTATTCTTAGTATTGGAAGGATCTATAAAAGGATGATGAATATGACCGTTTAAAAAGAGAGAAAAACAAGAAAAATAGAGAAGAAAAAGAAGAGAAAAATTCGAGAGAAAATCAGAGGAAAAATCAAAGGAAAAATCGTATTGATTCCCTAAAAGAAAAGTGAGAAATTCAAATCTTCACACTTTCATTTTGAGGAGATTTCCAAGTTTGAAGAAGCAAACGAGCAAGCCCTAGTTCCTGTTCTTCAACTGTTCTTCCGAGCTTCAAGAGAATACTCAAGGAAATCCATTCAAAAGCAAGGAAGAGGAGAAGAATCAAGCCATAGAAATCTGCAAATCAGGCTTTTATTTCTATCTCTTTGTTTGATTAGTTAACTTGTCTTATTTGCTCATTTAAGGAGCAGTTATTGTATCAAACTTCTTATTCTTCTTGTGAATTGAGTCAATCAGGTGATTGAATCAGTTGAGGCAGTTTGCCTTGTGCAAGCAGTTGCTTTGTGTAGGTTTTTGTGCTGGTGAACCTTGGAAACCAGCTGGGTTCATTGTGCACCCGGGAAAACAACAAGTTTGAGTTGTGATCTTGTAAAACAACTCTGCTATAATCAAGGTTGATTATAGTGTGGACCCAAGAGGTACTTGGGAGTGGACGTAGGTGTAGGTACACCGAACCACTATAAATTTTAGTGTTTGTCGTGCTTATCTCTTTGTCTCTTCCTCTTCATCTTCTCCTTGCATATTCTGTCTTAACTATTGCATATCTGTGATTTATTTTAAGTTGGAGGTTTTACTTCAAAAGTGTTTAAAATTTTTAAAAGACCCAATTCACCCCCCCCCCCCCTCTTGGGTTGCTATCTGGGACAACAGAAGTTCTAATTAAGCAATTAATGAACTGTACATATACTTACTCAATGTATGGGTCACTTCTCTACAGTTCATTAGGATGTAATAATGTGCTGCATTATACTCCACATCGCTTAATTGTCTTGACTTCTGCCTCCCAAATGAACGGCCGATACTTTTAAATATTGATATTCTACCGTCAGTAAGTTCTCCTTCGTCCACACATATGTCATCGTTACGACCAAGATTGCGGGTCCTCGTATGAGCGTGACCCTCGAAGTAATGCGAGGCAAAAGCTGAAACTTCTTCAACCAAGTGTGCATTGCATATAGAACCTTCAACCCTTGCCTTATTCCATACATTATTTTTTAACTTCTTAAGATACCTATATGTAAAGTTGAAAATATAAATAAACCAACTTCCTCGCATAAATAACATAATATTTGAAATGTCAACATGTATTACTGATTTGGGTGTTTATCTCTCGAAAGGATACATCCAGCGATACTGCATGGGACTAGCTATACGTGCTTCGTATGGCAAGTGAACCAGCAAATGCTCCATTGAGTCAAAAAAACTTGGAGGAAATATTCGCTCCAGCTTGCATAAAATAATTGGAATTTCCTCCTCAAGCCTTTCTATGGATGCAGAAGTAATGACTGCGGCAGATAACTCCTTAAAGAACAAGCTGAGCTCTATCAATGCCTTCCACACATGTTGTGGAAGCAACTCATGAAAAGCTATGGGCAATAACCGTTGCATGAAAACATGACAGTCATGACTCTTCATGCCAAACAACTTGAGCTTATGCATGTCCACACACCAACCGATATTTGAAGCATAACCATCATGAAATTTTAATCATCTAATCCAGTTACATAAAACTTCTCGTAGACTTTTGTCAAATCAGGGATGGGGCAAAAACCCCACCTCGAATTTTTTTTTAAATACGGTGGCCTGGCCACCGGTGGCCAGGCCACCGCCGACCACGGCCGCCGCCGTGGCCGGCGCCTCAAGGGTAGGGGAAAAACCCCACCCCGATAATTTTTTTTTAAAACGGCGGCCTGGCCGCCATGGCCGGCGCCTCAGGGGTGGGAAAAAAACCCCACCCCGATAATTTTTTTTTAAACGGTGGCCTGGCCACCGTGGCCAGGCCACCGCCGGCCATGGCTGCTGCCGTTGCCGTGGCCTCAGGGAAACGGGAGGGCGGGGGGGGGGGTGAGGGAGGAGGGGGGGAGGGGGGCTTACCTTGGTAGATAGGAGATGCCACCGGGGATGGGGGGTGCCGCCGGTGGTTCCTAGCGCCGAAGGAGAGGGCAGGGGGAGTCGGAAGAGGGGACGACGGCGGGTTAAGGTTAGAAGAGGAAGAAGAAGAGGCACGGGGGCTGGGCACAACTAAGTTTATATATTAGGGATTAGCGACGCAATTTTGTCGCTAATCCCTCGCTAATTTTTTTTTAATTTATTATGGCTTAGCGACGCAATTATGCATCGCTAATCCATCGCTACTTTAGTTTTTTTATTATTTTCTGGGAAAATTAGTGACGCAAATAATTGCGTCGCTAATGCATCGCTAATTTGGCAGCAATTTTTGGTGGAAAATTTTTTTATTTTCTGAGAAATGCGTTGCTAATGCGTCACAATACTTTTTTTGATAATTATATTTGATAAAAAATATTTTTTCTGAAAATAATTGCGACGCATATGGTTGCGTCGCAATGTTTTATTTTTAATTTTTTAAAAATATTTATTTTTTTAATTTAATTTTGCGATGCAATACATGCGTCGCAAAATTAAATATTTTTTTTAATTTTCTGGTTTATTGCGTCGCTAATGTGTCGCTATTTAACATGATTTATTTAGTTAAAATATTGCGACATAATGATTTCCGTTGCAATATTTTAATTTGATAATTATATTTGATAAAAATTATTTTCTAAAGTAATTACGAAGCAAATAGTTGTGTCGCAATGTTTTATTTTTAATTTTTTTAAAAACATTTATTTTTTAAAAAATATTACGATGCAATACATGCGTCGCAATTTTAAAAATTAATTTTTTAAATTTTTTGGTTTATTGCGTCGGTAATGCGTCGCTATTTAACATAATTTATTTTTAAAAAAATTGCGACGCTCTGATTTGCGTCGCAATAATTTTATTTGATAATTATATTTGATAAAAATTATTTTTTTAAAAAATAATTACGACACAAATGGTTGCGTCACAATGTTTTATTTTTAATTTTTTAAAACATTTATTTTTAAAAAAATATTGCGACGTAATACATGTTGTAATTTTAAAATTTTCGTCGCTATTTAATATAATTTATTTTAAAAAAATTGTGACGCTCTGATTTGCGTCATAATAATTTTATTTGATAATTATATTTGATAAAAATCGTCGCCGATCTCGCACCGTTACGATCGATCCGATCGGCGATGATCCGACGGTTGCGATCGGCAAATGCTTCATGATCTATCCCGGTCGGCGGCGACCGATTTTGGACCATTGTGATCAATCCGATCGGCGATGATCCGACGATTGCGATCGATCCAAGCCATGATCGATCCCAATCGGCGACGATCGATCCCGGACTGTTGCAATCGATCCGATCGGCGACAATCCGACGGTTGCGATTGAGCCAAGCCATGATCGATCCCAGTCAACGATGATCGATCTTGCACCGTTGTGATCGATCCGATCGGTGACGATCCAACGGTTGCGATTGATCCAAGCCATGATCGATCCCGGTCGGCGACGATCGATCTCGGACCGTTGTGATCGATCCGATCGGCGATGATCCGATGGTTGCGATCGATCCAAGCCATGATCGATTTTGGTCGACGATGATCGATTTCGCACCATTGCGATCGATCCGATCGGTGACGATCCGATGGTTCTGATCGGCAAATGCTCCATGATCGATCCCGGTGGCGACGACCGATCTCGGACCGTTGCGATCGATCCGATCGGCAATGATCCGATGATTGTGATTGATCCAAGCCATGATCGATCCCGATCGGCGACGACCGATCTCGAACCGTTGCGATCGATCCGATCGGCGACGATCCGATGGTTGCGATCGATCCAAGCCATGATCAATCCCGATCGACGACCGATCTCGCACCGTTGCGATTGATCCGATCGGCGACGATCTGACGGTTGCGATCGATCCAAGCCATGATCGATCCCGATCGGCGATGACCGATCTCGGACCGTTGCGATCGATCCGATCGGCGACGATCCGATGGTTGCGATCGATCCAAGCCATGATCGATCCCGATCGGTGACGACCGATCTCGAACTGTTGTGATCGATCCGATCAGCGACGATCCGACAGTTGCGATCGATCCAAGCCATGATCGATCTTGGTCGGCGACGACCGATCCCGGACAGTTGCAATCGATCCGATCGGCGATGATCCGACAATTGCAATCGATCCAAGCCATGATATCCCGGTCGATGATGACCAATCTCGCATCATTGCGATCGATCTAATCGGCGACGATCCGATGATTGCGATCAACAAATGCTCCATGATCGATCCCGATCGGCGATGATCGATCTCGGACCATTGCGATCGATCCGATCGGCGACGATCCGACGGTTGTGATCGATCCAAGCCATGATCGATCCCGGTCGGCGACGACCGATCTCGTACCGTTGCGATCGATCCGATCGGCGATGATCCGACGGTTGCGATCGATCCAAGCCATGATCGATCTCGGTCGGCGATGACCGATCTCGGACCGTTGCGATCGATCCGATCGGCGATGATCCGACGGTTGCGATCGATCCAAGCCATGATCGATCCGATCGGCGACGACCATCTCGAACCGTTGTGATCGATCCGATCAGCGACGATCCGACGGTTGCGATCGATCCAAGCCATGATCGATCCCGGTCGGTGATGACCAATCTTGCACCGCTGCGATCGATCCGATAGGCGACGATCCGACGGTTGCGATCGATCCAAGCAATGATCGATCCCGATCGACGATGACCGATCTCGCACCGTTGTGATCGATCCGATCGGCGACGATCCGACGGTTGCGATCGGCAAATGCTCCGTGATTGATCCCGATCGAAGACGACCGATCTCGGACCATTGCGATCGATCCGATCGGTGACGATCTGACGGTTGCGATTGATCCAAGCCATGATCGATCCCGGTCGGTGACAACCGATCTTGGACCATTGCGATCGATCCGATCGGCGATGATCCTACGGTTGCGATCGATCCAAGCCATGATCGATCCCGGTCGGCGACGACCGATCTCGCATCGTTGTGATCGATCCGATCCATGATCGATCCCTGTCGGCGACGATTGATCTTGCACCATTGCGATCGATCCGATCGGCGACGATCCGACGTTGTGATCGGCAAATGCTCCATGATCGATCCCGATCGGCGACGACCGATCTCGGACCATTGCGATCGATCCGATCGGCGACGATCCGATGATTGCGATCGATCCAAGCCATGATCGATCCTGATCGGTGATGATCGATCTCGGACCATTGCGATCGATCCGATCGGCGACGATCCAACAGTTGTGATCAATCCAAGCCATGATCGATCTCGATCGGTGAAGACTGATCTCGGACCGTTGCGATCGATCTGATTGGCGACGATCCGACGGTTGCGATCGGCAAATGCTCCATGATCGATCCCGATCGGCGATGATCGATCTCGGACCGTTGCGATCGATTCGATCGGCGATGATCCGACGGTTGCGATTGATCCAAGCCATGATCAATCCCGGTCGGCGACGACCGATCTCGCACCGTTGTGATCGATCCGATCAGCGACGATCCGATGGTTGCGATCGATCCAAGCCATGATCGATCCCGATCGGCGATGACCGATCTCGCACAGTTGCGATCGATCCGATCGACGACGATTCTACGGTTGCGATCGATCCAAGCCATGATCCCGGTCGGCGACGACCGATCCGACACATGTACCAAAATTAATTTTTTTAAAACAATTGCGACGCATTTCATTGCGTCGCAATGTTTTATTTTTAATTTTTTTATCTTTTAATTATATTTTATAAATTTTATTTTTTTAAAAAATGCTGCAACGCATTATTTGCATCGCAAAATAAAAATTAATTTTTTTAATTTTTTGATTTATTGCATCGCTAATGCGTCGCTATTTAACATAATTATTTTTTAAAAAATATTGCGACGAACTGAAATCGTTGCAATATTTTTATTTCATAATTATTTTTAATTTTTTTAAAAAATTATTTTTTAAAAAATATTGCGATGCAATACTTGCGTCGCTAAATAAAAATATTATTTTTATTAATTTTCTATTTTATTGTGTCGCTATTTAACATAATTAATTTTTTAAAAAATATTGCGATGCACTGAATTACGTCATAATATTTTTATTTCATAATTATATTTTATAACAATTAATTGTATTTAAAATAATTGTGATGCAAGTATTGCGTCGCTAAGTAAAAAATTATTTTTTTTTATTTTCTGGTTTATTGCATCGCTATTGCGTCGCTATTTAACATAATTAATTTTTTAAAAAACATTGCGACGCGCTATGTTGCGTCGCAATCTTTTTATTTTATAATTATATTTTATAAAAATTAAATTTGAAAGTATTGCGATGCATTACTTGCGTCGCTAAATTAAAAAATTAATTTTTTTGATTATCTAGTTTATTGAGTCACGAATGCGTCACTAATTGCGTCGCAATTTTTTGTTGTTGTAGAGGCATCGCAATGTTGTCGCAATTTAGCGTCGCAATGTGGTCGTAATTTAGCGATGCAATGATGCGTCGCTAAATTTGCGTTACTATTTCAGTATTTTCTTGTAGTGGGAGCCTACGACTCTTAGGATATATAGATTCATGTCACTTTAGAAATATATTTAAAATTAAATAATTAAAATCAAAAATGATTTGATTTCTTTAGTAAATCAAATTAAAAAATTTGATTTGATTTCGATCCATTATATCAATTTCACTATATGAATTTTACATTTTAACAACGCCAATTAGCAATGCTACAAATATACATCGCTAAATAACGATGGAACAACGATGCACAGCTCCATCGAAAAAATCAATGATTAAGAAGCAAGGAGTTAGTGATAAATAAAATTAGTGATGCGCTCAATGATGCCAAAGAGTCGCTAATTAGCCAAGCGAGTGTGCATGTCACTACGCAATGAGGTGCGTAAGGACGTCGCTAAGCATGTCGCTACGCAACAAGTGCGAGCGCCTCAGCGAGGGGGCGCGTGTCTTAGCAATGCGCTAGACGTCGCTAGCATGCGTGCTACTTTAGCAATGCGAGCACATCGCTAAAGTAATGAGGCACACGTGCTTGCCCCACTTTCAATTTTCTTTTCAGCCCACACTCCTGCCCTCGTTTCCCCTCCCACCCCGCGCTCCTGGTCCCTTTCTGCTCACCGTCGCTCCTCCCATGTATGATCCCCCTTGCTTGGAGCCCTTAGGCAGCGACAGTGATCTCCACCCTCCGATCGCCATCGATTCCCTCATACTGGAGCCCTCAAGGCTGCAATATCGATCTCTAACCCCCCCCCCCCCCCCCCCCCTCCCCTTACTAGACCCCCTCGGGCTGCAACACTGATCTCCATCCCCCATCGTTGTCTGCCCTCGTGCTTGATCCCCCCTTGCTAGAGGCCCCTGGGCTGCGTCACCACTGATCTCCCCCCCTCAGTCCCCTCCTTGCTAGAGATGCCTCTTGCCACGTCTTCCATCGGCGTCTCCTATCTCTCCGATTGTTGAATCAGGTACATTTTTTTCTCTCCATTAATGTTCAATTTTTTTTTCTGCCACTGAAGGTTGTTGTTGATCTAGTTTGTTGAATCAAAAAGCATGATCTGAGATGATGACCAAAATTGCAGACATCCAGCAGGAACAACAAGAGAAGTATGTTTGTTAAGAATAAATTGTTATAGTCTATATAATTCTCTACTCTACCTCTAGCTCCAGATAACCCTCGCTCCAGTTGATTGGCATTGATATTTCAAATTTCTTTATATTTTATGAGTAGTGATTTATGTGCTACTATTTGGTACTTATGTGCTACTGTTTTGTATTATAAACATTTTTATATATATATTTTATTTTTAATGTAAGTTATTCATATATTTTATTTGTGAACGTGTTTTTACTTATAATTTCATATTATCTAAATGGGTAAACATGTTTTAATTATATAATATAAACAGTAATTAAATAAATATTAATTTTAAAATAAAATAAAATAATAAAGATGTTATTAATTAGCGATGTCATTAAGGGGTCGCTAATGACATTGCAAATTAACCATATCATTAGAGTGTCTCTAATTAGCAACGCCATTAAGGTGTTACTAATGGAGTTACTAATTAGCGATGCACGAGTCTGGCAAATAATTTCATTAGCGATGAAAAATTCTGTAACATAATTTTGAACGTCGGCATCGCTAATTTATATTAGCGATCTACTTTTACTATTTAGAGACACTATTTTGGCATTACTAAATACCAAAATTCTTATACTGTTTAAATAATCTTATTTTAAATGGTCATAAGCTTAATTTTCATAATAAATTTTATGTAAACAAATACAACTTAATACATAATAAAAAATATAACTTTTACATAATCTATTTATTTATACATACATTGCATACATACATACTTTCAATTATAGTGCAAAGAAAAATTTATATAATATATACATAATTTAATTTAATTTATATTAATTTTTTTAAAATTAAAATTAAAATAAATTTTTGATCAAACCCTTTAGCAACACGTGTGTCGAGCCGCTCAACACCTCAAGCTTTTTTCAGCCTTTATGACCTACGTACAGCGCACAATATTATAAAAGCGTCGTCTGGCACCAAGCCTGCCGGTTGACGCTATCTTCCTCAGGCTAAGGGTAAAGTTACGGCACCGTCTGCGGTGAGGTAGGTTATCTGACTTCATTTGTGACAAAAGAAAAGAAAAGAAGTCGGTCCATCGAGAGCACACTCGCATCGTTTTGTTCACGTCTACATTAAAACACTGATTCATTATGGTTGAACGGTCGAAGATAAAAGTTCAGCATTGTGTAAAACTTCTTATAAAGAACAAAATATTATTTAGGATATATTTTATTTTTTTTGGGAGAGAAACTTCAACCCGGTAGCTGCTAGCTTTTTACATTTAGATTATTTCTCATACAAGAATGGAGATCTGCATCAAGATCTACAACGAGCAAAGCTATATATATATTGCTGGTATATCGCCGGCCTCTCAAGCCTCGCTGCCACGTACCCTAGCAAGCGTCCTTGAACGAGTTCTTCCTCGCTGCAGCCAACACCGTCTTGTCTGCAACTATGAAGTATGCCGCCCCCGCCGCTGCATGCACCGAAAATCCCTTCTCATTAATCATACAATTTCAATTTATTTTCATTGTTTTTCACAGCTATAATATATATATATAAAGAAGATATATAAGAAGCGATTGAAACCTGATGAAACGATGAGGGCCTGAGCTGTGGGATTTAGGAAGGACCTCGCCCATGGGATCATCCTCACGCTAGCCAACTAATTGATTTAAGAAAATAAATAAATAATAATGTAACATGCTCAAATGGCCAGATCCATATATACATATATATGTAAATGATGAGAGAAGGAAACTTGAGATGCTTACAGTGGTAATCGCCGAGACAACAGTTGCAACCATGGCTGCCTTTGCTCCTGCAACAAGTCCCTCTGCCACAACAAATTAAGAGAACACCATCCATGAGATTGGTGATGTCAAGAAGACACATACATATAATGCATAATAATTAAGAAGCCCGTCTCCTGTCAAGCTAGGTTGTGCTAGCTAAATTTATCAGGACAGCAAGCATCGTCATGAACATCATCTACATAACTACACATCTAACTTGGTGTTAAATTAACAAGAATTTTGATTCACAAAGCGACGAGGACAAGGACTTAATTACCGTGGGAGCTGCGCTTTGCCATGGCCAGCTTCTGATCGAGAGAGGAGCGAGAGACGGAGGCCATTCTTCTTGAAATCGAACTCGATCTACTCTGGGGAAGGTGGGCGTCGTAGTACTTGGGCTGTGAGGAGTCGGAAGGGAGATGATCGCGTATTTGTAGGCGCGGTGGAGCGAGGAGACGGGAAGGGGAGAGAGCAGCAGCTGATGGTTTCAGTTGGAATCTTAGGGATTCTGGTGGGTAGTAGCCTGTTTTGCTCCGGAGTCATGTGGGGTTGGTCGCACGGCCAACTTTAACCGTAAAATGCCCCTCACAGAGATCCGTACAGCACCCCGCAAAATAAAGTTGTCATATTTTCAATCTTTCGTATCGAGGTTTCCTCTCCATCTTATGTTTTCTTTTTTTATAAAAAAATATAATAATTTATTAAAAATAATAAATTATTTTTAAATTTATTTTAAAAAATAGATTGTGAAAAGTAATTGATAATAATAATAAAAGAGGATGGCGACAATGGTGAATGATATAAGTATCATGATGGTAATAATAGATGGTGCAAATATGACAATGATGATAGATGTTGAAGGAATAATAGTGGATAATGGAGGGAGGTCGCAGTGGTATGGTAGTAACGATGAATGCACATAACAGTGGAAGTGAGCAACGGTGGTGATGAATGATGAAGATATGGTGATGAAAAATGATGGTTGCAATAGAGATAAAATAGTAATGGTAGAAGATGCTACAGAGGGTGACAATGGTAGAGGTATTGTAACGGTAGTGGAATTGATGATGGATAGTAAAGGTATAGTGGTGGTGATAGATAGTAGTATTGTAATAATAGTCATGGCAATAAAGATGGTTAGTGATGAAGGATAGATGGTGAGTGATGAAAATTTCATGGTGAGTGATGTAGGTATAATGCAATAGTAGGAATGATAAATGATGAAGATACAATAATGCATGGTAGTAGTAATTAATAGTAGAGATATAATGTGGTGATAGTAAGTGGTTGGTTTAATGAAGATATGATAGTAGAGGATGGCAATGAGGATGGGTGGATGATGGTGGTATGACAAAGATGATGGTCGTAGCATGATGGATGAAGAAAGCTGGTTGATGATGGAGATGATAGAAATATCATGGTGAAAAATATGAGAAAATACTATTCATTTTTAATGAAAAATAATAACAATAAATACTTACGTATTAATAACACCTTTCAATTTTTTTCCACTGAACGTCCAATAGATTCACAAAAATACACTTTGTCCCCATGAGGATCAATAACCATCCAGGACCAGTGATCCCATCATAAACATAATAACAATAATCAATAACTTAATATCAAAAGTATCAATTTTATTAAAAAACTACTTATCCAGAGTTATAAGGAGCTAGAAATAATTGATCCACATAACAATGCTCTAATCTTTTAGCAATCAAATCTGATCGTGCTCCAACCAATCCAGAGTGTACAGAGATCTGGCCAGGGTCTATGAAGCCATACATGTTGAGCAGTTTTGATTTCTTGAGTTGGTTGTACAAATAGCAATACAAATCAAATTATTCAATCCCACAATTTTTATTAGAAACTTGTAACATATAGTAATTGCATATGAAATGCAAAAAATATAAAAATATCTTATTACCTCATATATAGCATAATACAACTAGAAGTAATCTTCTCCATTGAGCAAAAGTTATCGATATCTTCTCGAAAAATATAACAAACCCGTTCATAACCAAAGACACCAACATCCAATACCACAATTATTGTATTTGTGTCTTCCAAACTTTTTGCAATATGATTTTTTAAATATGACAAACTCCATGGACCCTTTTCTTTATTTTCTATCTGTAACTTTTGTGGGACAATCTTAGCATGTTAATAATAATGAAATTCAATTCACAAATGCTACATAGAAAATAGTTTATTAATATAAATTAATCATAAATTTATGGATAAGTTAAAAAGTTTCAGATATCTTGACTTGATCATCAATAATTAATGATCGAGGCCATGCAATGTGAGAACCAACAAAATCTTTAACTTTGCAAGAACATCACCAATTGTTATTAAAAGGAGAGCATCATCGTCAAAACAAATATCAATATATACACAATAATTTTGATCACCCAAAGAAACTCTGTGTACAATAGAGTTTGGTGCTACATTCTCAATCACTATACCGTATCCAATTATATTATTAATAGATCCTATTGCCAATTTGCATGGTTTTTCCTTCAAAGCAATAACATTAGAAAATATAAGTACTATGAATTTAAATAAAATGCTACAAATATAAGTAAATATTAACATACCTTTTGCATGTCTTTTTGTCCAATGACAACAAAGTCTATACTTGCATCATTTTTTGTATCAAAATCAGCAACAGTTTTATTTGAATGCAGTTTTTTAACTGAGCAGCAGCTACCTTTGTCTAAAGCATATTGAGCACTTGCAGCAATTTTAGGAATTTCTCTCAACTTTGTATTTTCTTCATGAAGTTGACGTAGTTGATCAAGTAATGATTGTTTTTCCTCAGCATCTTCTTTTTGTTGTTGGTTCAGTTTTCTTTGTTCTTCTAACAAATGTTGTAAGATTTCACCTATTTTTGTTCTTTTCGAAAGATTGAAATATGTTGTAGGGGTAACCATGCCTCCAACACCCCTCACTCGACCACCATGTTCAGAATTTTTCAATGCCATTCCTAGTATAAAAATAAAAATAATATGATAAATATTGCACTGCAATAAAATATGTGAACAACTCATTGTTCCTTAGGATAGTCTTAATAGCTCAACCACAAGATTTAGTGCATTTATATAGTAACAAGCTTTCTTAACCTTGAACGGTTTTGCAACATGCTGGCATATATGAAGAGTGGCTGGTTACAGTTTAGCTCTGCATCTTGCTAACAGAATTTTTCTTTGTAGGTGCAATGAAAGATATAACTTAAAATAAAGCATGTTATTGGAGGGATTATATTAGGAGTACCTCAAATTCTCATTAAAAATATTTTAGAGCTGTTGATTTTCTTACCAATGGAGTGATAATGCTCTCTTCTCATTACCAGTAGAGTGGCTACCTTTGGGCTCGGCCTGTCCTATTTCCTAGAAGACCTGCCCAATGACATGTGCAGCGACTATCAAAATATGATGGCGGCCGTCTTCTAGTTTGACTGTTAGAAGTGCCTGATTTACATGGACCAGTTGAAGGGGAATGTGTCGAGTAGTTCAAGGATGGGTTACTCAGGCTTGAGCACCTGACAGTAATTGATGGGCTCTGCGAGCTGGTGGTGAACAGGATCGACAAGGCTAATCCAGTGAAGATGTATCATGTGAATCTCTCTCTCTTCAACTCGATTCTGAACTACTGGGCGATCGGACAACTATTTCCTATCGTGCCAATCCATCGGCTCGACCAATGTCCGAGGGTGGAAGGAGTGCTGTTAGACCTGACATGCGACAATGATGGCAAAATGAACCGGTTCATTGGCGGGAGGTCGAGCCTCCCACTGCATGAGTTCGAGGGCGGCAGCCACAAGGAGGGGGGTTACTATCTCGGCATGTTTTTGGGTGAGGCTTACCAGGAGGCACTCGGGGGGCTGCACAACTTGTTTGGGGGGCTGAGCTTTATATGGGTCACACAAAGTGACGGGCCACACTGCTTCACGGTGACGCGATTGGTGCCAGGGCCATCATGTGTGGACATCCTGCAAGTGATACAGCATGAGCCCGAGCTCATGTTCGAGGTGCTCAAGGGATGGATGGAGGAGGAGTATGCTGCTTGTGAAGGGGGGTGGTGGACGCCGGCGCCGTGGCCAGTGCCCTTGCTCGCACCTTCCACTTCATGCCGTACCTCACCGTCGTTGGCGAGGCTGGCGGGGATGAGATGAGCTCCAACTCGGTGGGCTCCGTCGGCATGGATTATGAGTCATATGATGATTTTCTTACCAGTAGGGATGATTAGCATAAATAGAGGAAAAATGTGCAGCTATTACCTGCTTCGATTTCCTCTGTCACCGGCCCCAGAACTAGCTACCCATCTCCGGCAAGGCTCCACCAACATATGAAAAACACAAAGAGAGGAAGGGAGGGGGAGAAAGAGAGCTCCAAGGGAGGGGTCTCCACAAACAAAACCCTAATCAACAAAATTGCGGATGAAAGAATGAAATTTAACTTTTGGTATGGAGGTTTTGTTAAAAAAAAAAGGAGGGAAGTGAATTAGGAGAAGGGAAAAAGATAAATTTTTAGTTTTATATTAGACTGTAATCTTTTTATATTTTAAGATAATATAAGATTACCTCTTAATTAAAAATATAATCTTTTTATATTATCAGATAATATAAGACTACATCTTAATTAAAAACGTAGTCTTTTTGACATATTATCAGATAATATAAGACAACGTCTTACTTTAAAATGTGGTCTTTTTATATTATCAGATAATATAAGACTATGCCTTAATTAAAAATGTAGTCTTTTATATTATTAGATAATATAAGACTACGTCTTAATTAAAAATGTAGTCTTTTTATATTATCAGATAATATAAGACTATGTCTATTTAAAAATGTAGTCTTTTTATATTATTAGATAATATAAGACTATGTTTTGAATAAAAGATGTAGTCTTTTAATTTAGAAAAATTATAAAAACATAGTCTAAAATATTAGACTACATTTTTTACAAAAAATGTAGTCTTTTTCCTAAAATCTACCATAGCCTATTTAACTTTTTGTAGTAGTGGATATTAATTTTTAATACTATTCCATCAAACTAATAAATCTAGATTCTCTATTTGATTTTCATCATATGCAGACTAAAGATTATTTCATAAATAAAATTCTAGTTTACTAGTTAAAGATGAAGAAGATAAAGAAGATGAAGATGAACTTGAAGCAAGTGTATGTTTTCTTTGTGCAATGAATGAAAAAATAGATGACAAACGAGAACTAGAAGAAGAAATAGAGCTTTGTGCGGGTAATCTAGATCTACAAATTTTTTATTATATAAAGCATAAATATCATGAAAAAGTTGTGTTATCTTATTTTTAGCAAGTTCAGGATCTTGAATCATATTTTCATAATATGCATCAATTAAAATTAGTATGCCGCTTAATTTAATTCTAGGATCAAATACAATAGCTAAGTTGTGCATAGAACATATTGTCCCAATAATCATTCATTTAGATTTTATTTGTTCAATAATAGGCATTAAAACATCATCATATCTATGTTCAGCAAATTTTTCACTAATTATATATGCTTGTTGTAAAAATGAACATGAAGTTGAATAATAAATACCAGAAAGAACATTAGTAGCATTATAAAAACTAACCAAAAAATCTTTCAAAATTTTACCTTTATTCCAATTAATTTCAGTCAATGTAAAGCCTAATCCACGATCATTAATATATGCACTTAATAAGTTTTTATATGGGTATGCATCATGTATCATACTATATATTGAGTTTTAATGAGTAATTACATCAAGTTTAAATTTTTTAAACTATTTACCATGATCTAGACATAGTTGCTTAAATTCTTGAAGTCTTGATCTTGAAGCATGAATAAAAGAAATTATATTTCTAATTTTTGAAATAACATCTTGAATCATGCCCATGCCAGCTTGAACAGAAAGATTTAAGATATGACATGCATATCTAATATGCAATAAATTTTCATTTAACATGGGATGCAATAAGTCCTTCAATAATATAACAAAAGAATTATTATTAGATACATTATCAAAAGTAGTAGACATGATTTTATCATTAATATTATATGAGCATAAAATTTGATAAATGGAATTTGAAAGTTGTTTCCTAGAATGTGAAAATCAAAAGCATAAAAAGCAAGAATATATTTATTTAATTGTCAATCATTATCAAAATAATGAGCAGCAATAGCAATAAAATAATTACTACCTATAGGACCAAATATCAGAAGTTAAAGAAACTCTTGCATTTAAAATAGAGAGCATTTCAATTAAACTTTGTCTCATTGCTAAAAAGTTTGTCATAGCTACTCTTCTAAATGTACGCCTACTAGTTCTTCTATAAACTGGTTGTAGGGCTAATTGAACTTATTTTTCAAAATTAAAAGATTCACATAAACTAAAAGGTAATTCATCCTTAACTATCCATCTTACAATTAATTTTCTTTGATTTTTATGATTATATGCAAAAGTATCTGCAAGTGATCTCCCTTGTAAATTAATGATACTTTGAAGACGAGAATCATGCATCTTATGACTCTCTTGATATCTTTTTAAATGGTATGTTCCCCCACTACTATTACAACTATAAAATTTTGTACATTTTCTATATTTTACTTTCAAGACTCCATCAACCATAATTTCATCAAATTCATTCCAAACATCACTAGTCCTTTTATGAGAAGAGGTTTGACCTTCACTCGGTTCACTAGTTCTAGAGGGAACTTGGAGATTAGTTTTTCTCCCTCAGAAACATGCCAAAATGACTTTCATCATAAGATGTCATATCTAAAATTCTAAATTGATGAATGTAAAAAAATAAAAACTAACCATAGGAAGGAATTGAGAAGAGAACCAGAGGAAGGCATGGAGCCAAGATTTGTGAGCTTTCTCTAGTGCTTTCACCTCTCAATAAGAAGTGACCTTCTTTATCTTGTACTTCTAACTTCTCAACAAGAACCTCCTCTTGTGTAGCACTTGAATACTTGCTAGATGCAAACTAAAAATTAAATTGCTTGAGAACTTACTAGAAGAGAGAAATAGTAGTAGTAGAGAAAAAGAAAAGAGTTGGTTTGGTATGGTGAGAATGAGGGAGGAAAGGGATATTTACATGTTGACCCAATTGATGATTTTGATGATTAACAAAACTATTTGAGTATAACAATTGAAGGCTCTAATGATTTTGATTAAGTTTTTCAGATTATAAGTCGATTGAATGATCAAAATCAGGAGTTAAATCTTGTTCTGGATCGAATCTAATGTCTAGGTAAGATTGCAGACATTAGAGTCGACTCCGAGAATCACAGAGCCGACTCCAGTATCTGGCACGGAAGTTAGAGTCGACTCCGAGACTGTTAGAGTCAACTCCAATAGAAAAGACAGAACATTGATTTTTCTGGCCCCGACTTAGAGTCGACTCTAGAAAAGTTTCTTGTCGACCCCAGAAAAGTCAGAGACGACTCCAGAATTAACGGATTAAAGTGTTTCGAGTTAGAGCCGACTCCAAAAAAGTTAGAGTCGACTCTAACCCACTTGGAACGAAAAATCAAATTGCCAGATCAGCTCTAACGGTAATATTTCTATTTTACTTTATTTCTAATGGATATATTTTGTTACAAGGTACACTCCAACGGATAGTTTTCTTCCAAAAATGGTTTGAAAGAAATCTATAAAAAGGGAAGACTATCATTCAAAAATAAGAACGGAAAAACAAAGAAGAAAAACGAAAATAGAGAAATCCCAATTTAAAAATCCAAAAAAGAGAGAGCCTGAATCTCAAGAGAAAAAACCTTCTAGCTCAAATCCACTCCACTCCAAAAAGCTCAAGAGGAATCCAAGGCATTCAAATCAAAGTTTTGGTGGATTTCCCAAATTGAAGAAAGAGGATCAGTTTCTTGCTTTTCAATCCTTCTCAACTGCTTCAACTGTGAAGAATCGGAGCTGAGCCTTGATTCAATCTAGCAGGAGAAGAAGAAAAGAAGAAAAGAAGAAAAGCTCAAAAGCCAACCAACTACAAATCAGGCTTTTCTAAACCTTGTTCATTTACTTGATTATTTGCTCATTGAGGAGCTGTATACTTGAAAAATAATATTTCTTTTTTGTGTCTAGTTCAATCTAGGGGATTGAACTAGTGGAGGTAGTCTTACCTCAGTACAAGCTTGGTATAGCTTGTGTTAGGGTTTTTGTGCTGGTGAGCCCGGAAAACCGGTTGGGTTCGTTGTGATCCCAGGAAAACAACAAGTTTGAGTTGTGAGCTTGTAAAACAACTCGGCTGTAATCAAGGAAGATTATAGTGTGGACCCAAGTGAATCTTGGGAGTGGACGTAGGTGTTGGATACACCGAACCACTATAAAATCTTTGTGTTTGCCATGCCTCCTTTATCTCTATCTCTATCTCTATCTTATTGATTGTATTTTGTTTTTGCATCTACATTCACTTTCACTCACACTAAGCAAACAAATATTTCAAAAGGTTTAAATTTTTTTAAAGAACCCAATTCACCCCCCCCCCTTGGGTTGTCATCTGGGCCAACAATTGGTATCAGAGCTAGTGCTCATTAGATTTTGATCACACGATCAAGAGCTAAAGATCCAAATGGCAGCTCAAGTTGGATCATTTGCTGAAGGTCATTCTATGAATAGACCTCCACTGTTTAATGGTTCAAATTATTCATATTGGAAAGCTAGAATGAGGATATTCATTCAAGCTTCTGACTATGAACTATGGGTGTTATAATTAATGGACCTAGTACACCCACACATGTTATTGATGGCACTATTGTTCCTAAGCCCGAAAGGGACTGGAATGATAATGATAGGAAGATGGCATAGCTTAACGCTAAAGCCATGAATGTTTTATATTGCTCTTTAGATGCAAATGAATTTAATAGAATCTCCACATGTAATTCCGCAAAGGAGATTTGGGATAGATTAGAGGTTACCCATGAGGGTACCAACCAAGTAAAAGAATCTAAAATTAATATTCTTGTTCATAAATATGAGTTGTTTAGCATGGAACAATCTGAAACCATTGCATGCATGTATACTAGATTTACAGATATTGTAAATGGTTTAAAAAGTCTTGGTAAGACATATACTAACTCAGAACTTGTTCAAAAAATTCTTAGGTCACTACCAAGATCATGGGAAGCAAAATGACAGCAATCCAAGAAGCAAAGGACCTCAACACTCTGCCCTTAGAGGAGCTTCTAGGATCACTTATGACCCATGAGTTGACAATGAAGCAGCACGTAGAGGAGGACACAAAGAAGAAGAAAGTGATTGCCCTCAAAGCTGCAAAAGAAGAAGAGAGCAGCAGCGATGATGATGATGATGATGATGATGAGAGACTGCTCTCTTAGCTAAAAAGTTTAAAAGATTCATGAGAAGAAAGAAACCCTTCCACAAGAAGAAATTTGAAGCAAAGTGGGAAGGAGAAAAGGATAAGAACAAGGACAAGGACAAAGAAAAAGAGAAAGACCCCTTGACTTGCTATGAGTGTAATAAACCGGGGCACTTTAGGAATGAATGTCCTAAATTAAAGAAAGCCTACAAAAAGAAAAAGAAGGCTTATGTGGCGACTTGGAGTGATAGCGAAGAATCTTCTTCCGAAGAAGAAGAACAAAAGGAAGTCACAAATGTATGTTTTATGGCGGACGACAACGATGAGGTAAGTTCCGATAACCCTTGCGATGAGTTTGCATTTGATGAATTATTTGATGCTTTTAATGAACTTGTCAGCGATTTCAAGGTTTTGAAAAAGAAATACAAGCTTTTAAAAAATAAAAATTCAACTTTCATTAAAGAAAAGAAAGATCTTAATAATGAAGTTAAGAAACTTAAATCTGAAAATAAAATTTTGGTAAAAGAAAAAGAATTAATTTCCAATGAAAATGATAAACTAAGGAAAGAGGTTGAAAAATATAAGAACATAGTTGATAAGTTTACCTTAAGCTCAACTAAATTAAACATGTTATTAAATAGTCAAAAAGCAGTTTTTGACAAAGCCGGATTAGGGTATAACACTTTTAGAAAACAAAAATCACTGAAAAATATTTTTATGCGTGCTGGCCAAAGTAATTTTACATTCTTTAAATGTAATCAAAAAGGACATAAATCTTATGAATGTAAAATTCTAAAACCTAATAAAAACTTAAATATTAAAGGAAAGAAAATATGGGTTCCAAAAGGAACAGTTTTTATTGCTACTAACCATGAAGGACCCAAGAAAGCTTGGGTACCTAAACATAAGACTTGATCATCTTTGCAGGAGTGTCTTGCGGCCAAAAGATCAAAGCGAAAGTGGTATCTTGATAGCGGCTGCTCAAGGCACATGACGGGTGACAAAGATCAATTCATCACCCTCGAAAGCAAAAGAGGAGGAGTAGTTACATTTGGGGATAATGGCAAAGGCCAAATCTTGGGGCTTGGTAACATTCAAATAACTCCCTCCACATATATTGAAAATGTCTTATATGTTGATGGTTTGAAACATAATTTAATTAGCATTAGTCAATTATGTGACAAAGGTTTTAAAGTATCATTTGAATCTTCTATATGCACAGTTGCTAATCCCATTGATAATAGCATTGTTTTTATTGGAAATAGAAATGGCAATGTATACTTGATTGACTTAGACAATTTGTCTACTAATAATCATTGCTTAGTTGCTAATAATGCTAATATGAATGAGATTGGTTGGTTGTGGCATCGAAGATTAGGTCACGCAAGCACACACCTGATTTCAAAACTAATTAGAATGGATTTAGTAAAAGGACTACCTAAAATAGATTTTGAAAATAACAAAATATGTGATGCATGTCAGTTTGGAAAACAAACGAGAAGTTCTTTTAAATCTAAAAATGTTGTTTCAACTTCTAGGCCATTAGAGCTACTTCACATGGACCTTTTTGGACCAACTAGAACCACAAGTCTAGGAGGAAAGAAATATGGTCTTGTGATAGTAGATGATTACTCTAGATTCACTTGGGTAATTTTTTTAGCTCACAAAGATGAGACTTTCTCGATATTCCTGAAATTCTTCAAGAAAGTAACAAATGAGAAAAACACTACCATAGTGTCTCTAAGAAGTGATCATGGAACTGAATTTGAAAATCACTTATTTGAAAGTTTTTGCAATGAAAATGGTATTAATCATAATTTTTCTGCACCAAGAACCCCTCAACAAAATGGAGTAGTTGAAAGGAAAAATAGAACTCTAGAAGACATGGCCCGTACCATGCTATGTGAAAGTAAACTCCCGAAATACTTTTGGGCGGAAGCTATTAACACAGCATGTTACATCCTAAATAGAGCATTAATAAGACCTATTTTAAAGAAAACACCTTATGAATTATGGCATGATAGAAAACCCAACATTAAATATTTTCATGCATTTGGTTGTAAATGTTTTATTCATAATAATGGTAAAAATAACTTAGGTAAATTTGATGCAAAATCTGATGAAGGAATATTCTTAGGTTATTCAACAACTAGTAAAGCATATAGAGTGTTCAATAAAGGAAGTTTAATTGTTGAAGAATCTATTCATGTAGTTTTTGATGAATCTTTAGCATCAAGTTCCAAAAGGATTGATGATGAGGAAGATACAAACATTCTCGAAAACAATCTTGAAAAACTTAATATTGATGTATCTTCAGATCATGAACAAGAAGCTAAAGATAATGATTCGCCTAATGCTGATGTTATTAATACTAATCATAATGATGTAGATCTACCAAGAGATTGGAGATACGCTTATAGTCATCCCAAGGAATTGATTATAGGTGATCCATCTCAAGGAATAAGAACTAGATCATCTATGAGAAATATTAGTAATCACCTTGCATTTGTTTCTCAAATTGAACCTAAAACCATTGAAGAAGCTGAAAAAGATAATAATTGGATGTTAGCTATGCAAGAAGAATTAAACCAATTCACTAGAAATAATGTATGGACATTAGTGGAAAGACCTAAAGATCATTCTGTTATAGGATCAAAATGGGTTTTTAGAAATAAACTAGATGAAAATGGCATAGTAATTAGAAACAAAGCTAGATTAGTTGCAAAAGGATATAATCAAGAAGAAGGTATTGATTTTGATGAAACCTTTGCACCTGTAGCTAGATTAGAAGCCATTAGGCTATTACTTGCATTTGCATGTCACATGAACTTTAATTTATTTCAAATGGATGTCAAAAGTGCATTTTTAAATGGATTAATAAATGAAGAAGTATTTGTTGAACAACCACCGGGATTTGAAGATCATGAATTTCCAAATCACGTTTTTAAATTGCACAAAGCTTTATATGGTTTGAAACAAGCACCTAGAGCTTGGTATGATAGACTAAGTAAATTTTTGATTGAAAATGATTTTACAAGAGGAAATGTTGATAAAACATTGTTTTTGAAAAGAAAAGATAAAGATTTACTTGTAGTTCAAATTTATGTTGATGACATTGTATTTGGTGCTACTAACAATCTTCTATGTCAAGAGTTTGCTAAGTTAATGCAGGGAGAATTTGAAATGAGCATGATGGGAGAACTCAATTTCTTCCTTGGACTCCAAATCAAACAAAGCAAAGAGGGAATCTTTATCAACCAAACAAAGTACACAAGAGAAATTCTAAAGAAGTTTGGTATGGAATCAATCAAACCCCTCGGAACACCAATGAGTCCTTCATGCAAGCTGGACAAAGATGAAGAAGGTAAGAAGGTTGATCAAAAATATTATCGAGGTATAATCGGATCCCTACTTTACTTAACTGCAAGTAGACCAGACATAATGTTTGCTGTTTGCTTATGTGCTAGATTTCAGTCTGAACCTAAAGAATCACATTTAATTGCTGTTAAAAGAATTCTTAGATACCTTAGTGGAACAAAAAATGTAGGTTTATGGTATTCTAGAGACTCAACATTAAATCTGATTGCTTATTCTGATTCTGATTATGCTGGATGTAAGTTAGATAGAAAAAGCACAAGTGGTGCATGCCAATTTTTAGGAAGTAACTTAATCTCATGGTTTAGCAAAAAGCAAAATTCGGTTGCATTATCTACTGCTGAAGCAGAATATGTTGCAGCTGGAAGTTGCTGTGCTCAAATCCTATGGATTAAGAGACAACTTGAAGACTATGGTATCACACTTGATAAGACACCTATAAGATGTGATAATACAAGTGCAATCAATCTAACTAAAAATCCAATTCAACACTCAAGAACAAAGCATATTGAAATTAGATATCACTTTATAAGAGAACATGTTGCCAATAATGAAATTTGTCTTGATTATGTGAATACTGAAGAACAACTGGCAGATATATTTACAAAACCCTTAAGTGAAGAGAGATTTTGTTATCTTAGAGGAGAATTAGGAGTTTGTGATCCTTTGGAATAATTTTCTGAAACTCTTAAGAACAACTATCTAGATTTCATCAATTTCTTGAAAAATCTCGATATTCAATAAGGAAATCTATCTAGATCTTGATTCATTGTTTCCCCAATTGCTAAGGAACATTTATCTAGAGTTTGATGATTAATTTGAATAGTTTCAGATCCTTGAAACTTGATTTTTTATCTCTGAAACTGTTAGAGTCGACTCTAACAGTTTGTGGAGTCGACACCTTAGTTTTTGATGTTCTGTCTAAGCAATTAGAGCCGACTCCGGCTTCTGTAGAGCCGACTCTAATTCGAGCGCTGACAGACTTTCTGGTTCGGAGCCGACACCCAGTTTTCGGGAGTCGACTCTAGGTCGAACTAGGTCAAAAATAAAAAGGCGGAGTCGACCCCAAATCATTTTATCCGTCTCCCAAAACCCCTCCAAGGAGTTCCAAAGCCTTTCCAACCTCCCCAATCTTCTCAAAACCTTTGATTACACATTCCAATCAACTCAATGGCACCCAAGAGGCGCGGTTTCGTCGGAGGAGCGTCCGTTCCCATGAGGCGACGCACGATTCGGAGGCAACCCTCGCCATCCTCCTCTTCGGCCACTCAAGAAGATTCCCCTCCTTCACCCTCTTCACCCAAAGTAGATCAACTAGCCGGTAAGACTATCACAACTGGAAGGAAGGTCAACTTTGATTTCTTTGAGTCGGAGGGCTTCTCAATAGGAAGATGTTTAAAAGAAATGGGGTGGGAAAAGATTTGTTCATTAGATATCCCCACTTATCCTGCCCTAGTGAGAGAATTTTACAATGATTTGAGTAGAGGAGAAGGCGGTTTAGTCAGTATTGTAAGAGGAACTAGAGTTGTAATAACTGCTGAAATCCTTGGAAATCTGTTGGAAATGCCCACAATTGGTATTATGGAATATCAGCATGATGATAGAAGTGGTGCATTGTCAAGAATGTTAGGGAGGGATGTAACCGAGTTTGAGGAAATTCTTGCTAATCAATTAAATCTGGAGCTCAGGTTACTACACAACATATGTGGAAGAATTTTATTCCCCAAAATTGGTAGATTTGAGTACGTCTCGGAGCGAGACATTCTTTTGATGGATTGTATTATAACTGGAAGGCCAGTCAACCTAGCTGGCATGATGATTGGTTATATGGCAGAGGCTGCTACAAAGAAAAGATCTACACTGCCATATGGTATGGTTCTGACATTGATCTTTAGAAGCCAAGGTGTGCTAATTATGGATAATGAACCCCTAAGGAAATTAAGGCACACTGACTATTATAGTATTTCTACTATTCATCGGATGGGCTTCAAGAAGTTAAATGGTATCTGGATGAAAGGAGGACGAGAAGAAAGAGCTGAGAGAGATAGAACTGAAGAGGCCAGAGTAGAAGATATCCCTGGACCATCCACTGCGGGACCATCAGTCCCTGATCCATTTATTGCGGGACCATCTACAGCTGGACCTTCAGAAGCTGGACCGAGCACAGTTCCCTCTCCTCCACATCTGTCTGTTACTGCTTCTGGGAGATTCTCTGATGAGCAGATTGGTCAGTTGAGAGCCTTGCTTGCTGAATATGACAGTCAGAGATCTCATGAGATTAATCAATTAAAAGAAGACTTCAATCAGCTAAAAGAAGAACTTAACTCGAGACTTGACATGATTTCCTTTTCCATAAGCAATTCTGTTGAATCCTTTGGTGCTGAACTTCACAAAATCTTTGAAAGGATGGAAGGCATTGCTGATGGCTCGGGATCTTATGTTCATGCAACTGGTCAACTGAAGAAGGACATTGACCTTGCAGTCTCACAGATTGAAGCTTGTCTTGAAAATTTTAAGAAATCTCAAAAAGATGATGTAATGGAAATCATAGGTCACTTGAAGAAAATTGTATTCAAACATATCTGACTTTGATTTTGATTTTGATACTCTTTTGTATCTTAGGTTCTCCAGGTTTACTTTATCTTGATAGTTTGTATTTAGGAATTTTGAGTATCTAATGTATCTCACTTTGGAATGTACTTGAATCAACTTATGTAATGTTTCTTACTTATGTAATGCAATTACACATTTTCAAATCTGTCTATGATTGACTGCTTGAATCCCTATGTCTTATTGAACCAACAATTTTTCTCTAATAACTTTCTTTATCTAATACTCTCCTTATTGCTGATAACAAAAAAGGGGGAGAGATGGTTGAATATGCAAAAAAAAAAAGACTTGAAATTTTAATGAGAGATGGTTGAATATGCAAAAAGAAAGAAAGAAAGGGGGAGAAATGATTGTTTATGCAAAAAGAAAGAGACTTGAAATTTTAATCAGTTCAATTAAAATTTGATTTTTATATATAGGGGGAGCTATTCAATGCAGGGGGAGCTTAACAACAAGCTTAATTGCAATTTTCTGTACATTTAGTTTAAATGTTCATAATTGATGGCTTATATAGAACTCATGCATAATTTTAAAAGTTCACTTTGAATATTGGCATCAAATCCTTCATTAAAAATGTTTTAAGCTTTAAAATGACTATAATCTTTAGTTCGAATGAATTTTTTGAATGCATATACTCAAAGTTTTTGTTATCATCAAAAAGGGGGAGATTGTTGACCCAATTGATGATTTTGATGATTAACAAAACTATTTGAGTATAACAATTGAAGGCTCTAATGATTTTGATTAAGTTTTTCAGATTATAAGTCGATTGAATGATCAAAATCAGGAGTTAAATCTTGTTCTGGATCGAATCTAATGTCTAGGTAAGATTGCAGACATTAGAGTCGACTCCGAGAATCACAGAGCCGACTCCAGTATCTGGCACGGAAGTTAGAGTCGACTCCGAGACTGTTAGAGCCGACTCCAACAGAAAAGACAGAACGTTGATTTTTCTGGCCCCGACTTAGAGTCGACTCCGGGTCTGTTAGAGTCGACTCCAGAAAAGTTTCTTGTCGACCCCAGAAAAGTCAGAGACGACTCCAGAATTAACGGATTAAAGTGTTTCGAGTTAGAGCCGACTCCAGAAAAGTTAGAGTCGACTCCAACCCACCTGGAACAAAAATCAAATTGCCAGATCAGCTCTAACGGTAATATTTCTATTTTACTTTATTTCTAACGGATATATTTTGTTGCAAGGTACACTCCAACGGATAGTTTTCTTCCAAAAATGGTTTGAAAGAAATCTATAAAAAGGGAAGACTATCATTCAAAAACAAGAACGGAAAAACAAAGAAGAAAAAAGGAAATAGAGAAATCCCAATTCAAAAATCCGAAAAAGAGAGAGCCTGAATCTCAAGAGAAAAAACCTTCTAGCTCAAATCCACTCCACTCCAAAAAGCTCAAGAGGAATCCAAGGCATTCAAATCAAAGTTTTGGTGGATTTCCCAAATTGGAGAAAGAGGATCAGTTTCTTGCTTTTCAATCCTTCTCAACTGCTTCAACTGTGAAGAATCGGAGCTGAGGCTTGATTCAATCTAGCAAGGAGAAGAAGAAAAGAAGAAAAGAAAAGCTCAAAAGCCAACCAACTACAAATCAGGCTTTTCTAAACCTTGTTCATTTACTTGATTATTTGCTCATTGAGGAGCTGTGTATACTTGAAAAACAATATTTCTTTTGTTTGTGTCTAGTTCAATCTGGGGGATTGAACTAGTGGAGGTAGTCTTACCTCGGTACAAGCTTGGTATAGCTTGTGTTAGGGTTTTTGTGCTGGTGAGCCCGAAAACCGGCTGGGTTCGTTGTGATCCGGGAAAACAACAAGTTTGAGTTGTGAGCTTGTAAAACAACTCGGCTGTAATCAAGGAAGATTATAGTGTGGACCCAAGTGAATCTTGGGAGTGGACGTAGGTGTTGGATACACCGAACCACTATAAAATCTTTGTGTTTGCCGTGTCTCCTTTATCTCTATCTCTATCTCTATCTTATTGATTGTATTTTGTTTTTGCATCTGCATTCACTTTCACTCACACTAAGCAAACAAATATTTCAAAAGGTTTAAATTTTTTTTAAAGAACCCAATTCACCCCCCCCCCCCTCTTGGGTTGTCATCTGGGCCAACATTATAGGACTCCAAATTTTTTTTTCCAAAATAACCCTTAATTTATTCATTTTATGGCTATTAAAGGGGTTAAAATGGTAAAACCCCCTCAACTAGCCGTTTCTAGCCATTTTTCAATAGCCAAAAATGGCTACAATTAGGCCATGCCCAGGAATGGCCCATGGTGGGCCATGCTTGACATGGCCCAGTTGAAGCCATTACGGGCCATGCCAGGCATGGCCCAAGTCTTATTATGCCTAGCACGGCTCATGGCGGGCCGTGCCTAGTATGACCCATCCCAAAATAGGTTGTGGGCCATACTAGGTGTGCTTTTAATTTTAACGGGCCATGCCCAGTATGACCCATTTAATAACAGGCCATGCCAGGCATGGTCCAATTATTTAGTGGCCTGAAAGGCCTAGTTCAGGTCGTGCTGGTCATGACCCAATGCCCATGAATAATCATTTCTAGGAGTCATACTTTCCTCATCAACCTTTGTGTAAGTGCTAAACCATGACCGATTGGGAGTATAATGATGAAAATAAGCTGAATCCAGGGTCCATATCTCTGTGTTATGCCTGTGACCATCTGATACCACCAAGAGATCATCCCCACCTCTTGATCTGCAACTGTACTTATAGATTCAGATCCTCTTTTTTCTCCCATATGATTTTTCTCTTTGAACAATTCCTTTTAAGATGTCCTACCTTGTCACACTTGAGCACTTAGCCTTTCTGAACTTTAACCGTCCCCTAGGCCTGCTCCTGTCTCTGCCTCTACCTGACCTTTTTCTAACTGATAGATCCTCTTGGGAATAGCTTCCTTGGTCATCTTCTTCCTCAACTCATTCGTCTGAAGCACCAAGACAATATCTTCATAGAACAATATTTCCTCCCGTAAAGCAGTGTCATGACCAATGAGTCATATAATGTGGGCAGTGAACACAATAGCAAAAGTGCCTTATTTTTCTCTTCCATCTTGATCCCAACATTCAGCAATTCATTGATCATCTGGTCGAGTACCTGGATGTGACCCAGCACATCTTCACCTTCTATCATCCAAAGGTTGTAGAGGCGCTTCTTCAACATCAATTTGTTCATATGTTCTTCCCCATGTAAAGGGTGTGCAACTTCGATCAGAGTCCCTTCGGGGTCTTCTCCTTTAGCACTGAATAGAGGGCTGAATTTGTCAGATATTCTCTGATTGCTGAACATGCTCTCTCCAATGACATCCACTGCTTATCTGTCATTCCATCTGGCCTTTCCTCCAAAGGCAAATCTAAACCCTGCTGCATGAAAAGGTCCTTATACAGACTTTTCACATGGAGAAACTTTTCTTTTCATCAAACTTCTTAAAATCTATTTTTATACTACTATCCATGGTCAGATCTCAACCAACAATAGCACACAATATTTTAGAAAATATAGAGTACCCTGATAATGCCTTGCTAAAATTTTTCAGCCCTTGAAGATCTTCAAATTACTCCTTGAATTAGGCTCTGATACCAACTGTTGGGGTTTAGTTATTGATGAACAGCAGTGGAATCCCCTCACTAAGAAATATCCTAGGATTTCATTCTTTATTATTAACAATCAGATTGGTATAGTAGTAAATTACCTCATCCCTCAACCTCTAGGTTGCTGGTTCAAATTGCATGCCCCCTTCCTCTTTTAAAGATTTATGCTGACCTCACTCCCTTTCCCTGGCGAAACTCCTGTGACATGAGTTTCTTCCTGGAGCATGCCCAAGCGACTCCACTTCACCATGTCCTCCTGAATCGAGTTCCGGACCATTCGGTGGCTGGATCAAGATGAAGCCCCCAGAACCCCCAACACATGAACGAGGCAGCTTGGGAAGATGGAGAGGATGGGGTAGATGATGACAAGGAAGATGAAGAGGATTATTTCTTAAGAGAAAAGAATATGTTCCTTATTTCATAAACCCTAGAAACTAGAGTTTAAATATATGACCAAGTGGGCTTGGTCCAGACTCAACAAAAACTTCCATGGACTAATTCAATGAGATTAAACTAATCCTCAAGCTCGTGTATACCCGTGACTTGATTTAATCTCTACCATTGAACTCATACGCAGTCTCAACCCTTGAACCCACACCCAGTTCAATACAAGTTAGCTCAACCTGAGCCTTGATAACACCACACCAGGCCCAACAACCACAACATCAAATTTCTTCTAAAGTAAGCAAATGCCACGGTAGCAAGAAAAATCAATAATAAGTAATAGATAATATTTAAAACCATGATTAAAGGTGACGGAGAAGGGTGCTCGTAAATCAGCATGAGCTAATTCTAAAAGAAATGAACCCCTTATTTCAATACCATGACGTTGAAGCCTACGACTCTTAGGATGTGCAGATTCATGTCACTTTAGAATTATATTTAAAATTAAATCATTAAAATCAAAAATGATTTGATTGCTTTAGTAAATCGAATTAAAAATTTGATTTGATTTCGATCCATTATATCAATTTTACTATATGAATTTTATATTTTAGTAACGCTAATTAGTGACGCTACAAATATACGTCGCTAAATAACGATAGAACAACGATGCACAACCCTATCGAAAAAATTAACGATTAAGGAGCGAGGAGTTAGTGATAAATAAAATTAGTGATGTGCTCAACGATGCCAAAGAGTCGCTAATTAGCCATGCAAGTGTGCGTGTCACTACGCAACGAGGTGCGTAAGGACGTCGCTAAGCATGTCGCTATGCAGTGAGGTGCGAGCGCCTCAGTAAGGGGGGCATGTTTTAGCAATGCACTGGACGTCGCTAGCATGCGTGCTACTTTAGCGATGCCAGCGCATCGCTAAAGTAATGAGGCATGCGTGCCTGCGCCGCTTTCAATTTTCTTTTCAGCCCACACTCTTGCCCTCATTTCCCCTGCCACCCTGCGCTCCTGGCCCCTTTCTGGTCGCCGTCGCTCCTCCCGTGTATGATCCCCCTTGCTGGAGCCTTCAGGCAGCGTCACTGATCTCCACCCTCCGGCTGCCGTTGATCCCCTCATACTGGAGCCCTCAAGGCTGCGACACCGATCTCCAACCCCTCGCCCCCTTGCTAGAGGCCCTTGGGCTGTGCCACCACTGATCTCCCCACCTCGGTTCCCTCCTTGCTAGAGATGCCCCCTGTCGCGTCTTCCATCGGCGTCTCCTATCTCTCCGATAGCTGAATCAGGTACATTTTTTTCTTTCCATTAATGTTCAATTTTTTTCTGTAATTGAAGGCTGTCGTTGATCTAGTTTGTTGAATCAAAAAGCGAGATATAAGATGATGAATAAAATTGCAGACATCCAGCAGGAACAAGGAGAGAAGTGCATTCGTTAAGAACAAATTGTAGTCTATACAATTCTCTACTCTACCTCCAACTCTAGATAACCTTCGCTCCAGTTGATCAGCATTGATATTTCAAAATTTCTTTATATTTATGAAGTGTATTTATGTGCTATTATTTAGTACTTATGTGCTACTGTTTTGTATAATAAACATTTGTATTTTATATTTTTAATTTTAATATAAGGTATTCATATATTTTATTTGTGAACGTGTTTTTACTTATAATTTCATATTATCTAAACGGGTAAACATGTTTTAATTATATAATATAAACAATAAATAAATAAATATTAATTTTTAAATAAATAAAATAATAAAGATGTTACTAATTAGCGGTGCCATTAAGGGGTCGCTAATGACATTGCAAATTAGCGATACTATTAGCGATGTCATTAGAGCATCGCTAATTAGCAATGCTATTAAGGTGTTACTAGTGGAGTCACTAATTAGCGATGCACGAGACAAATAATTTCGTTAGCGATGAAAATTTTGTAACATATTTTGAATCTCCGTATCGTTAATTTATATTAGCAATGTATTTTTACTATTTAGCGACACTATTTTGACATCACTAAATACCAAACTTCTTATATTGTTTAAGTAATCCTATTTTAAATGGCCATAAGCTTAATTTTCATAATAAATTTTATGTGAACAAATACAACTTAATACATAATAAAAATATACCTTTTACACAATCTATTTATTTATACATACATACTTTCAATTATAGTGCAAATAAAAATTTATATATATATATACATAATTTAATTTAATTTATATTAATTTTTTTAAAATTGAAATTGAAATTAAAATAAATTTTGATCAAACCCTTTAGCAACACGTGTGTCAAGCCGCTCAACGCCTCAAGCTTTTTTTCAGCCTTGATGACCTACGTACAGCGCACAATATTATAAAAGCGTCGCCTCGCACCAAGCCTGCCGGTTGAGGCTATCTCCCCCAGGCTAATGGTAAAGTTATGGCACCGTCTGCGGTGGGGTAGGTTATCTGACTTCATTTGTGACAAAAGAAAAGAAAAGAAGTCGTTCCATCGAGAGCACATGGCAAGCAAAAGAAAAAAAAAAAATCATTTAATGGAGTTGTCCGGACACTCGCATCGTTTTGTTCCCGTCAACATTAAAACACTGATTCATTATGGTTGAACGGTCGAAGATAAAAGTGGCATCGCCATCCAAAATCCCTTCAGCATTGTGTAAAACTTCTTATAAAGAAGAATATTATTAGGATTTATTTTTTTTTTTGGGAGAGAAACTTCAACCCGGTAGCTGCTAGCTTTTTACATTTAGATTATTTCTCATACAATAATGGAGATCTGCATCAAGATCTACACGAGCAGCTATATATCGGTATATCGCCGGCCTCTCAAGCCTCGCTGCCACCCTAGCAGCGTCCTTGAACGAGTTCTTCCTCGCTGCAGCCAAGACCGTCTTGTCTGCTACTATGAAGTATGCCGCCCCCGCCGCTGCATGCACCGAAAATCCCTTCTCATTAATCATACAATTTCAATTTATTTTCTTTGTTTTTCACAGCTATAATATATATATATATAAAGAAGATATATAAGAAGCGATTGAAAACCTGATGAAACGATGAGGGCCTGAGCTGTGGGATTTAGGAAGGACCTCGCCCATGGGATCATCCTCACGCTAGCCAACTAATTGATTTAAGAAAAAATAAATAAATAATAATGTAACATGCTCAAATGGCCAGATCCATATATACATATATGTAAATGATGAGAGGAGGAGGAAACTTGAGATGCTTACAGTGGGAATCGCCGAGGCAACAGTTGCAACCATGGCTGCCTTTGCTCCTGCAACAGCTCCCTCTGCCACAACAAATTAAGAGAACACCATCCATGAGATTAGCGATGATGTCAAGGAGACACATATAAAGCATAATAATTAAGAAGCCTGTCTCCTGTCTAGCTAGGTTGGTGCTAGCTAAATTTATCAGGACAACAAGCATCATCATGAACATCATCTACATAACTACACATCTAACTTGGTGTTAAATTAGCAGAGAATTTAGATTCACAAAGCGAAGAGGACAAGGACTTAATTACCGTGGGAGCAGCGCTTTGCCAAGGCCAGCTTCTGATCGAGAGAGGAGCGAGAGACGGAGGAGGCCATTCTTCTTGAAATCGAACTCGATCTACTCTGGGGAAGGTGGGCGTCGTAGTACCTGGGCTGTGAGGAGTAGGAAGGGAGATGGTCGCGTATTTGTAGGCGCGGTGGAGCGAGGAGACGGGAAGGGGAGAGAGCAGCGGCTGATGGTTTTCAGCTGGAATCATAGGGATTCTGGTGGGTAGTAGCCTGTTTTGCTCCGGAGCCATGTGGGGTTGGTCGCACGGCCAACTTTAACCGTAAAATGCCCCTCAAGTCGTAGTTAATAACATACCCTTGTACTTTGAAGAATTTTACTCTCAGTCCCACTGACTCGAACAAGACCATGGTTTGCACGGAAAAAGCGCTCTGGGGAACCGCCGCCGGTTTTGGACGCGGGAAGTTTTGGGGGGGGGGTACCAGAACGATGGCACGTGCCCCTCACAGAGATCCGATCAGCACCCGGCAAAATAAAGTGGCCGGTCGGTCCAGAAAATGGTATTCGCATTTCGACGGGAAAGTCCTGCGGGTAATGGCGGTGGCAATGGTTCGATGGGCGCCCCTCGCGCGGAAAGCGTGAAGGCAAGCGTCCTGAATACACAATAAATATCGTCAACGCGATCAAATGGCCATGGCTAAGTGGGAAATTTTTATTTGCACCGTTTCGTTTGTTCTGAATTTTTTTTTTTATTTTTTTTATACTTTTTACGTCCCTTCAAATTATTCTTCATATCTCTCTTAAAAATTGATTTTTCTACTCTATCCCTTGATGCACCCCTCTTCCTCCTTTCAAATCAGTCGCACATCCCTCAACGCATTCACTATAAAAAAATATTAAAATAATAATAAAAATTAGTGATGAAAATTTTGTCATTAAATTATGACGGTTTAGTAACAAAATAGTGATGAAAAATTAAAATTAGTGATGGATTAGTTTTTTCGTCACTAAACCGTCACTAAATTAGTGATGAACTATCACATCCGTCACTAATTTAGTGACGGATCGCCCTTCCGTCATTAATCCATCACAAATTAGTGATGGAAGAGCAATCCGTCACTAAATTAGTGACGGATTAGTAATAGATTTTTCTTCCGTCACTAATCCATCACAAATTAGTGACGGATGGGGCAATCCATCACTAACTTAGTGACAGATTGCCCTTTCGTTACTAATCTATCTAATTAGTGACGGTTATCTTCCGTCACTAATCCGTCACAAATTAGTGATGAATAAAAAATCCATCACTAAATTAGTGACGAATTGCCTTTCGTCACTAATTCGTCACAAATTAGTGACGGATGGGGCAATCCGTCACTAATTTTGTGATGGATGGGGCAATCCGTCACTAACTTAGTGATGGATTGCCCTTTCGTCACTAATCCATCACAAACTAGTGATGGAAAAGCAATCATCACTAATTAGTGACAGATTATCTTCCATCACTAATCCGTCACAAATTAGTGATGGATGGGTAATCCATCACTACATTAGTGACGGATTGCCTTCCGTCACTAATCCGTCACAAATTAGTGATGGATGAGGCAATCCGTCACTAACTTAGTGACGGATTGCCTTTTCGTCACTAATCTGTCACAAATTAGTGATGGAAAAGCAATCATCACTAATTAGCGACGGATTGTCTTCCATCACTAATCCGTCACAAATTAGTGATGGATGGAAAATCCATCACTAAATTAGTGACATCACTAATCCGTCATAAATTAGTGACGGATGGGGCAATCCGTCACTAATTTTATGATGGATTTCCCTTTCGTCACTAATCCATCACAAATTAGTGATGAAAAAGCAATCCATCACTAATTAGTGACGGATTGTCTTCCATCACTAATCCGTCACAAATTAGTGATGGATGGGGAAATCCGTCACAAATTAGTGACGGATGTGGCAATCCATCACTAAATTAGTGACGGATTATCCTATCCGTCACTAATCTATCGCAAATTAGTGACGGAAGATTAATCCGTCACTAAATTAGTAACAAATTTATACTCTAAATTTTAAAAAAATTATTACAATTAAAAAATTCCATACAATCCCCCCCCCTAAACCAATTACCCGTGATCGTCCCATCCGTGTGCCGATCAAGTTCCAGTGCCCCCGGCGTTCAGTTCTGGGTCGTGCGCCCCCCCCCCCCCATCAGATCCTCCTCGCAAATCCCCCCCCCTAATCCATCCAGTCCCCAATCAGATCCCCCCGTCCCTGCCCGATCCTGTGCCCAAGCTCCTCCCCCCCATCCGGCGTTCTGCGTTCTGGGTCGTGCGCCCCCCCCCCCTCATCGATCCTCCTCCAAGCTCCGTCCGCCCCCTCCATCCAGATCCAGTGCCCAAGCTCAGTCCCCCCCCCTCCCTACTGGATCGTGCCCCCCCCCCCCCTCTCATCGATCCTCCTCCAAGCTCCGTCCCCCCCCCCCTCCTCTGATCCAGATCCAGTGCCCAAGCTCAGTCCCCCCACCCGGCGTTCTCCACCCCCCCCCGCGTGCCCAAGCTCAGTGGCGTTCTGCGTACTGGATCGTGCCCCCCCTGCGTTCAAGCTCCGTCCCCCCCACCCCCCGGCGTTCTAATCCAGTGCCTTAACGGAGCTTGGATTTTGCGGCTGCGTTTCCCAACTCGCTTCCGACTTCCGGCATCAAGCAAAGGATCAAAAACAGAGGAGAGCCGGTGATCGCCATGTCGTTGGAGATCATCTTCGTCCTCGTCGTCCTCGAGATTCTACGGGAAGGGAGACTCTGAGGAGGATATGCAGTTGGACCGATGAAATGGTGGATCTGGATGATTGCACTGTTCAACAACAGCGACTCAGCTTTGCTAGAGTTGCCATTCGAATCCATCTCTCCCACCCTCTGATACCAGGCGTCTTAGTGGGCGGTTCGGAAGGCAACCGATGGCAGCGGTTTGTCTATGAACATCTAGAGGGAGTTTGCCTCCACTGCGGGCTATTCCACCTCTCCGAAGGAGAATGCTCGGCTGCTGGCGATGGAACCCCAGCAGAGTTGCAGCCTGACAATGTAGAAGCTACGACAGAGTAGCGGGGTTATGCGGCTGTGGGCAGACAGAGCCTTGGCCCATGGTTACTAGTTGTTCAGCGCTGGCTGCCACCCAAACAAAGACCGACGTCGGCAGGAAAGAAAATGATGGCCCCATGCAACAATATGGACAAGTCCCAAACAAAAGGAAAAGAACCTTTCATCGGGGAAGCTGGATCGGATAACTCCCTGATGTAGGGGAGGCTGGATGATGGCGGTGGGTGGTCCAAGCCATCCAAAATTGCTCACCAACGGTCCCCCTACCCCCTCGCCCTTCAACATATCTGGAGGAAGGGGAAGTCGGCCGACACAGTAGGCACAGTTTTGGTTTGCTTTAGGAGGAGACTAATCCTGGGAATAATGTCACTGCAAAAGCGCCCAGCAGTCATTCGAAGAAAGGCTTGAAAGAGGCTGGCACAATGTCTAAGTCCCGGGACAGGACGCAGAGCAATTCAAAGTGTGCTCACTCTCTCCAATTAAGTGGGCCGCTCGAGCACAGCGGGAACACCGTGCACTGGAGCCCACTACACCTGAATCCAGGATGAGGGACAATGACACAGCCTAGGGAAATTTCATATTCTTGGTAGGAACTCTGGGAGGAGCTATCAGTCAGGCAGCCATGCAGGCAACAACCTCTCAGGCGGCGTCTGGATCCAAGACACAGGAGTGTCAATCCAAGACACTGTTGAGATATTCTCATTGTTAAGTATTTTTATTCTGTTTTGTAGGCTAACATGCTTGAAGGTGGAGGTAAAACTCCCATATTGAACCCTATTGAACTGGAGCAGCTTGGGTTTAAAATTATATGCTACCCACTGTCCTTAATCGGAGTGTCAATCCAACCAATGGAGGTTTGTCTCTTTTGATCTATGCATAACTTTTTTCTCAGAATTTGATTAGAGTTGGGAATCGATTGGATCCAAAATAGAACAAGACAATGCTATAGGTTACAAATTCATGGTAGTGTTCTCATTATTCATTTTGACAGGTCAATGTACTGAAATTACTCTACTGTTACTTTGATCTATTAACGTGCAGGAGTTGATCCTTGAAATTCCATAGCTTGCCACCATACTTCACTTCTCCATGATGATATAATTTAGCTTTTCTTGTTTAGGAAACTGAAACACTGCCTAGAATGCAAAAGGGCCATATGAGCCTTCCTCTTACCTTTATAATTTTTCTGGGGTTACAGAAATTGCAGTGGTTTTGTGATAAGGTTTATTACCTTATCGGTCAGCATTTCCATTCACTTGGAAGAACTCCCTTGTGCCTTTCATGTTTGTTAGAGTAGCTAGGAAGATTTTTACCCATTTCCTTCAAACCTTTGATGCATGATTTTCTCTCTCATTTTTATGATCTAAAATACTTAGTATATGTGTAAAATAAACTTTTCATTTCTAGGATGCACTTGCTGCCATCAAAGGTGATCGTGTACCTCCTCCTGGGAGCTTGCCATCTTTTGAAGAAATCAGTTTTAAAGCTTAAAAATCATGTCCTCTCTTAATTAGTGCATTGAACTGCATCAATTACTCTTACTTGTTGGTGAGATGACACATTTGTTATTGTCAAACTGCTAAACACTCTGTACTCAAAACATAGGTCAATGCAGAAAAGGTTGCAGTTTCTGGTAGAAAGAGGACTCAAAAGCTGTACAGAGGCATTCAGGAAGGCCGGGTGGTATGAAGGTGGAGACGTTCAATCAACTTCAGCAGAGAATTCCTGAAAGAATAATTCAACATGCTGTCCAGGGCATGCTTCTTAAAGGGAGGATAAGACAAAACTTAATGTATATCGTATTCTTTTCCTCAAATGCAAAATAATCGTGTCAAAGAGCTGCAGAAGAAAGCTAGATATCTACCTGCCAAATTTATTGATCATACAATATGTCTTGAAGAGAAGATGCCATTTTGTTTTTTCACTAGAACGTGGACTAACATTTTCAAAAAAAGTAATGGAAGAGGAAAACACAAAAAACACTAGACAATTTAACTAATCATAAAAATCTGCTGCTACCTGTGAAGCTACTTGATGAGAGGATTTCATCAAATGTGCAGAAGCTGGACGTAATTCACTAAAGGATTCTACATATGGTGCTCACTTTAAATAGGACTGTCGATATGTCAGAAGCTCAATATGGTACTAGAAAAACTTTTCCTGCTATGAAGATAAAAGGACAATGGAGACTTTTGGGAATTTGATTCATGATTGCGTTTAATTCAGATTGCTTCATAAATATTGTTTTTCATTGGTTGACATGATGTAAGTTGATTCCTTTTTACGGTTCATTTCCTGAATAGTCAAAAAGCCATTATAAATTGTTTGGGTCTTGCACCATGTTTTGTTGAATGTGTATTTCTCTGCTTATCATTTGTTTGTTCTCCAAGAAAAACTGATTACATCATCGTAGTGTTTCATGGCATCCATTGTACTTGACAGTTATCAAGGATCTAACAGCATACTTTTCAAAATTAATCTTTGATGCTCTTTTATTATATTTTATGATAGGCCAATCTTGTCTATAGCCTGCAACAAGAGAATATCTCCAGAGTAGTGCACAGGCAGACAACTTCCTATTAAATGAAACATTGTTCCAATTAACTTCTCAAATTTTCAATATTCATAACATTTTGAAGGTTTTTCTTAAGATGCAATTTATTATTACTTCATTTTGATGGCCTTTCTTATCTACACTGATTTCCTTTTCTTATTAGTAAGATTGTGACATTAGGAAGGGAAACGAGTCTATGGAAGAGAATGGATCTAGTTTGATAATGGAGCTTGGTGTATTGAATTATTATTATTTTTTTGTAGTTGATTGATTACTATAAACAATGTTGAATTGATTTTTTGCCTTGTTTTAAGTTTCTCGTCAGCAATACTGCCTCGATGCTCTTGATCTAATTAATTTGCTGTCAGCGGCAATCGTATGATTTTTGTTTAAAAGGTAGTCTTTGTCATCATCATCATCATCATCCATCGCTGCACGTTAAGGCATGATAGGAGTTCTTGGGCAATGTCATGTGGTGAGCAAACCGTGTGATGTTTATTTTCTTGCGGCTATATTGCCAAAGCTTTCATCCAAGTTCTTGATATCTGGCTCTTATGATTGGCAGGGAAGACAAATGAACCTTTTGTGATCATATTACCTTACAAGAAGAAAAAGAACTTGATGCGCAATAACCGATTGATGGGGCACTTGAAGTTTATTGATGTTCTATTCAAGTGATGCATCTGGTCCTGAGAGTAGAGTGGGGAGGAAAGCATAAAGCGTAGAAGATTGTCTTCATCTAAGCTTGGATATGATAGCCCAACATCTAGTGATGAAACTCTTTCAGCTCCTACATGTCTAGTGATACTTAACACGGAAGTGAGGAGTGCTTCAGTAGTTGCAGGTGGACGTTACACACTAGCATTGTTTACTTCAGGCTACATCAGATGGGGAGCTAGTAAATGTTTCAAAGGACTGTTTCAGATGTACATTTCTCAAGTGTAGAGTCCCCAAGGCAGCCGAAGACATCTTAATAATTTGATGTCTAATGTACAAAACATTAGTATTGTTGATGTATACAGATATATTTATCTTATTTATGAAATGTATTTTTTATTCTTAAATTTAAATTTTCATCTATCAATTTCATTAGAAGGCATTAAATATATTATAATTTAAAAATAATTTTAAATTTATAAGAAAAAAAATTTGATAAAATTTTATTAGGTTAATGATGGATTAGTGATGGATTTCTGATAGAAATAATAGTGATGGATTAGTGACAAAAATATTAGTATTGATTAGTGATGGAACAATAATGAATGACTGATGGATTCTTTCGTCACTAATTCATCACTATTAGTGACGGATAGTGACGAAAGTTTTAGTGACTAAATTTTCGTCAATAATTCGTCACTAAATTGTGATGGAATAGTGATGAAATATTTGTGACGGAATAGTGACGGAATAATACGTGATGGATAGTCCGTCACTAATCCGTCATAATTTAGTGACGAAAAATATGTTTCGTCACAAATTTTTGATGGAATATTTCGTCATAATCTGTCATAATTTAGTGACGAAAATGTTTCAACACAAATTTTTGACGAAATATTTCGTCACAAATTCATCGCTATTATTTTGTGACGGACCTCTTTTCGTCACTAAATTTAGTGACGGCAAAAATGGTGACGATAAGATTTTCGTCACTAATCCGTCACTAAACCCAGTTTGTAACGGAATAGTGATGAAAATTTTTGTCACTATTATACTATTTTCTTGTAGTGATCGTCCGATCCATCTTCCCCCTCTTCTTACTCCTTTTCCGATAATGACAAGCCTTGTTCCAACGATCTTCTTCTCCAACACCGAGCGACATCCTCGACAACTTTTTCTTTGGTACCGGCACCTCCTTGCCTGGCACCGACAGCAACCAACGATAGGTTTACTAAACCCATCGCCTTCGGTTCCCTCACCTCCCTCGGCTCCTCCCCCTTCCATCCCCTGCGGCTTCCTCCCCGTCTTGGTTGCCTCGTCTTCGCCCCCCTCCATCCCTTCCTCCGGTCCTCTTCATCCCCTTCGCCCCCCTCTGGCAAAGCCCTGGGTCCAGGGTTGATTCAGAGCTAAATAAAGAACTAGAGAGAGTTAAGAATTTAATTTTTTTTAAAAAAATTAAATTTATTATATAAGTACTTTTATATAAGTTGTTTTAAAAAAATTATAATTAGTAAAATTTTAAATTGATTATAAATTGGTATAGTTAAGTTTTTCGAGAATAAATTTGGATATTTTTTTTTTATTTATATTTTAATCTTGCGTATTAATGCTGATTAATGCTATGTTTCAGATATGGATGCTGGTCCCTCACGAGTTAGACCCACAGCGTCTGCTAGGAGATGTCATGGTAGGCATGCTGAGCCAGAAGTTTCTATTGCACCAGAGGTTCCTGTTGCACCATCGCCCCTAGCTGAGACAGTAGATGAGGACATCCCAGCTATGGATGTTGATGATGAAGCGGATGGGCCTTGTCCAGGCGATCCAGAGGATGAGTCTGTCCTTAGTAGTTTCAGGACACATATAGCAGCCTCTATCTGGCAACAGGTATTGTTTGTTTGTTATTGTAGTGTATTTTCTTTAATGCATTATTATGATGCTGTTATATAATTTATACATGTTATCCATTTATATTTTACGGGCCCCATTGAAGTGCATGAATATTCATGCTACCAAGGTAGGTCAGTGGCAGTGGTGGGCATCAAGGCAATTGAATAGAAGGTTCAGAGCATTAGTTCAGCAGTCGGGCCAGGTTGAGCTAGTGCACTGCTCTTATTAGTTCATCGATAAGATTCTTGTCTCGGGCTTCGTAGAGAGATGGCAGTCCGAGACAAATACCTTTCATCTTTCCTTAGGCGAGATGACGATCACGTTGGATGACGTTGCCGCCATATTAGGGAATAGTATCATAGGTGCCTCAGTGTTACTATCATGTGATAGGATGAGTGATTGGGATTCTGAGGATCTACTAGTGGAGCTGTTGGGTGTGTCACATGTAGATGCGCGTTAGGAGGTGCTATTAGTACGCGATCAGTCTGTGAGATTAGAGTGGCTGAAGAGTCATTTTCATGTTGTATCTGATAGAGATAGCTACCATAGAATAGAGTGTGCAGCGCGAGGGTATTTGCTATTTTTGTTAGGGTGCACACTCTTTGTTGATAAGAGCGGGACGAGGGTGCCTATAGCTTATCTTTCTCTACTTTGGGATTCGATAGGATGAGCACATATGCTTGGGGTGCTAGTCCCTTGGCTCATTTATATCGGTAGTTGGGGATTGCGTCTAAGGCATCCGTTCGACAGTTTAGCGGATATATGACGCTGCTCCAGGCATGGATTTATAAGCATTTTTCATTTCTCACTCCTCATTCAGCCCTAGATTATACTGATACTAGGCCCCGTGTGCACCGATGGATTCCCGGCAGTCCACCACGTACCACGATGGACCATTTAGTGATAAGGTATATACCTTAGACCATGCACTTGTATATTTCTATGATTTACCATATATTATCAAACTGATTAGGATTTATCTGTTGTAGGTAGTTTGGGATTCCCATCGTCATATTCGGGAGGATCGTCTATTCCTAGATATTACATTCTTTAGTAGATGCTTGAAGTACCTGGATGTCATAGAACCCTATCATTCTAAAAGGGTTCTACAACAGTTTGATAGGATACAGACGATCCCCCACGCACCACTAGCCCCTGAGCGAGCCAGCAGAGGATCGACAGCAGCATCATACCGCATCCGATACATCTTCTATGATCAGATGTGGGAGAGGTGGGAGGATCACCTACTGAGTCGAGCGAGCAGGAGCCATCCGATGACCCGAACATCAGATTGTGTGCCAGGATATATGGATTGATATCCTCGTATTACGCACCTGGCAGTTCACCCCCAGAAAGCTGATCCAGTATCTATTTTCGATCACATCCCGATGATGTTGATGCTGACATGCAAAGGTGACATATTGCAGATGCCATTAACATTTGCAGCAGCATTCTACATATGGGTCGGAAAGAGGTTACATCATAGGGGATTGACCTATACGATGTTATTTCTCATATGTCACAGGTGTTACAGGGTCAGTATATTTCATCAGGTGAGACTGATGTACCTGGCCCTAGTCATGCATCGCTACAGCAGTACAGGCGTTGACGATGGCGAGATGAGGATTGATGATGTACCATATATATATTTTTAGCTTTTAGCACATCTTTTTGTAAAATACATTAAAATTTGAATGAAAGTTTGAGTTTCCTTTAAATATTCTTTTTTGTTCCAGAGTCCATATTTGAAGATTAATATCAAATGCAATATATAACTCAATAGTCTCACTAATTATAAATTAGTAAACAATCGCATGCTAATAATAATTTCGCTAATTATGTGGTGGAGTTCGACAAATAAACTGGACACGTGCCGGCACGCCCCGACATCAATCAACAAAGACAATTAATGACACATCAATCAACAATGAGGTGTGCTGTCAACTTCCATAAACTTTAAGATAATTGACACTCCTAGACATGCATCCGCATGCCTCGACACGGGCACGGTATGCCCCGGCATGCATCGGCACGCTCCAGCACAGGTCAGCATGGGTCGGCACTCATTGGCACGGGCCGATCGGCATGACCCAACTTGTGTCGGCACGTATTGGCGCGCTCCGATATAGGTCGGCACACTCCGACACAGGTCGGCACGCATTAGCACTCACTGGCATGGGCCGATTGGCATGACCCAACTTGTGCCGACATGCATTGGCATGCTCCGGCACTGGTTGGCATGCATCGGCACTCAAAGCCACGGGCCGACCGGCATGCCCCAACTCATGCCGGCACACATCGACATGCTCCGGCACGGGTCGATCGGCCGGACCGTAGGCATGGATTACTGAATTTGCGAGGTCATGTCATCAATCAACAAAGACAATTAATGACACATCAATCAACAATAAGGTGTGATATCAACTTCCATAAACTTCTTGATAATTAACACTCTTGGACATGCATCGGCATGCCCCAGCACGGGTACGGTATGCCCCGGCATGCATCGGCACGGTCAGTCAACTAAAAAAAGAATGCACTATATATGAAAATTTTAAATATTATACAACTTTGTATATTGATACAACTTGCAATCTACAACTCAACAGTCTCGCTAATAGTAACATCTGACAATATCGTTTGTTTGAACTGTTGAATCCTAGTTTCATAAGAAGTTGCCCATCCGGATGCACAAGGTAAATGATATCTTTGCTAGTTGCTCACTATTAGGGGAACGGGATGACCCGGTAACAAAAACACTACAAAATAAATAAATTTGTAAACAAAATGATTTATGAGTCATTTAAGGATGAGTAAGAGATATTTAATTAATACCTCCACAAAATGATTGCCATTTACGAATGCTACTGCAATGTCTTTGCGCGATAGAAGAGGAAGAGGCACTGATCTAAGAGGTAGGAATGTAAGACATTGTTGTAAGGAAAGGTGGTATAAGACAACATTATAGCAAGACGCTATAAGGTGCCCCGTATTCGGCAATGTCATCCACCGGTCAGATGGTCGACAATCCTCAAAATATGATAATGCTTGAGCGATCTCGTCAAACCTTCCTTCGACAACAAATAAAGCGCGATAGTTCTCTGAATGACTTTACAACTCGTGTAATAAATCCTTCCTAACATGAAGCCAATATTCCTCTCCAAATCTAAGCAAGTTTGCTATTGCTCTGAATCTGCAGTTGCCATCAGCTTTTACGTCCTTGATATGCTGGATGAATGACCTTAACCCATTTGGAATTTGATCAATGTAGATTGTTGGCTTATAAGAACAGGTTCGAGGACAAAAAACCTACAAACCATATCGAATGATATTAAAAACTATCGCATGCTAATAATAAACGGCTAATAATAAACACCACGGGCCGTGTGTATCAGCACGCCCCGATACATACCAGCACGATACTCCATGCTTCTTACCTTTTTTCTCAGCTGCCTCTTTTGCATTTGCATTAGTGGGGTGCCTATACCAGATAGGTAACTATCTTATCTAGAGAGAACCAACTCAAAGGCAGAAGGATCATGGCGAATAGACGTATCAACCTTCAATGAAGTGCGGCCATGTGAATCGGTCATCATTTTTGCAAGTTCTTTAAGAGAAGTACTATCTGGGCTTGCAATCTCTCTCAATTTCTTAACATCTACAATTTAGAAGCCCCATCTAACTGCTTGAATTTCTTAGCAATTATATCCAACTCTGATTCATAGCTCAGCATCATAATTTGCACATTTGAAGCAGGAACCATATCAAGTTTTCTCCAATGAGGATCTATGCAGTCGAGGGGAATAGGTCGACCTTCCATTCTATACCGCACAATCTTATGAGCGCATGGTAATCCATGTGTGTGTCGAATAGCAAACCCACAAACTGATTCATCAATCCCAACTGAATTGGTTTGGTTCGCTTGGATGAGGATATGATTTAATGCAGTTATAGATATAAAACCTCACATTTCTTTGAATTCAGCAGGCTTGAAGTTGTGTTACACGACTATCAAACTTTTTCAAATGAGGCTTTGATGTCACTATGCTGCAACTCAATCAAACTATGAATTTTTGTCCAAGATGACTCGAAAGTCCATTGGCTTGATCCAAGCTATCTTTTAAGCCTTGCATGTACACTTTCAGCCCTAGTAAAGTAAATACAATTAAATAAAAAGTTAAATAACAAATACATAACTAAATTATAAATTTATAAACTTAATCAATTTCTTGTGATACCTATTAGTTGTCACATTTCCTTGAACTTGCTCAGCCAATTATCCGACACATACTGTAAAGCATCTGGATAGGTACTAAACTCTCTCCAGAGTACACTCCAGCGATCGTTATACTCGTCTTCTATGATTGACAATACTAGTATATTCCAACTCATTATAAACTTATCCCACTTCTCCTTTGTTTCAAATAATTTTTTGCACTGGGCCAAAACATTCCTACTAATATGCCATCTACATTACAAATGTGTTGTCATAGGAAATACCTTCTAAATTGCATTCAATAGAGCCAAGTCTCGATTTGTGACTATCATCTCAGGCAGAACATCAGCATCCATGATGCTGCGCAATCTCTCTAATACCCATGTATAGTTATCTTCCCGCTTAAAGTCTATGTATGTAAAAGCAATAGAAAATGTGGGGTTAGTTGATGTCATCCCCATAATCTCTAAGAGAGGAAGACGATATCTATTCGTCTTATAAGTGCAATCCATTATCAAAACACGAGGAAATGCTCGTAACAAATCTATGCTGCCAGGGTGAGCCCAAAATAAGTCGCGCACAACATTAGACTCAATACAATTCCTATGCCACTCCACTTATACTTGGATAATTTATCCAGAAGATGTTGCATCTGAGATCTCCCAGCTTTCTCTGCAACCTTACACCTCTGCCGTGCATTATAGATCGTCTTCATGCACGTAACATTGAGGGCATCCCTCTGCTTCAATATGGAAAATATGGCCTTTGGCCAAACCAAAGTCTTTGACATATCCACTAACAACGAAGTCTCCTGCTTCGATAATCGTCCAGCATATGAGTGCCCCTCGAGATGCTTCGCAACCGAAAGATTGTGCAATCCATAAATGACCATTAACATCCAATCATCTGCAGTGTCTAATTCTTTCCTCTTAATACAAAAGGACATGCACACTTCTTACACTATAAGAAAATAATGAAATAGTGACGCAAATTTAGCGACGCAATATTGCGTCGCTAAATTGCGACCACTTTGCGACGCATCTGCGACAACATATCATTGCAACGCAATTAGCGACGCATTAGTGACTCAATAAACCAAAAAATAAAAAAAAGTAATTTTTTTATTTAGAGACATAAGAAATGCATCGCAATATTTTAAAATTAAGTTTTTATAAAATATAAATATGAGAAAAAAATATTACGATGCAACTCAGTACATCGCAATATTTTTTTAAAATTAATTATGTTAAATAGCGACGCATTAGCGACACAATAAACCAAAAAATTAGAAAAATTATTTTTATTTAGCGACGCACTAATTGCATCGCAAATATTTTAAGTAAAATTAATTTTTATAAAATATAAATATGAAAAAAATATTGCGATGCAACTCTGTGCGTCGCAATATTTTTTAAAAAAATTAATTATTTAAATAGCGACTCATTAGCGACGCAATAAACCAGAAAATTAGAAATTATTTTTAATTTAGCGATGTATTAATTGCATCATAATTATTTTAAATAAAATTAATTTTAATAAAGTATAAATATGAGAAAAAATAATTGCGACGCAACTCAGTACGTCATAATGTTTTTAAAAAATTTAATTATATAAATAGCGACGCACTAGCGACGCAATAAACCAAAAAATTAGAAAAATTATTTTTAATTTAGCGATGCACTAATTGCGTCGCAATTATTTTAAATAAAATTAATTTTTATAAAATATAATTATGAGAAAAAAATATTATGACACAAATTAGTGCGTAGCAATATTTTAAAAAAATTAATTATGTTAAATAGCGACGCAATAAATCAAAAAATTAGGAAAATTATGTTTTAATTTAGTGACGCACTAGCTGCGTCGCAATAATTTTAAATAAAATTAATTTTATATAATATAATTATCAAATTAAAAAATTACGACGTAACCCTGTGCGTCGCAATATTTGTTAAAAAATTAATTATGTTAAATAGCGACGCAATAGCGATGCAATAAAATAGTAAATTAATAAAAATAATTTTTTATTTAGCGACGCAAGTATTGCGTTGCAATATTTGTTTAAAAAATAAATTTTATAAAAATATTAAAAAGAATTATGAAATAAAAATATTGCGACGCCGAACGGATCGATCGAGACGGTCCGAGATCGGTCGTCGCCGATCGGGATCGATCATGGCTTCGATCGATCTCAACCATCGGGTCATTGCCGATCGGATCGATCACGACAGTTCGAGATCGGTCATCGCCGACGGGATCCATCAAGGCTTCGATTGATCGTAATCGTCAGATCATCGTCGATCGGACCGATCGCAACGGTCCAAGATCGGTCGAGGCCGATCGGGATCGATCAGGGCTTGGATCGATCGCAACCATCGGATCGTTGGCGATCAACCGATCGCAACGGTTCGAGATCAGTCGTGGCCGATCGGGATCATGGCTTGGATCGATCGCAACCATCGGATCATCGGCGATCGAACCGATCGCCACGGTCCGAGATCGGTCGTGGCCGATCAGGATCAGGGCTTGGATCGATCGCAACCGTCGGATCATCACCGATCGGACCGATCTCCGCGTTCCGAGATCGGTCATGGCCGATCGGGATCAGGGCTTGGATCGATCACAACCGTCGAATCATCGTCGATCTTGGACCGATCGCAACAGTTCGGGAACGGTCGTGGCCGATTGGGATCATGGCTTGGATCGATCGCAACCGTCGGATCATCACTGATCGGATCGATCGTGATGGTCCAAGATCGTTCATCGCCGACCGAGATCGATCAGGGCTTGGATCGATCGCAATCGTCGGATCATCGGCGATCGGACCGATCGCAACGATCTGAGATCGGTCGTGGCCGATCGGGATCAGGGCTTGGATCGATCGCAATCATCGGATCGTCGCCGATAGGACTGATCACCACGATCCGAGAATGGTAGTGGCCGATCGGGATCATGGCTTGGATCGATCGCAACAATCGGATCGTCGTCGATCGGACCGATCACCACGGTCCGAGATCGGTCGTGGCCGATCGGGATCACTACCTGGATCGATCGCAACCATCGGATCATCGCCGATCGGACCGATCGCCATGGTCCGAGATCGGTAATGGCCGATCAGGATCATAGCTTGGATCGATTTTAATCATCAGGTCGTCGGCGATCGGACTGATCGCCAAGGTCCGAGATCGGTCGTGGCCGATCGGGATCATGGCTTGGATCGATCGCAACTGTCGGATCATCGCCGATTGGACCGATCACCGCGGTCCGAGATCGGTCGTGACCGATCGGGATCAGGGCTTGGATCGATCGCAACCATCGGATCATCGCTGATCGGACCGATTGCCACAGTCCGAGAACGGTAGTGGCCGATCGGGATCACGGCTTGGATCGATCGCAACCGTCGGATCGTCACCGATCGGACCAATCGCCATGGTCCAAGATCGGTCGTGGCCGATCTGGATCACGGCCTAGATCGATCGCAACCATCGGATGATCATCGATCGGAGCGATCTCCACGGACTGAGATCGGTCGTGGCCGATCGGGATCAGCTTGGATTGATCACAACCGTCGGATCGTCAGCGATCGGACCGATCGCCACGGTCCAAGAACGGTAGTGGTCGATCGGGAACACGGCTTGAATCGATCGCAACCGTTTGATTGTCGCCGATCGGACCGATTGCCATGGTCTGAGATCGGTCGTGGCCGATCAGGATCACAGCTTGGATTGATCGCAACCGTCGAATCGTCGCCGATCGGACCGATCGCCGTGATCCGAGATCGGTCGTGGCCGATCGAGATCAGCGCTTGGATCGATCACAACCGTCGAATCGTCGGCGATCTCGGACCGATCGCAACGGTCCGGGATCGGTCGTGGCCGATCGAGATCATGGCTTGGATTGATCGCAACCATCGGATCGTCGCCGATCGGATCGATCGTGATGGTTTGAGATCGTTCATCGCCGATCAGGATCGATCATGGCTTGGATCGATCGCAACCGTCGGATCGTCGGCGATAGGACCGATCGCAATGGTCCGAGATCAGTCGTGGCCGATCGGGATCAAGGCTTGGATCGATCGCAACCGTCGGATCGTCGGCGATCTTGGACCGATTGCAACGGTCTGGGATGGGTCGACGCAACGGTTCGAGATCACGGCTTGGATCGATCGCAACCGTCGGATCATCGCCGATCGGACCGATCGCCACGATCCGAGATTGGTCATGGCCGATCGGGATCATAGCCTGGACCGATCGCAACCGTCGGATCATCGCCGATCGGACCGATCGCCACGGTTTGAGATCGATCGTGGCCGATCGGGATCACGGCTTTGATCGATCGCAACCGTCGGATCGTCGGCGATCGGACCGATCACCACGGTCCGAGATCGGTCGTGGCCGATCGGGATCACAGCTTGGATCGATCACAACCGTTGGATCGTTGACGATCAGACCGATCGCCATGGTCCGAGAACGGTAGTGGCCGATCGGGATCATGGCTTGGATCGATCACAACCGTCGGATCATCGCCGATCGGATCGATCGCCGTAGTTCGAGATCGATCGACGCAATTTCCTAGAAAATAAAAATAATTTTTTTGGAGAAAATAATTTTTAATATTGCGACGCATGTAATGCGTCGCAATGTTTTAAGAAAAATAAATGTAATAAAAAATTAAAAAAAACATTGCGACGCAATATATGCATCGTAATTATTTTCAGAAAATATAATTTTTATCAGTTATAATTATTAAAAAAATTGCGACGCATTAGCGACGCAGTTTCCTAGAAAATAAAAATAATTTTTCAGAAAAAATAATTTTTAATATTGCGACGCATGTATTGCATCGTAATTTTTAGAAAAATAAATGTATTAAAAAAATTTAAAAAAAATTGTGACGCAATATATGCATCGCAATTATTTTTAGAAAATATAATTTTTCAGTTATAATTATTTAAAAAATATTGTGACGCATTAGCGACGCAATTTCATAGAAAATAAAAATAATTTTCCTAGAGAAAATAATTTTTAATATTGCGAAGTATGTATTGCGTCGCAATGTTTTTTAGAAAAATAAATGTAATTAAAAATTTTAAAAAAAAATTGCGATGCAATATATGCGTCGCAATTATTTTCAGAAAATATAATTTTTATCAATTATTATTATTAAAAAAATATTGCGATGCATTAGCGACGCAATTTCCTAGAAAATAAAAATAATTTTTCTGCCGAACATTGCGCCAAATTAGCGACTCATTAGCGACGCAATTAGTTGCGTCGCTAAGTTTTGCATAAAATAATAAAAAGGCCAAATTAGCGATGGATTAGCGACGCATTGTTGCGTCGCTAATCCATAATAAATTTTTTTAAAAAAATAGCGAGTGATTAGCGACGCATATATTGCGTCGCTAATCACTACTATATAATGCTTGTCGGGCCGGCCCCCCGCTTCTCTTCTTTTTCCTCTTCTTACCCTAGCCGCCGCAGTCCGTCCGCTCCTCCGGCTCCCCCGTCCTCTCCCCCGGCGGAAGCTCCCCCACTCCGGCGGCATCCCCTCTCTGAGATAAGCCCCCCTCCTCCTTAATTTTTTTTTTAAAAATAGGTTCCGGCCACGGCCATGGCCGTGGCCGTCTCTCTCCGGCCACGGCGCTGCCATGGCCATCTTCTCCGGCCACGCCGCTGGCCGGCCGTGGCCTGGCCACGGTGGCCAGCCACCAAAAAAAATTTACAGTTTGGGGGGGTTTCCCCACCCCCCCTTCATCTTCTCTGGCCACGGCCGCTATCGTGGCGTCTTCTCCGACCACGGCCGCTGCCGTGGCCGGCCCCTGGCCACGGTGGCCAGGCCACCAAAAAAAAATTTAAAGTTTGGGGGGGGGGGTTTTCCCCACCCCCCCTTCGTCTTCTCCGGCCACGGCCGATGGCCAGGCCACCGAAAAAAAAAAAGTTATGGGGGGGGGGGTTTTCCCCACCCCCCTCCCATTCGTCTTCTCCGGCCATGGCCGCTGCCGTGGCCTGGCCATGGTGGCCAGGCCAAAAAAAAAAAGTAACCGCTAGGGGGTTTTCCCCACCCCCGGCCCCTTCAATTAAAAAAAATTAACACTCATAAAAAAATTAACAAAAAATTTAGATTCTATCATATTTTATTATTTTTAAAAATATTTTCAAATAATTTGATGACAAATATAAAAACATAAATATATTTTTAAAACATGGGCAACTTAATTTTTTTTTAAAAGTAACAGCTAGGGGGGTTTTCCCCACCCCCCGGCCCCTTCAAAAAAAAAAAAACACTCATGAAAAAAAATTAACTAAAAATTTAGATTCTATTATATTTTATTGTTTTTAAAAATATTTTCAAATAATTTGATGACAAATATTAAAAAATGATGACCACTCTAATAATTTAGATTTAGATTAGTTATAAATTAATTAATTTATGTCATTAGTCGTAGCTCTTTGGATAGACTGATTTATGTCTTTATGCTGTTTATGCAATAATATTTGTGCATTTGTTGTTATTTACAATTGTTATGTCTTGATTATTTACATTCTGCTTCAAATTGAATGATGCATTAAATTATGTAATGCTAGATAGAAAGTCTTGTTGTATTATTATTTAATTTTCAGCAACAAATTAGTAGTTTCAATGATTTATATTTTAGTCTTCACAAACATTTATTCGACATAATAATCTTAAGAAGTCAGTGACTATATATATAGAACACTATTCCTATATATGTATAATTGACAAGAAGTTAAGAATAACAAGCATAAGTTCGATTGTCTTCGGATTTCCATATTATTAATCACAGCACTATAACCTTTAGACCCGTTTGAGAATTTGTAAGACTTAGTCTTGCAAATTCTCAAATTGTCCTGGTGGACAGTTTGAGAATATTTTTTGCGATATGTTAGTCTGCTATTAATCATCGTTGGTTGAGATTGCGGTTTGTATTTGCTCATACGTTCTCCTAGTGTGGCATATATGCCACACATTTAGGAGAACATATGGGGAAATGCTGCTGAAATTTCAACGTAACCGATCGATGATAATTAATAGCAGAATAACATATCACAAAAAATATTCTTGAATGGGATAGGGCCTTACCTTTTAGACATGGAGTGAAGGTGGAATTAATTTAGGACACTTGAATGCTTGTGAAGTCTCATGATTAACGGACCGCCTTGCGGCCCGACCCGAACTCAAGCCCTAGCATTAGCCTGGCATGAACCTGTGCCTCGGTCCTTGCTAGCACGCCAAGGATCGTAGCCGTGGCCGGGCCTTGCAGGGTAGGGACCTTAGTTGTCTAAAAAAAAATTGGTTTAGTTATAAATTATTTAAATGGTTGTTATTAACCTTAGTTGTGTAAAAGAAATAATTTAGTTATATATTTAGTAATGCTAATATAGTTTTATAATGTGGTTTCCTTTAATGGTTTACCAGAAATTGTATAAGTCGGTCAAAAATGAGCGGGGCTCGCTCGTGGATGTATGCAAGGATAAAAGATGGCTTGCTTAATCCAGATTTTCTGAATGGATTGGAAGAATTTATCGCATTTGCATGTAGCCAACCTGAATGGATGGATGGGCCTAGGATTAGGTGCCCATGCAACTATCACAGGTGTCAGAATAAAGCCTACAGAGATGTCGAAACTGTTAAGGTGCATCTGTGTAAAAAGGGGTTTGTTCCTGATTACGATGTTTGGTACTGTCATGGTGAACCAGAGGAAATTCCAGCAGTTGTTACAAGCCAACAAGTGTCAATTCCCGTTGATGAACCATTTGTGAATTAAACACATATGAAGAAATGGTGATGAATGCATCGGGTAATGAATTCAATCAGAATACATTTATGGAAGAACCAAATCCAGATGCACAGCAATTTTATGATATGTTGCGTGCTGCAAATCAAGAATTGTATCCTGGTTGTGAGGGTCATTCCAGTTGTCTACGGCTGCTCGGTTGTTGAATATTAAGGCAGAACATCGATTATCAGAAAAGGCGTTTAATTCTGTAGCTGGGTTAATCAAGGAAATTTTGCCAAATGATAATGTTGTAGCAGACAGTTTTTACTCAACGAAGAAGTTGTTGCGTGGGCTTGGGCTCCCGGTTAATAAGATCGATTGTTGCTTGAACAATTGTATGATATTGGGGTGAAGACTCGGAGCTGAGATGGTGTAAGATTTGTGGGCAATCGAGGTACAAAAACGGCGAAGGGGGAGCTAGTACAAGTAGGAGGAAAAGTGTTCCTTACAAGAGGATGCATTACTTTCCTCTTACTCCACGCCTGCAGAGATTATACAGATCTGAGGCTACAGCTGCTGATATGAGATGGCATGCCGAACATGAATCTAAAGAGGATGAAATGCGGCATCCATCAGATTCAAAAGCTTGGAAGCATTTCAATGAAAATCATCCTGATTTCGCTGAAGATATAAGGAATGTGAGATTAGGTCTTTGTACCGATGGCTTCCAACCATTCGGTCAAGCGGGGCAACAGTATTCATGTTGGCCTGTGATACTGACTGTATATAACCTTCCTCCATGGAAGTGCATGAAAGATACTGCAATGTTTTTGACAGTTTTGGTTCCAGGACCATCAAATCCAAAGGAAAAGATTGATGTCTTCCTGCAACCGTTGGTGGCCGAATTGAAAATGTTGTGGAAACAGGAGTCGTAGCCTACGACATTTCTATGAAACAGAATTTCATCATGAGAGTTGCTTTGATGTGGACAATAAGTGACTTCCCGGCATATGCAATGTTGTCTGGTTGGAGCACTGCTGGACGTCTGGCATGCCCTCATTGCATGTATGATTCGGATGCATTTACATTGCAGAAGAGTGGTAAGCAGTCATGGTTTGATAATCATAGGAAGTTCTTGCCCCCAAATCATCCTTACAGGCGTAACTTGATCGCCTTCCGGAAGAACAAAGCAGTCACAAAATTCGCCGAACCGGTTAGGTCCGGCACGGATATATTTGATACTATAGAGCATTTGGGGTTGAGGTATGCTTGGGAACCAGATGCAGATAGAATAAATGGCCGTATATGTAAAGAACATAACTGGAAGAAGCGGAGTATATTTTGGGATTTGCCTTATTGGAGCACAAATCTCATCCGGCACAACTTGGATGTTATGCATATCGAGAAAAATTTTTGATAACATATTTAACACGGTGCTAAACATCCCGGGAAAAACAAAAGACACTGCAAAGTCAAGAGAAGAACTTAATCAGTATTGCAGAAGAGGTGATTTGAGGAGGAGTACCGACGGGACCTATCCTAAAGCCTGTTACACTCTTGACAGAAATTCACGAGAAGTTTTATGTAACTGGCTTAGAGGGTTAAAATTTCCAGATGGTTATGCCTCAAATATCGGTAGGTGTGTGGACATGCATAAGCTCAAGTTGTTCGGCATGAAGAGTCACGACTGTCATGTTTTCATGCAACGGTTATTGCCTATAGCTTTTCGTGAGTTGCTTCCGCAACATGTCTGGAAGGCATTGACAGAGCTCAGCTTGTTCTTCAAGGAGTTGTCTGCCACAGTCATTACTTCTGCATCCATGGCAAGGCTTGAGGAGGAAATTCCAATTATTTTATGCAAGCTGGAGCGAATATTTCCTCCCAGTTTTTTTGACTCAATGGAGCATTTACCGGTTCACTTGCCATACGAAGCGAGCATAGCTGGTCCCGTGCAGTATCGCTGGATGTATCCTTTCGAGAGGTAAATATATACATCATTAAGACATATTGACATTTCAAATATTATTTCATTGCGAGAAAATTGGTTAATTTTTTGTCTCAACTTTACATATAGGTACCTTAAGAAGTTAAAAAATAATGTGCGTAATAAGGCAAGGGTTGAAGGTTCTATATGCAATGCACACTTGGTCGAAGAAGTTTCAGCTTTTGCCTCGCATTACTTTGAGGGTCACGTCCACACGAGGAGCCGAAATCTTGGTCGTAACGATGACGTATGTGTGGACGAAGGAGAACCTAATGACGGTAGAATATCAATTTTTAAAGGTATCGGCCGTTCATTTGGGGGGCAGAAGTCAAGAAATCTTAGCGATATGGAGTATAATGCAGCACATTATTATATCCTAATGAACTGTAGAGAAGTCGATCCATATATTGAGTAAGTGTATACTTCAATGCTTAATTGGAACTTCTAATTTAAATTACAATATACCATAATATTTAATTGCTAACATCAGTTTTAATCCTTATCATCCCATAAGGATGTATTGTGATAGACAACGACAGATGAATCCCGACATCAGTCAAGTTGCAATTGGACAGAAGTTAGAAACGGAGTTCGCTTACTGGTTTTATGAATTTGTGAGTAGTATCACTCAATCAATTTCAATAATGGCTTTAATTTTTCGAATTGGTTGTGAATAGCTTATTAATTTATAGGTAAACGGTCCATGGTCCCCAACCGATAATATTTTCATTAAATGTCTATCGCAATGGCCATTGAAGACCGTAACAACCTCTACTGGCTATTTTGTTAATGGGTACAAATTTCAGATTGAACGATTAGCAGCTTCAAGAGGCACGCAGAACTGGGGCGTGTGTGTTAAAGGAGAAAGTGTTGGAGCAAATATGCAGGATTATTACGGAAAGTTAGTAGAGGTGGTTGAAGTTGAATATCCCGGTTGGCCTATGAAACGAACCGTATTGTTTCGTTGCGATTGGTTCGATCCGACAGTTCCTGTGGGCAAAAGGGTTCATAACGACTACAATTTGGTTGAAGTGAACCATCGACGAAGATTGCAGAAATATGACCCATTCATCCTTGCATCCCAAGCTCAGCAAGTGTTTTACTGCGGATATCCAAGTTTGCGCAACGACAAGCGAGATTGGTGGGCTGTTTCTAAAATCGTCCCACGTTCAACAATCTTATTAGAGGAGAGTTCATCAAGTCAATCAGCCGAGTGCCCTGCATTTCAAGAGGATGAGATGGAAATGCATGCAATTGAGGACGACACAAGGGCTCCTGAAACATCACTTAGAGATCCAAATGGTGATGTCCAAGAAATTGCGGATGCAAATGTTCGGTTTCCTTCCGATGATAATGAAACTGAATCGCAGTCCGATACGGCATCGGATGTTGAACCAACATTTCACGAAACAAATGACACCGATTAAACATAGAGGTTTTTTTAAATTCAACTTTATTTTATAAGTGTTAAATTTTTACATAGTCAATCATTAATCGTAATTTAATTGCATGAATCTTTAGTATTTTCAGTATGACGGGCAGAGGTAGATCTACCGACGACATACGGAGTGAGCAGGGACGTAGCCCTGCTGCATCAGATCACATGAGCTTTGGAGATGGAGAGTTCGGATCTCCACACATCGCACAGCCTTCGATCTCTCCAGCAGTCGGCGGTGATCCTGCATTGGTATTACCATCCAGCCGATCGGCACATACCTCCGAGAGTTCTTCCACCATCGGCCGCACCGTACTTCGACTTGATGCTCATGGGCTGTAAGTATATACTAATTAAAAATATATGTTTATGTTTTTAAGTCAATTACTTATAAACATGCATTTTTTTAACAGATTTATTGAGCAGCATCATGTATCCAGCCACATCAGCGCCGTATTTCAGAGGCGTGCAGATCCCAGTGGCTACGATTGGCGCCACGTATCTCCAGCCACGAGGGAGTTTTATTTTTCTGAGTTTCAGGTAAACTTATTAAATACAATTTATCACTGATATAAAATTTCTTAATCTTAATAAATTCTGAAACTAACTGTTTATTTTAATGCAGAAAAAGTTTACGTGGGACCCTGCCAGCCATGATGCCATTAGGGCAGCATGGGAGGCTCTTACGGGACGCCGATACTCCGACATGCTTCATCGTTGGAGGTCATCGGGTCAGCGTCCTGCGCATGTGCCAGAGGGTATTTGGCACGAGTGGCAGCAGGCCTGGCAGTCCGATGGCTGGCGCAGGAGGTCCGCATCAGCCAGCACGAACCGCCGATCCGAGAAGGGCGGTCCTGGCACGGGTCTCTCCCGCCATACTTCGGGCTCCATTTCGATTCAGGAGCACAGACGCCGTATGGTAAGAAAACATAAATAATTTAATTACTAATTTAGTTATTTACAAATATTTGTATTAATATCAATTTTTTTATTGTTATAGTCTGAGCAGGAGGGCGGAGATCCTGGTGAGTTTCGTCTATTCAGGGCGACACACACCAGGAGGGACGGTTCCTGGGTCGACACGCGATCACGGGAGGTTGCGGTAAGAAATTAGCTTTATGTAGTATCTGTTTAATTTCTAAAATTTTATTTCAAGAAATTTATTAATTCATTTATTGTTGATTTTATAATTCAAAGACACGAGTCGAGGAGCTTCGCTCCCAGGCATCGCAGGTCGACTCCACTGATGGGGAGACGCCCGTCGAACTCTCAGCAGAGGAGAGTCGGCGTGTGTTTTTGGAGGCTGTTGGTGCCCAGCCGCGAGACCGCAGGGTCTATGGTCTGGGCACTAGAGCTTCTGCATATTTTCCCCATCAGGCCTCCAGCTCGCGATTTCTGGTGATATTCCTGCCGAGCGTTTAGACGACATTCGGAGATCTATTGCGGAGGAGGTTCGGCAGGACGTTCGTCAGGAGGTTCGGCAGGAGGTCGAGCATGAGTTCGAGCAGCGTATGCGAGGCCGGGATCAGGAGCTTGCAGACGTGCGAGATCAGATGCATCATTTGCAGGATATGGTTAGCCGCTTGTCGCAGGGTCTCCAGCCTCCACGTGATCGCTCAGATTCTTGATGTATTTTTTTTTTTTTTATATTGTACATGAAAACTTCAAAATTTTAATATATGAATTATTTTTGAAAATTGAATGATATTGTTTGGATCAATATGAGTGAAGAATGTTTCGATCAATATTTAAATGTAACGAAATTGTATTAACCGTTTTAATTTTTAATATTTTATTTTTTAAAAAAATTTAATTAGCGATGCATTAGCGACTGAAATTGCATCGCTAATATTTTTAAAATATTATTATTAAATATTGCGACGCAATGACCTGGCATCGCAATATTTTTAAAAAATTTAATAGCGACGCATTAGCGACTCAAATTGCATCGCTATTATATCTAAAATATTTTATTAAATATTGCAACGCAATGACCTTGCGTCGCAATATTTAAAAAAAATTATTAGCGATGCATTAGCGACTCAAATTGCATCGCTATTATATCAAAATATTATTATTAAATATTGCGACGCAACTAATGCATCGCAATATTGTGATGCAATTGAATACGTCGTAATATTTAATAATAATTTTAAATATTAAAAATTAGTTTTAAATTTAGCGACGCATTTGGATGCGTCGCAATATTGCGACACATTATTGCGTCGTAGAGAGTCATTTGCCGCGATGCAATTGCGACAAATTGAGATTGCGACAAACATCTGAGCGACGCCGTCATTGCGTCTCTATTGCGTCACAATACCATGTTTAGTGATGCATTAGCGACACATTTAGGTGTCGCAATAATTTTGTTCCCTTGTAGTGCTAGTGCCACTGGCCCTGGTCTTTGATCCCTTTTTCTTTATGATTTTACTTCTACAGGAACCACTCCTCTCACAAGCAAGTATAATTCTTGATTTCTTGCTATCAGTACCCGAATCAGAAGTTTTAATAATAACAACAAATCCATTCCTTCTCCCAGCTTCCTGACACAAATTACACAAGTCTTCTCTACTCTTGAATATCTATACAATAAAATGTTTTATGTCAGTAAACAATTTTACGCATCGCCTAGGGTACTAATAAAATAATTGTAATCAAAATTATAAGACCTCGTAAGTTATAAATTCATTTGTGTAATCCATCACACATTCAGATCCAATCATGCTGCCTTCGGTTGAAACATTGCCCTACACGGTCAAAAAATAATCAATTTAAACCCTAAGACTAAACCCTAAACTCCACCCCCTTGTTCGGCCCTGTGTGGCCGAACAGAAGCCTTTTGTTCGACCGAAATGGGCTGGACAGAGGGCCCCTGTTCGGTCCATCTGAATAGAAGCCTTCTGTTCGGCCACACAGGACGGAACACAACGCTTTTGTTCAGCCCTTTGTGGCGGAATAGAAGGCTTCTGTTCGGCCATACCTGGCTGAACAGAAGCTCATTGTTTGGCCAACCAGGGTCAAACAGAAGGCCTCTGTTTGGCCCTATGTGGTCGGACAAGATGCGGACTGTGAAAAAAAAAATTCGATACAAGTTAAAAAAATAAACCTTTCCATCTGTAGATCCTTTCCAAATCGCTACTTGCTTGTCCATTGTTCAATTGAGTGTTGAAATATCTTCAAACAAAGAATCAATAGATTGATTAAGCAACTAATTTTTTTTGTTCATTTGGAGAGGGGAGGAGAGAGGGGGAGGACGGGTGGGTGTGCGGTGGAAGGGGGAGACATGTTTTTGTTGAGGGATGTAGAGAGTAAAAAATAGGGGCATTTTGGTCCTTTATTATAAGGATAAAATTGAGTTTTTTTTTTAAAGTGAGGGTTGCACAGAGCAAACAGAGTGGTGCAAATAGAAATTCTTGGCTAAGTGATGCTTATACAAGCTGATTAATGCTGCTAAATGAGATGAGCGACATCTAATTTGCAAGAGTTGTCGGATCCCAAACAAAAAATTCCATAATTTTGATCCAAAACTGATTTTTAAAATATAATTTTTTTAAAATATTTTATTTTATTTTTATTCTTTAAAATTATATTTGCTAAATGAAAATGAAAATTATTTTTTTATTTTTTATCTTCATTGCAAACAAAAAAAAAGAAACACCGACAATTCATTTCTTTGCAGCTTTTTTTTATCAATTCTTTAATTTTTTTATTTTTATTATAAAATATTTTTGTACATATTTTTTGTTTGTATAAAAATAATAAAAAATTGAATTACTCTCAAAAGTTCAAGCACATCTTATCGGCTATCTAGCTGTGAAAAATATTTTCAATCTTTCGTATCGAGGTTTCCTCTCCATCTTATGTTTCTTTTTTTAAAAAATATAATAATTTATTAAAATAATAAATTATTTTTAAATTTATTTTAAAAAATGGATTGTGAAAAGTAATTGATAATAATAATAAAAGAGGATGGCGACAGTGGTGAATGATATAAGTATCATGAAGGTAATAATAGATGGTGCAAGTATGACAGTAATGATAGATGTTGAAGGAATAATAGTTGATAATGAAGGGAGGTCGCAATGGTATGGCAGTAATGATGAATGCATGTAGCAGTGGAAGTGAGCGACAGTGGTGATGAATTATGAAGATATGGTGATGAAAAATTATGGTTGCAATAGAGATAAAATAGTAATGGTAGAAGATGCTACATAGGGTGACAATGGTAGAGGTATTGTAACGGTAGTGGAATTGATGATGGATAGTAAAGGTATAGTGGCAGTGATAGATATTGGTAGTATTGTAATAATAGTCATGGCAGTAAAGATGGTTAGTGATGAAGGATAGATGGTGAGTGATGAAAATTTCATGGTGAGTGATGTAGGTATAATGCAATAGTAGTAATGATAAATGATGAAGATACAATAATGCATGGTAGTAGTAATTAATAGTAGAGATATAATGTGGTGATATTAAGTGGTTGGTTTAATGAAGATATGATAGTAGAGGATGACAATGAGGATGGGTGGATGATGGTGGTATGACAAAGATGGTGGTTGATACGGCTGGTCGTTTCCTCTGGGTAGTATTATCTTTTGCACGATTTCCGAAAATAATGATGTGACAGCAAAACCCAGAGATAGAACTCCAGCGTCGGCCTCCAGCGTCAGCCTCCAGCGTCGTCCACCAGCGACGACCTCCAGCGTCGGCCTCCAGCGCCGGCCTCCAGCGATGATCTCCAGTGTCGGCCTCCAGTGCCGGCTTCCAACATCGTCCTCCAGCGATGACCTCCAGTGATGACCTTCAGTGACGGCTTCCAGCACTGGACGTAGGTTCCGGCTTCCAGCGTCGGCCTCCGGCGCTGGAGTTAGGCTCCGGCCTCCAGCGTCGGCCTCCAGCGACGGCCTCCATCGCTGGACTTTGCCTCTGGCCTCCAGCGTCGACCTCCAGCGCTGAACCTAGGTTCCGGCTCCAGCGTCGGCCTCCAGCGCTGGACTTAGGCTCCGGCCTCCAGCGTCGGCCTTCAGCGACGGCCTCCAGCGCTGAACCTTGGCTCCAGCCTTCAGCGTCGGCCTCCAGTGCTTTTTCGCATGCACAGTGACTAGTCTCATACAACAGATCCCATGATTCAAGGTCTACTGCCGTGCACCTCGCTCATTGAAATCATGGGCAAGTGTTAGCTCGTTCAGCAGTTATCGCTACAAGCGGCCCTCATCCAGCAACAGCTTAACCACTTGCCGTTCGGTGAAACTTATCCCAATGAGGAAGATTCGACGGTTCCAACAGAACGAGGTAAATGGGACCCCAGATAGGTATAAAAAGAGGACCCGAGCTCAATGCTCGGGGAGCTCAATCTCTCTCTCTTTGGAGTTCTACTGATATCCTGTTCTATAATCCACTGACTTGGGCGTCGGAGGGTCTCCACCGGAACCACCGGTCCGGGACTTTTTGTAGGCTCTAGAAGGAAGACGGCGACCTTTCTGCATCCCTGAAGGCCTGCGGAGATCTCAGCTCACCCGACGTTCATTGTAAGTGATTTGACAGCAACAGATTGGCGCGCCAGGAAGGGGGGACGCAGTTCGCACGGAACGAAAGTTCTCCCTGTGACCCCACCAACTTTGCGAGGGAAACGATGGTGACTACACGAGCACAGGAAGCTTCCTCCAGTCAAGCCGCGGAGCGCATTCCCCGAGCTGAGCACTCGGGGGCCAATCTTCATGTTCCGCCCCCCGCGCAGATAAACCGACCTGACTAGCTCGAGGTTCTGGCCCACGAGGTCCAGGATCTGATGACAATGGTCCGAGGGCTGCAAGAGCATTGTTTGGCTGCTGCACCTCAACCCCCTGCGCTTGACGAAGGGGTGCGGGGGACAGTCCAGTCTCACCAAGGCAGGACCCCACCTGAGGTCTCCCACCGCTCACCCCCTAAACCTCATCACCGAGGAACCTCGAAGCGACGGTGGTCCCCCTCTCGCCACTCCGGTCGTTCCCACCACCGGCCGGAGGAGAGAGAGTCCAGACGGGCGCGTTCTTTATGCCATCGATCTTCTTCATCTTCTTCTTCCGATTTATCCCAAGATGGCAACCTCAGGAAAACTACTTGTTGGGCAGAGCAAAGGCTCGATGAGAATCATCGACGGTTGGAGGAGCTTAGCCGCCGGATTGCTGATCCTCACGGGACGGATTATGAGTGGCGCCCCCCACTTTCCCGGCATATCATGAAGGAACCGGTCCCGCCCTGGTTCCGTCTCCCCCAGATGGATCCATACGATGGCACAACGGACCCTCTGGACCACCTGGAAAGCTATAAGGTCCTCATGCAGGTCCAGGGAGCGACGGACTCCCTCTTATGCATCGCTTTTCTGGCCACCCTCCGCAAGGCGGCATGCACGTGGTACTCCCGCCTGCCTCCACGCAGCATCAACTCCTTCCGCCTGTTGGAGAGGGCTTTCTTGGCCCATTTTGATGCCTGCCGAAAGATTCTGAGAGTGGCTGATAGCCTTTTTGCTGTCCAGCAGAGGAGCGGCGAGACCTTGAAGGATTTTGTCGCTCGATTTAAGGAAGCGGCGTTGGAGGTGTACAACCTGGAAGACTCTGTGGCCACTTTGGCCCTGAAACGAGGACTTCGCCCATCCATGTTTGCTTATTCTCTGGATAAGAAGCCTCCGAGTTCTTTTGCTGAGCTTTTGAGCCGGGCATAGAAGTACATCCGCGCCGACGAGGCGGATTCTTCCAGGAGGGAAGTTGACAAGAACGCTAGCAAGAAACCACCGCCTACTGATCACGCCGGTGCGCGACCTCGGAAGCCTGAGCTTCCACACCGCTCGGATCGCCAACCACAGATGCTTGTTCCTAAGGAGCAATTTACCCCCCTCATGGCTCCCATATCTCACATCCTGCTGGAGATTGAGGAGGAACCTTATTTCAAGCGTCCGGCTCCCTTGAAGTCTGGGGCCCCCCACAACAAGGAGTTTTACTGCCGGTACCATCGAGACTATGGTCATGACACTGAGGATTGCCGCCATCTAAAGAAGGCCATTAAGGAGCTGGTTCAGCAGGGTCACCTGGGCAAATTTGTTCGAAGGGGAAACCTTCCCACTACGAGCCCACCGGTGCCTCCAAGTCGTCCGACTGGCGTGGACAATGCTCCAACTGAAAAAACCATAGCTATAATTTCCTGGGGGGCAAGCTGGCACCAAAATGGGAAGGACCGCTTCCTTGCACCTGGAACGCCGACAATTTACGCCGGTATTACCAGTAGGATGCTATCATCATTAATTTGAATTTATTTGATAAATGAATGTTCGATATGTTCACTTATTTTCGAATGAGTATGTCTAGCAACAAAAGACCGGCTCCGCGTCGGCACAAGACCATCTCTACGTTGGCACAAAAGACCGTCTCCGCGACGGCACAAAAGACCGTCTTCGCGATGGCACAAAAGACCGACTCCCCGTCAGCACAAAAGACCGTCTCCATGATGGCACAAAAGACCGGTTCTGCGTTGGCACAAAAGACCGGTTCCACACCAGCAACAAAGGACCATCTCCACGATGGCACAAAGGACCGTCTCCGCGATAGCACAAAAGATCGTCTCCGCGACGGCACAAAGGACCGGTCTCCGCGACGGCACAAAGGACCGGCTCCGCGACGGCACAAAGGACCATCTCCGTGATGGCAAACAACAGACCGATTCCGCATCGGCACAAAAGACTGGCTCCGCGTCGACACAAAATACCGGCTCCCCGTGTCGGCACAAAACTGGCTCCTTTCGTCGGTTATTCGTCACAATGTTTTGGGTAAACAGTCGTGTTTCGCCCAACCTATCTAAAGAAGCGCCATTGGTTGGTGGTTCACGATAGCTTACACAATTAAAGTTGATTATAACCAAGGGCACGAAGTGACGGTTAAAACTCATTGATGACTAAAATGTTACAAAATTGCCGACCTAAGTCGGACTTAGAGCAATACAAAAAAAAAAAAATAGAGCTACTAAGGGTTTTTTGGGGCTAAGTCATCGTCTTCAGAGACATCATCTGGCTGCAGCCCTTCAATGTCCTCCAGGTCATAGAGTTCTTGAATTTTGGCCTTGCAATCTTGAAAGCCTGCATTATAAGCAAACGCCAACGATTCGGCTAGCTCCTTATCAAAGGCTTTAGACTTTCTGAAAGCCTCTACGGCCTCTGCAGCTCTTTCCTCCACCTCAAGGTCTCTCTGCTTGGACTCGACGGCCTCCCTCTTGGCCTCAGTCACTGCAGCCTCCAAATCGACAACCTTGGCGTCGGACTGGCTGGTGGCCTCTTTGGCTGCTTCTATCTCAATGGAGGCAAAATCGAATCGAGTCTTCAAGATGCACATTTCCGATTCCACCACCTTCAGCCTTTCCTCGGCTATCCTCTGCTTTTCCTCGGCCATGCTCTGCTTTTCTTCGGCCACCTGAGCATTATCCAGCTCGTTGGCTGCTCGACGCTGGGCAACTTCCAGCGCATACTCGGCCTTCTCGGCTCTTAGCCGAATGGTATCGACTTCACTTTTTAAGGTGGCCCGGGTATCCTCCAAAGCCATTTCCACCATTTCTGCCTTGGCTTGGAGTGATAACATCTCCCCCCGCGCCTGGTCGATAGCAGTATCACTCAGGGTCCAAAGATTCTTTAGAGCGATTAGAGAGTTCAGGGCCTAAAGGGAATGTCAATGTTAAAAAAGCAACATAAAACAAACGAAGCCAAAAGGAAAAATGATAATTGAGCAGGGGCTCACCCAGAGATGTGCCACTGACGCCTCACGAAAGAAGGTGGCTCTCCCTTGATTCCGGAGAAACTCTTGCTCCTCCACCACAGATGCTTCTTCTAAGGTCCGTTCGGCCCAGCAGCTGTGGTTCGCCAACAGTGATTGAAAGGAAGGATCGACACCCCTCCCTTCCCTTGGCACGGGGTCCGTGGTGGCAGATTTTTCCTCTGATTCTGCCGCCTCTGACCCCTTGACTGGTGGAGGCACTTCGGCTGTTGCCCCCACGGGGGGCAGGGTAGCTGCTGGAGTTGGTCCTATTGCTGCAGAAACTTGCTTCGTCTCCACGACTTTGGGCAAGGGTGATGGCGCTCTTGCGACCTTCTCGGGAGAAGGATCGAGCAAGATGACAGGAGCTGGGACTGAAGATCTCCCTTCTAATTGGCTCTGCCCAACTTCCTCGCCGGCGTTGGCCCTCACTATATCTATCTTGGTGGGCTCGTCGGCTTGGGCTCTGGCCGCCTCACACGTGTGCGGAGATTCTACGGTTTTGGCCCTTTTAGCATCGGCCTCCCCAGCGTCGGCCCTTCCAGGGTTGCCCTTCTTCAAAATCTTAGCGCGCAGGGGCTTCACAACTTTAGCCCCTCCAGTGTCGACCCTTCCCGCGTCGGCCCTCTCCGCGTCGGCCCTCCCCGCGTCGGCCTTCCCCACTTTGGCTCTCCCCACCTCGGTCCTCCTTGGCATTTTGGCAACGGCCCTTCTCTCAGCAAGGGACTCATTCCCCATAGCCTTCCTTTTCCTAGTAGCTGCCTACCTGAGTTCGCGAAGCGAGGGCATCATCCCTATAAAGGCCGACGGTAAATTAAAAAAAAAAAAGAAGAAGAGAGAAAAGAGAAGTCGAGTGATCTAATGCTCACCACTCGAAGGAATTAAACCGGCAAGGCGAAGGCTTTCCTCGGCTAAAAGCTTATTGCACCGAGGGATATCGGCAGTCAGAAGCTGCCCGAATGCCATCCGATCTCTTGGAAGGATGGAGGAATCCCTATTGGCATCAATGTTGGGTATCCCCCAGCTTTCGCGCACCCCGCCGATATCAGCAAAAAAGAATTTATCCTTTCACCCTTTGACGGAGGTAGGAAGGCACAATTTGAGGATCCTATTGGACCTAGGGGTGAAGGACCACCAACCTGATTGCTTGCGGAGGGTATAAAAACTACAGAATAGGGAGATGCTGGCCTCTATGCCTTTCAGGTGACAGAGAACCAGAAAGCCGACAATGGTTTGGATCGAATTAGGAACTAACTGAGAAGGGGTTAGAGAATATCGGTCCAGAAGATTGAGGATGAAAGGATGGATAGGTAACCAAAGTCTGGCCTTAAAGAAGGCTCCATACAAGGTGACCCTTCCGGAACGGGAGGAGGTTACCCTATCATTGGGAGCAGGGTAGAACAAGCGAAGGTCCGACGAAAAGCTATATTTGGCTTTCAGGTTTGCTACGGCTTGAGCAGACATAACGGAAGCAGTCCCTTCGTGGGACTCCTTGACGACACTAGAAGGACCGGCAGCCGTCGGACGGCCCCGGGCGGGAATCCGTCCGCCGGACGGATGACTCCTAGCTAAGGGGTGATTGACCGGCCGTTGCTCCGGCAAGGAGCGATTGGAGGAGGGGGTAGACCACTGGCTTGGTAAAGAAGCTGAAGCTTGAGAAGGGTTGGGGGAACCCCCCCAGGAATCAGAAATGGAACAAGAAGGTGATGATTCCATGGATACTAACCTGGAAGACTTGAGCTAGAATCGAAGGAGCACGAGGATGGAATGAACACGGGAGACGAATGGACGCTTCCGGACTCGAAAGGGAGGATGGGAGGATAAGGGCGATTTTTCCCCTTATAACTCCATTCCAAATCACCCCACGATCGTCCGATCTGACTACGCATCCACCTTCAATTGGAAGGCGTTTCGACGGCTTACCAGCGCGAAAAACACAAAAAGCTCCACCAATAAAAAGGGGGGCATTGGCCTCATCACAATGATGACGCTTGCCTTTTGTGACTCATTGCTCGAGGAAAATCCTTTCCAAATCCCAACAACACGGACAAGCGAAATAATGGCACGAAAATCGGCTGCCCAGAGGATATTAACACCCCTTTGGCGGGTGATTGTGCGCTCACCCATCTCAAGGGCGGGGGCATCTGATATGGCTGGTTGTTTCCTCTGTGTAGTATTATCTTTTGCACGATTTCCAAAAATAATGATGTGACAGCAAAACCCAGAGATAAAACTCCAGCGTCGGCCTCCAGCGTCGTCCACCAGCGATGACCTCCAGCGTCGTCCTCCAGCGATAATCTCCAGCGTCGGCCTCCAGCGCCGGCCTCCAGCGTCGGCCTCCAGCGTCGGCCTCCAGTGCCGGCTTCCAGCATCGTCGTCCAGCGATGACCTCCAGTGATGACCTCCAGTGACGGCTTCCAGCGCTGGACGTAGGTTCCGGCCTCCAGCGTCGGCCTCCGGCGCTGGACTTAGGCTCCGTCCTCCAGCATCGGCCTCCAGCGACGACCTCTATCGCTGGACTTTGCCTCCGGCCTCCAGCGTCGGCCTCCAGCGTTGAACCTAGGTTCCGGCCTCCAGCGTCGGCCTCCAGCGCTGGACTTAGGCTCCAGCCTCCAGCGTCGGCCTTCAGCGATGGCCTCCAACGCTGAACCTTGGCTCCAGCCTCCAGCATCGGCCTTCAGTGCTTTTTCGCATGCACAGTGACTAGTCTCATACAACAGATCCCATGATTCAAGGTCTACTGTCGTGCACCTCGCTCACTGAAATCATGAGCAAGTGTTAGCTCGTTCAGCAGTTACCGCTACAAGCGGCCCTCATCCAGCAACAACTTAACCACTTGTCGTTCGGTGAAACTTATCCCAATGAGGAAGATTCGACGGTTCCAACAGAACGAGGTAAATGGGACCCCAGACATGTATAAAAAGAGGACCCAAGCTCAATGCTCGGGGAGCTCAATCTCTCTCTTTGGAGTTCTACTGATATCCTGTTCTACAATCCACTGACTTGGGCGTCGAAGGGTCCCCACTGGAACCACCGGTCCGGGACTTTTTGTAGGCTCTAGAAGGAAGACGGCGACCTTTTTGCATCCCTGAAGGCCTGCAGAGATCTAAGCTCACCAGACGTTCATCGCAAGTGATTTGGCAGCAACAGTGGTCGTAACATGATGGATGAAGAAAGCTGGTTGATGATGGAGATGATAGAAATATCATGGTGAAAAGTATGAGAAAATACTATTCATTTTTAATGAAAAATAATAACAAAAACATACTGGTTGATGATGGAGATGATAGAAATATCATGGTGAAAAGTATGAGAAAATACTATTCATTTTTAATGAAAAATAATAACAATAAATACTTACGTATTAATAATACTTTTCAATTCTTTTCCCACTGAACGTCCAATAGAATCACAAAAATACACTTTGTCCCCATGAGGGTCAATAACCATCAAAGACAAGTGATCCCTTTATAAACATAATAACAATAATCAACAACTTAATATCAAAAGTATCAATTTTTATTAAAAATTACTTACCCAAAGTTATAAGGAGCTAGAAATAATTGATCCACATAACAACGCTCTAATCTTTTAGCAATCAAATCTGATCATGCTCCAGCCGATCCAGAGTGTACAGAGATCTGTCCAGGGTCTATGAAGCCATACATGTTAAGCCGTTTTGATTTCTTGAGTTGGTTGTATAAATAGCTACACAAATTAAATTATTCAATCCCATAGTTATATTAGAAACTTGTAACATATAGTAATTGCATATGAAATGCAAAAAATATAAAAATATTTTATTAACTCATATAGCATAATACAACTAGAAGTAATCTTCTCCATTGAGCAAAAGTTATCGATATCTTCTCGAATAATATAACAGACCCATTCATAACCAAAGACACCAACATCCAATACCACAATTATTGTATTTATATCACCCAAACTTTTTGTAATGTGATTCTTTAAATATGACACACTCCATGGACCCTTTTCTTTATTTTCTATTTGTAACTTTTGTGGGACAATCTGAGCCTGTTAATAATAACGAAATTTAATTCACAAATGCTACATAGCAAATGGTTTATCAATATAAATTAATCACAAATTTATGGATAAGTTAAAAAGTTTCAAATACCTTGACTTGATCATCAATAATTAATGATCGAGGTTATGCAACGTGAGAACCAACAAAATCTTTAACTTTCACAGAATCATCACCAATTGTTATTGGAAGGAGAGCATCATCATCAAAACAAATATCAATAGATACACGATAATTCTGATCACCCAAAGAAACTCCATGTACAACAGAGTTTGGTGCTACATTTTCAATCACTATACTATATCCGATTATATTATTAATTAATACATCCTACTGCCAATTTGCATGGTTTTTTTTTTTCAAAGCAATAACATTAGAAAATATAAGTACTATGAATTTAAATAAAATGCTACAAATATAGTAAATATTAACATACCATTTGCATGTCTCTTTGTTCAATGGCAACAAAGTCTATACTTGCATTATTTTTTGTATCAGAATCAGTAACAGTTATATTTGGATGCAGTTTTTTAACTGAGCAGCAACTACCTTTGTTTAAAACATATTGAGCACTTGCAGCAATTTTAGAATTTCTCTCAACTTTGTATTTTCTTCATAAAGTTGACGTAGCTAATCAAGTAATAATTTTTTTTTCCCAGCATCTTCTTTTTTTGTTGGTTCAATTTTCTTTGTTCTTCTAACAAATGTTGTAAGATTTCACCTATTTTTGTTCTTTTCGAAAGATTGAAATATGTTGTAGGGGTAACCATGCCTCCAACACCCCTCACTTGACCACCATATTTAGAATTTTTCAATGCCATTCCTAGTATAAAAATAAACATAATATGATAAATATTGCACTGCAATAAAATATGTGAACAACTCATTGTCCCTTAGGATAGTCTTAATAGCTCAACCACAAGATTTAGTGCATTTATATAGTAATAAGCTTTCTTAACCTCGAACGTTTTGCAATATGCTGGCAGATATGAAGAGTGGCTGGTTATAGTTGAGCTCTGCGTCTTACTAATAGAATTTTCCTTTGTAGGTGCAATGAAAGATATAACTTAAAATAAAGCATGTTATTGGAGGGATCAGGAGTACCTCAAATTCTCATTAAGAATATTTTAGAGCTGTTGATTTTCTTACCAATAGAGTGATAATGCTCTCTTCTCATTACCAGTAAAGCGGCTACCTTTGGGCCCGGCCTGTCCTATTTCCTAGAAGACCTGCCCAATGGCATGTGCAACGACTATCAAAATATGATGGCGGCCGCCTTTCAATTTGACTGCGAGAAGTTCATGGACCAATTGAAGAGGAAATGTGTTAAGCAGTTCAAGGATGGGTTACTTGGGCTCGAGCACCTGATAGCAGTTGACGGGCTCTATGAGCTGGTGGTGAACATGATTGACAAGGCTAATCTGGTGAAGACGTACTATGTGAATCTCTCTCTCTTCAAATCGATTATGAACTACTGGGCGATCGGACACCTGTTTCCTATCGTGCCAATCCATTGGCTCAACCAGCGGCCGGGGGTGGAAGGGGTGCTGTCAACTTGGCGTGCGACAGTGATGGAAAAATGAATCGGTTCATTGGTGGGAGGTCGAGCCTCCCACTACATGAGTTCGAGGGTGGCGGCCACAAGGAGGGGGTTACTATCTCGGCATGTTTTTGGGCGGGGCTTACCAGTAGGCACTTAGGGGGCTGCACAACCTGTTTGGGGGGCTGAGCGTTGTGCGGGTCACGCAAAGCGATGGGCTGCACTGCTTCATGGTGATGCGGGTGGTGCCAGGGCTGTCGTGTGCGGACGTCCTGCAAGCAATGCAACACAAGCCCAAGCTCATGTTCGAGGTGCTCAAGAGATGGGCAGAGGAGTCTGCTGCTCATGAAGGGGGGGTGGACGCCGGTGCCATGACCACTGCCCTTCCCTGCACCTTCTGCTCCATGCCATACCTCGTCATCATTGGTGAGGCCGGCAGGGATGAGATGAGCTCTGACTTGGAGGGCTCCATCAGCGTTGATTATGAGTGATGTGCTGATTTTCTTACCAATAGGAAAGTTTAGCAGAAATAGAGGAAAAACGTGCAGCTTTTACCTGCTTTGATTTCCTCCGCTGCTGGCCCTAGAACTATCCACTCGCCTCTGGAAAGGCTCCACCAACATATGGAAAACACAGAGGGAGGAAGGGAGGAGGAGGAAGAGAGCTCCGAGGGAGGAATCTTCGCAAACAAAACCCTAATCAATAAAACTGCGGATGGAAGAATGAAATTTAACTTTGGGTATGGAGGTTTTATTAAAAAATGAGGAAAGTGAATTAGGAGAAGAGAAAAAGATAAATTTTTAGTTTTATATTAGACTGTAGTCTTTTTATATTTTAAGTTAATATAAGACCACATCTTAATTAAAAACGTAGTCTTTTTATATTATCAGATAATATAAGACTACATCTTAATTAAAAATGTAGTCTTTTTATATTATCAAATAATATAAGACTACGTCTTATTTAAAATGTAGTCTTTTTATATTATCAAATAATAAGACTATGTTTTTAAAATGTAGTCTTTTTATTATCAGATAATAAGACTATGTTTTTAATTAAAGATGTAGTCTTTTAACGTAGTCTAAAATATTAGACTACATTTTTTACAAAAAATATAGTCTTTTTCCTAAAACCTACCTTAGTCTATTTAACTTTTTGTAGTAGTTAATATTAATTTTTAATACTCTTCCATCAAACAATAAATCTAGATTCTTTATTTGATTTTCATCATATGCAAACTAAAGATCATTTCGTAAATAAAATTCTAGTTCACTACTTAAAGATGAAGAAGATGAAGATAAACTTGATGCAAGTGTGTGTTTTCTTTGTGTAATGAATAAAAAAATAGATGACAAATGAGAACTAGAAGAAGAAATAGAGCTTTGTGCGGATAATCTAGATCCATGAAATTTTTTATTATATAAAGCATAAATATCATGAAGAAGTTGTGTTACCTCATTTTTAGCATGTTTAGGATCTTGAATATCCATGAAATTAGTACACCACTTAATTTAACTCTAGGATCAAATACAATAGTTAAGTTATGCATAGAACATATCTTGTCAACATATTCATTCATTTAGATTTTATTTGTTCAATAATAGGCATTAAAACATCATCATATCTATGTTCAGCAAATTTTTCACTAATTATATATGCTTGTTGTAAAAATGAACATGAAGTTGAATAATAAATACCAGAAAGAAGATTAGTAGCATTATAAAAATCAATCAAAAAATATTTTAAAATTTTACCTTTATTTCAATCAGTTTCAGTCAATGTAAAGCCTAATCCATGATCATTAATATATGCACTTAATAAGTTTTTATATGGGTATGCATCATGTATCATACCATATATTGAGTTCCAACGAGTAATTACATCAAGTTTAATTTTTTAAATTATTTACCATGATCTAGACATAGTTGCTTAAATTCTTGAAGTCTTGATCTTGAAGCATGAATAAAAGAAATTATATTTCTAATTTTTGAAATAACATCTTGAATCATGCCCATGCCAGCTTGAACAGAAAGATTTAAGATATAACATGCATATCTAATATGCAATAAATTTCCATTTAACATGGGATGCAATGAGTCCTTCAATAATGCTACAGCATAATTATTATTAGATACATTATCAAAAGTAATAGACATGATTTTATCATTAATATTATATGAGCATAAAATTTGATAAATGGCATTTGAAAGTTGTTGCCTAGAATGTGAAAAATCAAAAGCATGAAAAGCAAAAATATATTTATTTAATTATTAATCATTATCAATATAATGAACAGTAATAGCAATAAAATAATTGCTACCTACAGATGCTGACCAAATATCAGAAGTTAAAGAAACTCTTGCATTTAAAATAGAGAGCATTTCAATTAAACTTTGTCCCATTGCTAAAAAGTTTGTCATAGCTACTCTTCTAAATGTATGCCTACTAGTTCTTTTATAAGCAGGTTGTAGGGCTAATTGAATATATTCTTCAAAATTAAAATTCGCATAAACTAAAAGATAATTCATCGTTAATTATCCATCTTACAAGTAATTTTTTTTGATTTTCATGATTATATGCAAAAGTATCTGCAAGTGATCCCCCTTATAAATTAAGGGTACTTTGAAGATGAGAATCATGCATCCTATGACTCTCTTGATATCTTTTTAAATGGCATATTCCCCCACTACTATTACAACTATAAAATTTTGTACATTTTCTACATTTTTCTTTCAAGACTCCATCAATCATAATTCCATCAATTTCATTTCAAACATCACTAGTCCTCTTACGAGAAAAGGTTTGACCTTCACTCAGCTCACTAGTTCTAGAGGAAACTTAGGGATTAGTTTTCTCTTCCTTAAAACAAGGGGCATGCTAAAATGACTTTCGTCATAAGATGTCATATCTAAAATTCTAAATTAATGAATGTAAAAAAATAAAAAACTAACCACAAAGAGGAATTAAGAAGAGGACCAGAGGTGAAGGCGTGGAGCCAAGATTTGTGAGCTTCCTCTTGTGCTCTTGCCTCTCAATAAGAAGTGACCTCCTTTCTCTTGTACTTCTAACTTCTCAACAAGAACCTCCACTTGTGTAGCACTTGAACACTTATTAAATGCAAACTAAAAATTAAATTGCTAGAGTACTTACTAGAAGAGAGAAATAGTAGTAGTAGAGAAGGAAAGAAGAGTTGATTTGGTATGGTGAGAATAAGGGAGGAAAGAGGTATTTACAGGACTCCAAATTTTTTCCCCAAAATATCCTTTAATTTAGTCATTTTATGGCTGTTAAGGGGTTAAAATGGTAAAACCCCCTCAACTAGCCGTTTCTAGCCATTTTCAATGGCCAGAAATGGCTACAATTAGGCCATGCCCAGGCGTGGCTAGTGGTGGGCCATGCCTGATACGACCCAGTTGAAGCCATTATGGGTCGTGCCAGGCATGGCCCAAGTCTTATTATGCCTAGTACGGCTCATGATGGGCCGTGCCTAGCATGACCTATCCCAAAATAGGCCGCGAGCCATGCCGAGCGATGCCAGTAGAGTGTCGCTAATTAGCAACGTCATTAAGGTGTTACTAATAGAGTCACTAATTAGCGATGCACGAGTCTGACGAATAACTTCGTTAGCGATGAAGAATTTTGTAACATATTTTTGAACATCGGCATCGTTAATTTATATTAGCAATGTATTTTTACTATTTAGTGACACTATTTTGACATCACTAAATACCAAAATTCTTATATTGTTTAAGTAATCCTATTTTAAATGGCCATAAGCTTAATTTTCATAATAAATTTTATGTGAACAAATACAACTTAATACATAATAAAAAAATATAACTTTTACCCAATCTATTTATTTATACATACATACATACATACATATATATAGAGTACCCTGATAAGGCCTTGCTAAAATTTTTCAGCCCTTGAAGATCTTCAAATTATTCCTTGAACTAGGCTTGATATCAACTGTTGGGGTTTAAGTTGTTGATGAACAGCAGTGGGATCCCATCGCTAGAGAAATATCCTATGATTTCATTCTTTATTATTAACAATCAGATTGGTGTAGTAGTAAATTACCTCGTCCCTCAACCTCTAGGTTGCTGGTTCAAATCGCTTGCCCCCTTCCTCTTTTAAATATTTACGTTGACCCCACTCCCTTTCCCTAGCGAAACTCCCATGACATGAGTTTCTTCCTTGAGCATGCCCCATGCGACTCCACTTCACCGCGTCCTCCTGAATCCCCGAACCCCCAACACATGAATGAGGCAGCTTGGAAAGATGGAGAGGATGGGGAGATGATGACGAGGAAGATGAGGAAGATTATTCTTGAGAGAAAAGAATATGTTCCTTATTTCATAAACTCTAGAAACTAGAGTTTAAATATAAGATAAAGTGGCTTGGTCCAGACTCAACAAAAACTTTCATAAACAAACTCAATGAGATTAAACTAATCCCCAAGCCGGTGTACACCCGTGAATTGATTTAATCTCAACCATTGAACCCACACCTAGTCTCAACCCTTGAACCCACACCCAGCCCAATGCAAGTTAGCCCAACCTGGGTCTTGATAGTACCACACCAGGCCTAACAACCACAACATCAAATTTCTTCTAAAGTAAACAAATGCCATGGTAGCAAGAAAAATCAACAATAAGTAATAGATAATATTTAAAACCATGATTAAAGGTGACAAAGAAGGTTTCTCATAAATCAGCATGAGCTAATTTAAAAGAAATAAACCCCTTATTTCAATACCATAACGTTGGACACTACAAGAAAATTAAAATATAGCGATGCCCAAATGCATCACTAATGCGTCACTATAGCTTGCTTAGTGATGCATTAGCGATGCAATGAAGGCATCGCTAAAATAAACATCACAATCTCAATTTATCGCAATTGCATCGCTTAACAACGACTCTCTGCGATGCATAAATGCGTCGCAATATATTGCGACGCTACTAAATACGTCGCAATATTGCGACTCATACTAAATGCATCGCTAATTAAAAAATAATTTTTTTAAAAAATATTTGCTACGAAAAATCTCGTCGCAATTGAGTCGCTAATTAATAAATTTATTTTTTTAAAAAAATTAAAATAAAATATTTTTTATTTTTTAAAATTAATTGCAACGAAAAATAGCATCGCTAATTAATGAATTTATATTTAAAAAAATAAAATTAATTAATTTTAATTTTTTTTAAAATAATTGCGAAGCATACTAATGCATTGCTACATTAAAAATAATTTTTAAAAATATTTGTGATGTAAAATCTTGTCGCAATTACATCGCTAACTAATTTATTTATTTTTTAAAAATTAAAATAACATAATTATTAAATTTTTTTAAAATTAATTGTGATGAAAAATAGAATCGCTAATTAATTAATTTATTTTTAAAAAATTAAAATAAATTAATTTTTAATTTTTAAAGTAAATAATTTATTTATTTAAAAAAATAAAATAATATAAATTAAACTTGCTAATACAATGTAATTGCTAATACAATTGACCAAAACAACCATTACAAAATTTTCAAATATAGATAAAAATTTATTTTATTAATTATTCAAAATTTTCATATACAAAATAGAAAAAATAAAAAAATACATCAAGCAGTGGAAAAAAATACATCATGTATCTGCAGGCGGCTGTGGAGGCTGCGGAGGCTGGGATGAACCCTGTGACAGGTGATGAACTAAATCTTGCAACTGATGCATCTGCTCTTTCATCTCTAAGAGCTCCTCCCGAACCTCCTCGCGAAGTTTGTCCTTGATACATCTCTGGATGTTGTCTATCTGCTCGGGAGGAATATCGTCAGAACCATGCGAACTGGAGCCCTAATGGGGAAAATATCTGGAAGCTCTGGTTCCCAAACCATAGACCCTATGGTCTCGCGGCTGGGTACCAACAGCCTCCAAAAACAAACATCGACTCTCCTTTGGTGAGAGTTTGACGGGCAGCCCCCCATCAGTAGAGTCGACCTGAAGCCTGAGACTGCAGCTCCTCGACTCATGCCTTTGAGTTATAAAATCAATGACAAATGAATCAATATATAAAGCTAAATAAAATATTAAAAATTAAATAAATAAAATATAAATCTAATTTCTTACCCCAACCTTCCGTGATCGTGTATCGACGGAAGAACCGTCCTTCCTGGTGTGTGTCGCCCTGAATAGACGAAACTCACCAGGATCTCTGCCCTCCTGCTCGAACTACGAAAGCAGAAGAAAGAATATAAATACAAGTATTTGTTAATGACTAAATTAGTATTTAATTGTTTATGGTTTCTTACCATACGATGCATGTGCTCCTGAATAGAAATGGAACCAGCAATGTGACAAAAGAGGCTCGTGCCATGACCGCCCTTCTCAAAATGGTGGTTCGTGCTGGCTGATGCGGACCTCCTGATCCATGCCTTGGATTGCCACGCCTGCTGCCAGCTGGCCCAAATACCCTTCGGTACATGCCCTGGACGGTCACCCGAACTCCTCCAATGATAAAGCATGTCGGAGTATCGGCGTGCACGCAAGAGCATTCCATGCTGTCCTAATGGCATCATGGATGGTAGGGTCCCACGTAAACTTTTTCTGCATTGAAATAAATAGTTAGTTTCAGAATATATAAAGATAAGAAAATTTTATATCAGTTATAAAATGTATTTAAACAGTTTACCTGAAACTCTGAAAAATAAAACTCCCTCGTGGCCATAGATACATGGTGCCAATCGTAGCCACTGGGATAGCACGGCTCTGAAATATAGAGCTGATCCGGCTCGATACAGTATGCTGCTCAATAAATATGTTAAAAAACTAATTAAAATAAGTAATTAACTTAAAAACATAAATATATAGTTACAATTAGTATATACTTACATACCATCGGCATCCTATCGAAGTACGGTGTGACGATCAAAGAAGAACTCTCAGAGGTCTGCGCCGATCGAGTAGAGAAAAATACAGGGTAAGCGTCGACGCCTAGAAAGGCGAAAGTCCATGCGTCAGGGTTGGTAGTGGGATGTGACGCAGCAGGGCTATGTCCGTCAGGGGTAGATCTACCTCGGTCCGTCATACTGTAAATACTAAATATTAATGCAATGCAATATAATTATGAATAATTAATAAACATACAAAAATTAAACACTTATAAAAATAAATCGAAATTGAATGAACCTATATCTTTAATCAGTGTCATTTGTTTCGTGAAATGTTGGTTCAACATCCGATGATGTATCGACTGTGATTCAATTTTATTATCATCGGAAGGAAACCGAATGTTTGCATCCTCAATTTCTTGGACATCACCATTTGGATCTCTAAGTGATGTTTCAGGAGCCCTTGTGTCGTCCTCAATTGCATGCATTTCTATCTCATCGTCTTGAAATGCGGGGCACTCAGTTGATTGACTTGATGAACTCTCATCTAATATGATGTTGAACATAGAACGATTTTAGAAACAGCCCACCAATCTCGCTTGTCGTTGCGCAAACTTGGATATCCGCAGTAAAACACTTGCTGATCTTGGGATGCAAGAATGAATTGTTCATATTTCTATAATCTTCGTCGATGGTTTACTTCAATTAGATTTTAGTCGTTATGAACCCTTTTACCGATAGGAATTGTATCTTAAATTGTTTACAAATTTAAAATCTTGATAAGGTTTACAATGTTTATGAATTCCAATGCATATACTCAAAGTTTTTGTCATCATCAAAAAGGGAGAGATTGTTGACCCAATTATTAATTTTGATGATAAACAAAACTATTTGAGTATAACTCATGAAATTACTAATGATTTTTATTAAATGTTTCAGTTTATAACTTGTTTAAATGATCAAAATCTCGAGAGAAATCAAGTTCGGAGCTCAATTACAATGTCAAGGTAAGATTGCAGACATTAGAGTCGACACCTAGAATCAAAGAGTCGACTCCAAAAAACGGCACGGACTAGAGTCGACACCTAGAACCTATAGAGTCGACTCCAACAGAAAAACAGAAAGATGATTTTTCGGGTCTCAAATTAGAGTCGACCCCAGAAAAGTTAGAGTCGACACCATAAGCAAAATGTGTCGACTCCAGAAAAGTTAAAGCAGACTCCAAATCGGGCTGTTTGGGAATTTCAAGTTAGAGTCAACCCCAGGAAAGTCAGAGCTGACTCTAGATTATCAGAATTGACTTTCAGATGTGTCAAATCGTCTCTAAACCTACTTTTTACTTTAAATCTCAACGGCTATTACCTTATTTGTTCCTAACTTTTCTTCCACTTTGATTCTAACGGATAGTTTTCATCTATTCTTAGTATTTGAAGGATCTATAAAAGGATGATGAATATGACCGTTTAAAAAGAGAGAAAAACAAGAAAAATAGAGAAGAAAAAGAAGAAAAAAATCCGAGAGAAAATCAGAGGGAAAAATCAAAGGAAAAATCGTATTGATTCCCTGAAAGAAAAGAGAGAAATTCCAAATCTTCACACTTTCATTTTGAGGAGATTTCCAAGTTTGAAGAAGAAAACGAGCAAGCCCTAGTTCCTGTTCTTCAACTGTTCTTCCGAGCTTCAAGAGAATACTCAAGGAAGATCCATTCAAAAGCAAGGAAGAGGAGAAGAATCAAGCCATAGAAATCTGCAAATCAGGCTTTTATTTCTATCTCTTTGTTTGATTAGTTAACTTATCTTATTTGCTCATTTATGGAGCAGTTATTGTATCAAACATTCTTATTCTTCTCGTGAACTGAGTCAATCAGGTGATTGAATCAGTTGAGGCAGTTTGCCTTGTGCAAGCAGTTGCTTGTGTGTAAGGTTTTTGTGCTGGTGAACCTTGGAAACCAGCTGGGTTCGTTGTGCATCCGGAAAAATAACAAGTTAGAGTTGTGATCTTGTAAAACAACTCTGCTGTAATCAAGGTTGATTATAGTGTGGACCCAAGAGGTACTTGGGAGTGGACGTAGGTGTAGGTACACCGAACCACTATAAAATTTCAGTGTTTGTCGTGCTTGTCTCTTTGTCTCTTCCTCTTCATCTTCTCCTTGCATATTATGTCTTAACTATTGCATATCTTTGATTTATTTTAAGCTGGAGGTTTTACTTCAAAAGTGTTTAAAATTTTTAAAAGACCCAATTCACCCCCCCTCTTGGGTTGCTATCTGTGACAACAATTGGTATCACAGCTAGTGCTCATTCTTCCTTGATCTAACAATCAAGAGTTAAAGATCCAAATGACAGCTCAAGTTGGCTCAACCTTTTCTGAAGGATAATCTACAAATCGTCTCCTTTATTTAATGGTTCTAATTATTCTTATTGGAAAGCTAGAATGAAAATCTTCATTCAAGCACTTGACTATGATCTATGGAGTATTATAGTCAATGGACCTCACACACCCACTACAAGACTTAATGGCATGAAATTCCTAAACCGAAAATGAAATGGGATGAACATGATAAGAAATTGGCACAACTAAATGCCAAGGCTACGAATTTTTTGTACTATTCTTTAGATGCAAATGAATTTAATTGTATATCTGTTTACATGTTTGCTAAAAAAATTTGGATAAATTAGAGGTTACCCATGAGGGAACCAATCAGGTAAAGGAATCCAAGATTAACATGCTTGTTCATAAATATGAATTGTTCAAAATGGATGCATGTGAATCTATTTCTGATATGTTTACAAGATTTACGGACATTGTTAATGGTTTAAAAAGTCTTGGTAAATCTTATGATAACTCTGATCTTGTGAGAAAAGTGTTACGTTCTTTGCCTAGGACATGGGAAGCTAAAGTCACTGCAATACAAGAAGCAAAAGATCTGAGCACTTTACCTCTAGAAGAACTTTTGGGATCCTTGATGACTCATGAGCTTTAAGTCAAGCAACATGTTAATGAGGATGAGTCAAAGAAGAAAAGGACTATGGCTCTCAAAATTTTAGAATGTAAGGAAGAATCTGATGAATCTGAAGATGACAGTGATGATGAGGACATGGCACTCATCATAAGGAAATTCAAGAGATTCATGAAAAAGAAGAAATTTGAAAAGAAAAAGCCCTTTGTTAGGAAAGATGAGGACAAAGGAAAAGAAAAGAAAATAATTTACTTTGAATGCAAGAAACTGAGACATTTCAAATCTGAATGTCCACAACTCAAAAAGGCCCCTCGGAGATTCAAAAAGAAGGCTATGATGGCTACCTAGAGTGATTCGGAAAGCTCAAGTTTCGAAGAAGATGAAAAGAAAGAAATAGCCAATCTTTGCTTCATGGCGAACAATGATGAGGTGAGTCCAAGTTTCCTAGATGATTTTACATTTGAAGAATTGCATAGTGCTTTTTATGAATTAATTGATGATTATGCAAATCTGAGCTCAAAAATTAAAGATTTGAAGAATCAAATGCAAAATCTATCTTTAGAAAAGAAAAGCATATTGTAGAAAATGAATTTCTAGAGAAAGAAAATGAAATTTGAAAAATGAAGTTGATAGGCTTAAACCCATTGTTGACAAATTTACCTTAAGCTCTATCAAACTAAATATGATTTTGGATAATCAAAAGGTTGTTTTTGATAAAGCCAGATTAGGATATAATTCACTTAAAAAGCAAAAATCTTTGAAAAATATTTTTTTACATGCTAAAAAATCATCAAATATTACTTGTTTTAAATGTGAAATAAAGGACATAAATTGTATATGTGTAAAACTTCACATGATAAAAGAAAGATGATTTGGGTTCCTAAAGGAACAGTATTTATTGCTTCTAACCATGAAGGACCCAAGAAAGCTTGGGTACCTAAAATTAAGAGATGAATATTTTGCAGGAGTGTCTTGCAGCCATTGGACTGAAAAGAAAATGGTATCTTGATAGTGGTTTCTCAAGACATATGACGGGTGATAAAGATCAATTCATCACCCTTGAGATGAAAAAAGGTGGAGTAGTTACTTTTGGTGATAATGGTCAAGGCCATATCATGGGCATTGGTAAGATTCAAATTACTCCATCTATCTATGTTGATAATGTATTATATGTTAATGGATTAAAGCATAACTTGATTAGTATTAGCCAGCTATATGATAAAGGTTTCAAAGTTTCTTTTGAAGCTTCTATTTGCACTGTCACTAATCCCATTGATAGTAGCATTATTCTTGTTGGAAAACGTTATGGCAATGTATACTTAATTGATTTGAATAACCTATCCTCAAGTAATCATTGCTTAGTTGCTGATAATGCTAAGATGAATGAGATTGGATGGCTATGGCATCGTAGACTAGGTCATGCTAACACACACTTAATTTCAAAATTGCTGAAAATGGATTTAGTTAAAGGTATTCCTAGCTTAGATTTTGAAAATAATCGAATCTATGATGCATGTCAATTTGGTAAACAAATAAACAGTTCTTTCAAATCTAAGAATATAGTTTTAACTACTAGGCCCCTAGAGCTACTGCACATGGACCTCTTTGGACCTACTAGAACCACTAGTCTAGGAGGAAAGAAGTATGATCTTGTAATAGTAGATGATTACTCTAGATTCACTTGGGTAATATTTTTGGCTCATAAAGATGAGACTTTCTCAATATTCTAAAATTTTTCAAGAAAGTCACAAATGAGAAAAACACTACCATAGTGTCTCTAAGAAGTGGTCACGGAACTGAATTGAAAATCACTTATTTAAAAAATTCTGTTTTGAAAAAGGCATACATCATAATTTTTCTACACCTAGAACACCTCAGCAAAATGGAGTTGTAGAGAGGAAAAATAGGACTCTAGAAGACATGGCCCGTACCATGCTATGTGAAAGCAACCTCCCTAAATACTTTTGGGCAGAAGCTATTAAGCATGTTACATCCTAAATAGAGCCCTAATCAGACCTATCCTTAAGAAAACACCCTATGAACTATGGCATGATAGGAAACCCAACTTAGGCTACTTTCATGCATTTGTTTGTAGATGCTTCATCCATAACAATGGTAAAGATAATCTTGGAAAGTTTGACGCTAAATCTGATGAAAGCATTTTCTTAGGATATTCAACATCTAGTAAAGCTTATAGAGTATTCAATAAGAAGAGTCTAGTTGTAGAAGAATCGATTCATGTAGTCTTTGATGAATCTTTAGCATCAAGTTTGGGAAAGATTGATGATGAGGAAGATACAAGTTTACTTGAAAGAGGTATTGAAAAATTGGATGTATCTTCAGATCATGATCAAGAAACTAAAGAAGAGGATTTACCTTTGGCTGATGTTATTGATACTGCTCATAATGATATAGATCTGTCTAGAGATTGGAGATATGCTCATGATCATCCTAGGGATTTGATCATAGGTGATCCATCTCAAGGAGTAAGAACTAGATCATCCATGAGAAATATTAATAATCATCTTATGTATCTCAAATAGAACCTGAAACCATAGAAGAAGCTAAAAAGATAGCAATTGGATGTTAGCTATGCAAGAAGAGTTAAACCAATTCACTAGGAATAAGGTATGGACCCTGGTAGACAGACCTAAAGACCACCCTATAATAGGAACTAAATGGGTTTTTAGAAATAAATTGGACGAAAATGGCATAGTCGTTAGGAATAAAGCTAGGCTAGTTGCAAAAGGATATAATCAGGAAGAAGGAATAGATTTTGATGAAACTTTTGCTCCTGTAGCTAGATTAGAAGCTATTAGACTATTACTTGCATTTGCATGTCATATGAAATTCAACTTATTTCAAATGGATGTTAAAAGTGTGTTTTTAAATTTTTATAAATGAGAAAGTTTATGTTGAACAACCTCCTGGTTTTGAAGATCATGAATTTTCAAACCATATTTTTAAATTACATAAAGCACTTTATGGTTTAAAACAAGCACCTAGAGCTTGGTATGAGAGATTAAGTAAATTTTTGATTGAAAATGAATTTACAAGAGGAAATGTTGACAAAACCTTGTTTTTAAAAAGAAAAGAAATGGATTATTGATTGTACAGATTTACGTTGATGATATTGTCTTTGGTGCTACTAACAATCATCTTTGCCAAGAATTCGCTAAGTTAATGCAGGGAGAATTCGAGATGAGCATGATGGGAGAACTTAACTTCTTCCTTGGACTTCAAATTAGACAAGAAAAAGCTGGAATCTTCATTAACCAAGCAAAGTACACGAAGGAAATACTTAAGAAGTTTGATATGGAATCTGCTAAACCTCTTGGCATGCCGATGAGTCCTTCATGCAAGCTGGACAAAGATGAAGATGGTAAGAAAATAGATCAAAAATAATACCGAGGTATGATCGGATCTCTACTTTACTTAACTGCAAGTAGACCTGATATCATGTTTGCTATTTGTTTATGTGCAAGATATCAATCCGAACCTAAAAAATCATATTTTATTGCTGTTAAAAGAATCTTTAGATATCTAAATGGAACTAAAAATGTAGGAATATGGTATTCTAGAGACTCAACATTTAATTTGATTGCTTATTCTGACTCTGATTATGCTGGATGTAAATTAGATAGAAAAAGTACAAGTGGTGCATGCCAATTTTTAGGAGGTAACTTAATCTCTTGGTTTAGCAAGAAGCAAAATTCGGTTGCACTATCCACTACTGAGGCAGAGTATGTTGCAGCTGGAAGCTGCTGTGCTCAAATCCTTTGGATTAAGCGATAACTTGAAGATTATGGCATCACACTTGATAAAATTCTCATTAGATGTGATAATACTAGTGCAATCAATCTAACTAAGAATCCAATTCAACATTCAAGAACTAAACACATAGAAATTAGACATCACTTTATTAGAGAACATGTAGCTAATAATGATATTTGTCTTGATTATGTGAACACTAATGATCAATTGGCTAATATTTTTACTAAACCTTTGAGTAAGGAGAGATTTTGTTATCTTAGAGGAGAATTAGGAGTTTGTGATCCTTTTGATTGATTTTCTGAAACTCTCAAAGTCAACTATCTAAATTTCGGCAGATTTCTTGAAAATCTTCTACACCTTATAAGGAAATTTATCTAGAAGTTTGATTCATTGATTCCCCAATTATTAAGGAGAATTTATCTAGATTTTGATGATGAATTTAATTAGCTTCAGATCCTTGAAATTCAATTTTTTTACTGAAACTATTGTGGAGTTGACACCTTCAATTTTGGAGTCGAAACCTTTTTCTTTAGAGCTTTATGTCTGCTCATTAGAGCCGACTCCGGCTTCTGTAGAGCCGACTCTAATTCGAGCGTCGATTGATTTTTTGTTCAGAGCTGATACCCCACTTTGCGGGAGTCAACTCTAAGTGAAAAATCATCACTTTATTAGGGCAGAGTCGACACCTCAAACGACACTATGCTTTTTCAATCCCCTTCAAATCCCTCTTCAAAACTTTCCAAACTTTTCCAAACTCTTCAAAATCCTTGATTCCAACTTCCATTGATCTCCAATGGCTCCCAAAAGGCGAGGATCCATGTTTGGCACGGCCGTTCCCATTGGGAGACGTTCCGTTCGAAGAACCGAGAAGGAATCTTCTTCCAGTTCTTCATCTTCCTCTTCTTCCACTTCGGAAGCTTCTCCATCATCCTTCCGCGTCGACTTGTTGGCTGAAAGGTTATCACTACATGAAGGAAGGTAGATTTTAACCTATTTGAATCGGAAGGTTTTTCAATAGGGAGACAAATAAAAGAGATGGGTTGGGAAAAGATTTGCTCACTAGATGTTCCGACCTACCCTGCCCTCGTGAAGGAATTCTACAGTGATTTATGTAGAGGGGAAGGAGGTCTTGTGAGTTTTCTGCATGGAACCAAAGTGGTAATCACTACAGAGTCGCTAGGAAATCTTTTGGCGATGCCCACTGTTGATTTGACTGCATGTCAGCATGATGACAGAGGTGGAGCCCTGTCAAGGATGCTTGGAAGAGAAGTTTCTGAATTTGAGGAGGTAATGGCAAATCAACTCAACTTGGAACTTCGATTACTTCATAATATTTATGGAAGAATCCTATTTCCTAAGATTGAAAGATTTGAGTATGTCTCAGAGCGAGACATTCTTATGATGGACTGTATCATCACTGGTCAACCAGTAAATTTGGTCGGAATGATGATTGGTTATATGGCAGAGGCAGCTACAAAGAAAAGATCTACACTGCCATATGGTATGGTTCTTACACTAGTATTCAGAAGCCATGGAGTGAAGATAATGGAGAATGAACTACAAAGGAATCTCAGATATACTGACTACTACAGCATCTCCACTATTCATAGAATGGGATTCAGGAAAGTAAATGGCCAATGGCAAAGGAAAGGACAAGAAGCCAAAACTGAGGAGGCCAGAGATGAGGATGTCCCTGGACCGTCTACTGCTAGACCATCAGTTGCAGGACCATCTGGTGCTGGACCGAGCACTTCTTCACCCCCTCAGGTGGCGTCAGATTTGTTGGCTGAGTCATCAGTTTTTCAGAGAGGCAGCTTGATCAGCTCAGGGCCTTATTGACTGAACATAATTCAGAGATGAGAAATGAGATGAGACTGCTCTCTACTAAACTTGACATGATTGCATCTACATTGGATAGATCTGTGGATACCCTATTATATGAGCTTCACAAGATTTTTGAAAGGCTGAAAGGGATCACAGATGGATCTAGAGATTATATTGATGCTACTGGACAATTAAGAAGAGATATAGATTTTGCTATTACATAGATTGAGGATTGTCTTGAAGGCTTCAAGAAATCACAGAAAGATGAAATTATGGAGTTAATAGGTCATCTGAAGAGAATTGTCTACAAACATACTTGATTGACCTTCTACTTTCTATTTTGATATCTATCCAAGCCAACTCAAGTCAAATCCCAATCAGCTTTTATGTTCATGTCCAATCAAACTTAGCTTTTATATTATGTTGATAGCTTGTACTTAGGATGTTTACTCTTTTATATCTTGGTAATTGATGTAATGAAATGTTTTAATGTAATGAAAAATGTTTGAATGTTTGATACAATGATGGTTGCAATGAATGAAAGTCTTAGAATATTTACTCTTCTCTTCAATTATTCTGAATCTGAATATCACCTTAAAATTCTTTATACAATTGTGTTTCACCTTTTTGTTGATAACAAAAAAGGGGAAGAAAAAGAATTGTATATGCATAAAGAAAGGGGGAGATAGAAGTTATTTTATGCAGGGGGAGCATAATCGTTATTTGATACAGTTTATGTTTCAATTTTGCTTAATCGTTATTTGATACAGTTTATGTTTCAATTTTGCTTGCTTTGAAACTGTGGCTTATATCTTAAATTGAACAAATTTAAAATCTTGATAAGGTTTGCAATGTTTATGAATTCCAATGCATATACTCAAAGTTTTTATCATCATCAAAAAGGAGGAGATTGTTGACCAATTATTAATTTTGATGATAAACAAAACTATTTGAGTATAACTCATGAAACTACTAATTATTTTTATTAAATTTTTTAGTTTATAACTTGTTTAAATGATCAAAATCTTGAGAGAAATCAAGTTCGGTGCTTAATTACAATGTCAAGGTAAGATTGCAGACATTAGAGTCGACACCTAGAATCACAGAGTCGACTCCGAAAAATGGCACGGACTAGAGTCGACACCTGGAACCGTAGAGTCGACTCCAATAGAAAAATAGAAAGAAGTTTTTTTGGGTCTCAAATTAGAGTCGACCCCAGAAAAGTTAGAGTCGACTCCAGAAGCAAAATGTGTCGACTCCAGAAAAGTTAGAGCAGACTCCAAATCGGGCTGTTTGGGGATTTCAAGTTAGAGTTGACCCCAGGAAAGTGAGAGCCGACTCCAGATGGTAAGAATCGACTTTCAGATGTGTCAGATCGTCTCTAAACCTACTTTTTACTTTAAATCTCAACGGCTATTACCTTATTTGTTCCTAACTTTTCTTCCACTTTGATTCTAACGGATAGTTTTCATCTATTCTTAGTATTGGAAGGATCTATAAAAGGATGATGAATATGACCGTTTAAAAGAGAGAAAAACAAGAAAAATAGAGAAGAAAAAGAAGATAAAAATTCGAGAGAAAATCAGAGGGAAAAATCAAAGGAAAAATCGTATTGATTCCCTAAAAGAAAAGAGAGAAATTCCAAATCTTCACACTTTCATTTTGAGGAGATTTCCAAGTTTGAAGAAGCAAACGAGCAAGCCCTAGTTCCTGTTCTTCAACTATTCTTCCGAGCTTCAAGAGAATACTCAAGGAAGATCCATTCAAAAGCAAGGAAGAGGAGAAGAATCAAGCCATAGAAATCTGCAAATCAGGCTTTTATTTCTATCTCTTTATTTGATTAGTTAACTTGTCTTATTTGCTCATTTAAGGAGCAGTTATTGTATCAAACATTCTTATTCTTCTTGTGAACTGAGTCAATCAGGTGATTGAATCAGTTGAGGCAATTTGCCTTGTGCAAGCAGTTGCTTTGTGTAAGGTTTTTGTGCTGGTGAACCTTGGAAACCAGCTGGGTTCATTGTGCACCCGGGAAAACAACAAGTTTGAGTTGTGATCTTGTAAAACAACTCTGCTGTAATCAAGGTTGATTATAGTGTGGACCCAAGAGGTACTTGGGAGTGGACGTAGGTGTAGGTACATCGAACCACTATAAATTTCAGTGTTTGTCGTGCTTGTCTCTTTGTCTCTTCCTCTTCATCTTCTCCTTGCATATTCTGTCTTAACTATTGCATATCTGTGATTTATTTTAAGTTGAAGGTTTTACTTCAAAAGTGTTTAAAATTTTTAAAAGACCCAATTCACCCCCCCTCTTGGGTTGCTATCTAGGACAACAGAAGTTCTAATTAAGCAATTAATGAACTGTACATATACTTACTCAATGTATGGGTCGACTTCTCTACAGTTCATTAGGATGTAATAATGTGCTGCATTATACTCCACATCGCTTAATTGTCTTGACTTCTGCCTCCCAAATGAACGATCGATACTTTTAAATATTGATATTCAATCGTCAGTAGTTCTCCTTCGTCCACACATATGTCATCGTTACGACCAAGATTGCGGGTCCTCGTATGAACGTGACCCTCGAAGTAATGCGAGGCAAAAGCTGAAACTTCTTCAACCAAGTGTGCATTGCATATAGAACCTTCAACCCTTGCCTTATTCCGCACATTATTTTTTAACTTCTTAAGATACCTATATGTAAAGTTGAAAATATAAATAAACCAACTTCCTCACATAAATAACATAATATTTGAAATGGAACATGTATTACTGATTTGGGTGTTTACCTCTCGAAAGGATACATCCAGCGATACTGCATGGGACTAGCTATACGTGCTTCGTATGGCAAGTGAACCGGCAAATGCTCCATTGAGTCAAAAAACTTGGAGGAAATATTTGCTCCAGCTTGTAAAATAATTGGAATTTCCTCCTCAAGCCTTTCTATGGATGCAGAAGTAATGACTGCGGCAGATAACTCCTTAAAGAACAAGTGAGCTTTGTCAATGCCTTCCACACATGTTGTGGAAGCAACTCACGAAAAGCTATGGGCAATAACCGTTGCATGAAAACAAGACAGTCATGACTCTTCATGCCAAACAACTTGAGCTTATGCATGTCCACACACCAACCGATATTTGAAGCATAACCATCATGAAATTTTAATCCTCTAATCCAGTTACATAAAACTTCTCGTAGATTTTTGTCAAATCAGGGATGGGGCAAAAACCCCACCTCGAATTTTTTTTTAAAATACGATGGCCTGGCCACCGGGCCGCCGCCACGTGGCCGGCGCCTCAAGGGTGGGGAAAAACCCCACCCCGATATTTTTTTTTTAAATGGTGGCCTGGCCGCCATGGCCGGTGCCTCAGGGGTGGGGAAAAAACCCCACCCCGATAATTTTTTTTTAAACGGTGGCCTGGCCACCGTGGCCAGGCCACCGCCGGCCATGGCTGCCACCGTTGTCGTGGCCTCAAGGAAACGGGAGGGCGGGGGGGGGGGGGGGGTGAGCGAGGAGGGGGGAGGGTGGGCTTACCTTGGTAGATAGGAGATGCCGCCGGGGATGGGGGGCTGCCGCCAGTGGTTCCTAGCGCCGGGGGAGAGGGCGATTATATTTGATAAAAAATATTTTTTCTAAAAATAATTGCGATGCATATGGTTGCGTCGCAATGTTTTATTTTTAATTTTTTTAAAAACATTTATTTTTTTAATTTAATTTTGCGATGCAATACATGCGTCGCAAAATTAAATAATTTTTTTTTTAATTTTTTGATTTATTGCATCGCTAATGTGTCGCTATTTAACATAATTTATTTATTTAAAATATTGCGACACAATGATTTTCGTTGCAATATTTTAATTTGATAATTATATTTAATAAAAATTATTTTTGAAAGTAATTACAATGCAAATAGTTGCGTCGCAATATTTTATTTTCAATTTTTTAAAACATTTATTTTTTTAAAAAATATTACGATGCAATACATGCGTCGCAATTTTAAAAATTAATTTTTTTAAATTTTTGGTTTATTGCGTCGGTAATGCGTCGCTATTTAACATAATTTATTTTTAAAAAAATTTCAACGCTCTGATTTGCGTCGCAATAATTTTATTTGATAATGATATTGATAAAAATTATTTTTTCTAAAATAATATGACACAAATGGTTGCGTCGCAATGTTTTATTTTTAATTTTTTTTAAAACATTTATTTTTTAAAAAATTATTGCGACGTAATACATGCATTGTAATTTTAAAATTTGTGTCGCTATTTAATATAATTTATTTTAAAAAAATTGCGACGCTCTGATTTGCGTCACAATAATTTTATTTGATAAAAATGGTCGCCGATCTCGCACCGTTGCGATCGATCCGATCGGCGACGATCCGATGGTTGCGATCGGCAAATGCTCCATGATCGATCCCGATCGGCGGCGACCGATCTCGGACCATTGTGATCGATCCGATCGGCGATAATCCGACGGTTGCGATCGATCCAAGCCATGATCGATCCCAGTCGGCGACGATCGATCCCGGACCATTGCGATCGATCCAATCGGCGACAATCCGACGGTTGCGATCGATCCAAGCCATGATCGATCCCGGTCGATGATGACCGATCTCGCACCATTGTGATCGATCCGATCGGTGACGATCCGACGGTTGCGATCGATCCAAGTCATGATCGATCTCGATCGGCGACGACCGATCTCGGACCATTGTGATCGATCCGATCGGCGATGATCCGACGGTTGCGATCGATCCAAGCCATGATCGATTCCGGTCGGCGACGATCGATTTTGCACCGTTGCGATCGATCCGATCGGCGACGATCCGACGGTTGTGATTGGCAAATGCTCCATGATCGATCCCGGTCGGCGATGACCGATCTCGGACCATTGCGATCGATCCGATCGGCAATGATCCGACGATTGCGATTGATCCAAGCCATGATCGATCCCGATCGGCGACGACCGATCTCGGACCGTTGCGATCGATCCGATCGGCGACGATCCGACGGTTGCGATCGATTCAAGCCATGATCGATCCCGGTCGACGACGACCGATCTCGCACCGTTGCGATTGATCCGATCGGCGACGATCCAACGGTTGCGATCGATCCAAGCCATGATCGATCCCGGTCGGTGACGACCGATCTCGGACCATTGCGATCGATCCGATCGGCGACGATCCGACGGTTGCGATCGATCCAAGCCATGATCGATCCCGATCGGCGACACCGATCTTGGACCATTGTGATCGATCCGATCGGCGACGATCCGACGGTTGCGATCGATCCAAGCCATGATCGATCTTGGTCCGTGATGATCGATCCCGGAGAGTTGCAATCAATCCGATCGGCGACGATCCGACAGTTGCGATCGATCCAATCCATGATCGATCCCGGTCGACGACGACCGATCTTGGACCTTTGCGATCGATCCGATCGGCGACGATCCAACGATTGCGATCAACAAATGCTCCATGATCGATCCCGTCGGCGACGACCGATCTTGGACCGTTGCGATCGATCCGATCGGCGATGATCCGACGGTTGCGATCGATCCAAGCCATGATCGATCCCGATCGGCGACGACCGATCTCGTACCGTTGCGATCGATCCGATCGGCGACGATCTGACGGTTGCGATCGATCCAAGCCATGATCGATCTCGGTCGGCGACGACCGATCCCGGACTGTTGCGATCGATCCAATCGGCGAAATCCGATGGTTGCGATCGATCCAAGCCATGATCGATCCTGGTCGGCGATGACCGATCTCACACCGCTGTGATCGATCCGATCGGTGACGATCCGACGATTGCGATCGATCCAAGCCATAATCGATCCCGGTCGGCGATTACCAATCTTGCACCGCTGCGATCGATCCGATAGGCGACGATCCGACGATTGCGATCGATCCAAGCCATGATCGATCTCGATCGACGATGACCGATCTCGCACCATTGCGATCAATCCGATCGGCAATGATCCGACGGTTGCGATCGGCAAATGCTCCGTGATTGATCTCGGTCGGAGACGACCGATCTCGAACCATTGCGATCGATCCGATCGGTGACGATCCGACGGTTGCGATTGATCCAAGCCATGATCGATCCCGATCGGCGACAACCGATCTTGGACCATTGCGATCGATCCGATCGGCGATGATCCTACGGTTGCGATCGATCCAAGCCATGATCGATCCCGGTCGGCGACGACCGATCTCGCACCCTTGTGATCGATCCGATCCATTATCGATCCCGTCGGTGACGACCGATCTCATACCGTTGCGATCGATCCGATCGGCGACGATCCGACGGTTGTGATCGGCAAATGCTCCATGATCGATCCCGGTCGGCGACGATCGATCTCGGACCATTGCGATCGATCCGATCGGCGATGATCCGACGATTGCGATCGTTCCAAGCCATGATCGATCCCGATCGGCGATGATCGATCTCGGACCGTTGCGATCAATCCGATCGGCGATGATCCAACAGTTGCGATCGATCCAAGCCATGATCGATCTCGATCGGCGAAGACCGATCTCGGACCGTTGCGATCGATCCGATCGGCGACGATCCGATGGTTGCGATCGGCAAATGCTCCATGATCGATCCCGGTCAGCGACGACTGATCTCAGACCGTTGCGATCGATCCGATCGGCGATGATCCGACGGTTGCGATCGATCCAAGCCATGATCGATCCCGATCGGCGACGACCGATCTCGCACCGTTGCGATCGATCTGATCGGCGACGATCCGATGGTTGCGATCGATCCAAGCCATGATCGATCCCGATCGGCGACGACCAATCTCGCATCGTTGCGATCGATCCGATCGACGATGATCCTATGGTTGCGATCGATCCAAGCCATGATCCCGATCGGCGACGACCGATCCGACACATGTACCAAAATTAATTTTTTTTAAAATAATTACGACGCATTTCATTGCGTCATAATGTTTTATTTTTAATTTTTTTATCTTTTAATTATATTTATAAATTTTATTTTTAAAAAAAAATGCTGCAACACATTATTTGCGTCGCAAAATAAAAATTAATTTTTTTAATTTTCTGATTTATTGCATCGCTAATGCGTCACTATTTAACATAATTAATTTTTTAAAAATATTGCGACGAACTGAAATCGTTGCAATATTTTTATTTCATAATTATTTTTAATTTTTTAAAAAAATTATTTTTTAAAAAATATTATGATGCAATACTTGCGTTGCTAAATAAAAGTATTATTTTATTTATTTTCTATTTTATTGTGTCGCTATTTAACATAATTAATTTTTTAAAATACATTGCAATGCACTGAATTGCGTCATAATATTTTATTTCATAATTATATTTTATAATAATTAATTGTATTTAAAATAATTGCGATGCAAGTATTGCGTCGCTAAATAAAAAATTATTTTTTTTATTTTTTGGTTTATTGCATCGCTATTGTATCGCTATTTAACATAATTAATTTTTAAAAAAACATTGTGACGCGCTGTGTTGCGTCGTAATCTTTTTATTTCATAATTATATTTTATAAAAATTAAATTTGAAAGTATTGCGATGCATTACTTGCGTCGCTAAATTAAAAAATTAAATTTTTTTGATTATCTAGTTTATTGAGTCGCGAATGCGTCGCTAATTGTGTCACAATTTTTTGTTGTTGTGGAGGCGTCGCAATGTGGTTGCAATTTAGCATCGCAATGTGGTCATAATTTAGCGATGCAATGATGCGTCGCTAAATTTGCGTCGCTATTTTAGTATTTTCTTGTAGTGAAAGCCTATGACTCTTAGGATATATAGATTCATGTCACTTTAGAAATATATTTAAAATTAAATCATTAAAATCAAAAACGATTTGATTGCTTTAGTAAATCAAATAAAAAATTTGATTTGATTTCGATCCATTATATCAATTTCACTATATGAATTTTACATTTTAACAACGCCAATTAGCAATGCTACAAATATACATCGCTAAATAACGATGGAACAACGATGCACAGCCCCATCGAAAAAATCAATGATTAAGAGCAAGGAGTTAGTGATAAATAAAATTAGTGATGCGCTCAATGATGCCAAAGAGTCGCTAATTAGCCACGCGAGTGTGCATGTCACTACGCAATGAGGTGCGTAAGGACGTCGCTAAGCATGTCGCTACGCAGCGAGGTGCGAGCACCTCAGCGAGGGGGCGCATGTCTTAGCAATGCGCTAGACGTCTCTAGCATGCGTGCTACTTTAGCAATGCGAGCACATCGCTAAAGTAATGAGGCACACGTGCCTGCCCCGCTTTCAATTTTCTTTTCAGCCCACACTCCTGCCCTCATTTCCCCTCCCACCCGCGCTCCTGGTCCCTTTCTGCTCACCGTTGCTCCTCCCATGTATGATCCCCCCTTGCTTGGAGCCCTTAGGCAGTGACACTGATCTCCACCCTCCGATCGCCATCGATTCCCTCATACTGGGCCCTCAAGGCTGCGACATCGATCTCTAACCCCCCCCCCCCCCCCCCCCCCCCTTACTAGATCCCCTCGGGCTGCAACACTGATCTCCACCCCCCATCGTTGTCTGCCCTCGTGCTTGATCCCCCCTTGCTAGAGGCCCCTGGGCTGCGTCACCACTGATCTCCCCCCCCCCCCCCCCCCCCTCAGTCCCCTCCTTGCTAGAGATGCCTCTGTCACGTCTTCCATCGGCATCTCCTATCTCTCCGATAGTTGAATCAGGTATTAATTCAATTTTTTTTTTCTGCCACTGAAGGTTGTTGTTGATCCAGTTTGTTGAATCAAAAAGCAAGATCTGAGATGATGACCAAAATTGCAGACATCCAGCAGGAACAATGAGAGAAATGCATTCGTTAAGAACAAATTGTAGTCTATACAATTCTCTACTCTACCTCCAACTCCAGATAACCCTCGCTCCAGCTGATCGGCATTGATATTTCAAAATTTCTTTATATTTTATGAGTAGTGTATTTATGTGCTACTATTTGGTACTTATGTGCTACTATTTTGTATTATAAACATTTTTATTATATATATTTTAATTTTAATATAAGGTATTCATATATTTATTTGTGAACATGTTTTTACTTATAATTTCATATTATCTAAATGGGTAAACTTGTTTTAATTATATAATATATAAATTAAATAAATATTAATTTTTAAATAAATAAAATAATAAAGATGTTACTAATTAGCGATGCCATTAAGGGGTTACTAAGACATTGCAAATTAGCGATACCGTTAGCAATGCCATTAGAGTGTCGCTAATTAGCAATGCTATTAAGGTGTTACTAGTAGAGTCATTAATTAGCGATGCACGAGACAAATAATTTGTTAGCGATGAAGAATTTTGTAACATATTTTTGAATCTCCGTATCGTTAATTTATATTAGCAATATATTTTTACTATTTAGCGACACTATTTTGGCATCACTAAATACCAAACTTCTTATATTGTTTAAGTAATCCTATTTTAAATGGCCATAAGCTTAATATTCATAATAAATTTTATGTGAACAAATACAACTTAATACATAATAAAAATATACCTTTTACATAATCTATTTATTTATACATACATACTTTCAATTATAGTGCAAATAAAAATTTATATAATATATACATAATTTAATTTAATTTATATTAATTTTTTAAATTAAAATTAAAATTAAAATAAATTTTTAATCAAACCCTTTAGCAACACGTGTGTCGAGCCGCTCAACGCCTCAAGCTTTTTTTTCAGCCTTGATGACCTACGTACAGCGCACAATATTATAAAAGCGTCGCCTGGCACCAAGCCTGCCGGTTGACGCTATCTCCCCCAGGCTGATGGTAAAGTTATGGCACCGTCTGCGGTGGGGTAGGTTATCTGACTTCATTTGTGACAAAAGAAAAGAAAAAGAAGTCGTTCCATCGAGAGCACATGGCAAGGCAAAAGAAAAAAAAAAAAATCATTTAATGGAGTTGTCCGGACACTCGCATCGTTTTGTTCCCGTCAACATTAAAACACTGATTCATTATGGTTGAACGGTCGAAGATAAAAGTGGCATCGCCATCCAAAATCCCTTCGGCATTGTGTAAAACTTCTTATAAAGAAAATATTATTTAGGATTTTTTTTTTTTTTTGGGAGAGAAACTTCAACCCGGTAGCTGCTAGCTTTTTACATTTAGATTATTTCTCATACAAGAATGGAGATCTGCATCAAGATCTACAACGAGCAAGCTATATATCGGTATATCGCCGGCCTCTCAAGCCTCGCTGCCACCCTAGCAGCGTCCTTGAACGAGTTCTTCCTCGCTGCAGCCAAGACCGTCTTGTCTGCAACTATGAAGTATGCCGCCCCCGCCGCTGCATGCACCGAAAATCCCTTCTCATTAATCATACAATTTCAATTTATTTTCTTTGTTTTTCACAGCTATAATATATATATATAAAGAAGATATATAAGAAGCGATTGAAAACCTGATGAAACGATGAGGGCCTGAGCTGTGGGATTTAGGAAGGACCTCGCCCATGGGATCATCCTCACGCTAGCCAACTAATTGATTTAAGAAAAAATAAATAAATAATAATGTAACATGCTCAAATGGCCAGATCCATATATACATATATATGTAAATGATGAGAGGAGGAGGAAACTTGAGATGCTTACAGTGGGAATCGCCGAGGCAACAGTTGCAACCATGGCTGCCTTTGCTCCTGCAACAGCTCCCTCTGCCACAACAAATTAAGAGAACACCATCCATGAGATTAGCGATGATGTCAAGGAGACACATATAAAGCATAATAATTAAGAAGCCTGTCTCCTGTCTAGCTAGGTTGGTGCTAGCTAAATTTATCAGGACAACAAGCATCATCATGAACATCATCTACATAACTACACATCTAACTTGGTGTTAAATTAGCAGAGAATTTAGATTCACAAAGCGAAGAGGACAAGGACTTAATTACCGTGGGAGCAGCGCTTTGCCAAGGCCAGCTTCTGATCGAGAGAGGAGCGAGAGACGGAGGAGGCCATTCTTCTTGAAATCGAACTCGATCTACTCTGGGGAAGGTGGGCGTCGTAGTACCTGGGCTGTGAGGAGTAGGAAGGGAGATGGTCGCGTATTTGTAGGCGCGGTGGAGCGAGGAGACGGGAAGGGGAGAGAGCAGCGGCTGATGGTTTTCAGCTGGAATCATAGGGATTCTGGTGGGTAGTAGCCTGTTTTGCTCCGGAGCCATGTGGGGTTGGTCGCACGGCCAACTTTAACCGTAAAATGCCCCTCAAGTCGTAGTTAATAACATATACATACCCTTGTACTTTGAAGAAATTTTACTCTCAGTCCCACTGACTCGAACAAGACCATGGTTTGCACGGAAAAAGCGCTCTGGGGAACCGCCGCCGGTTTTGGACGCGGGAAGTTTTGTGTTGGGGGGGGGGGGGGGGGGTGGGGCACATGCCCCTCACAGAGATCCGTATAGCACCCGGCAAAATAAAGTGGCCGGTCGGTCCAGAAAATGGTATTCGCTTTCGACGGGAAAGTCCTGCGGGTAATGGCGGTGGCAATGGTTCGATGGGCGCCCTCGCGCGGAAAGCGCGAAGGCAAGCGTCCTGAATACACAATAAATTTGCAAGAATAATATCGTCAACGCCATCAAATGGCCATGGCTAAGTGGGAAATTTCTATTTGCACCGTTTCGTTTGTTCTGTATTTTTTTTTTAATTTTTTTTATACTTTTTACGTCCCTTCAAATTATTCTTCATATCTCTTAAAAATTAATTTTCTAAACTATCCCTTCATGCACCCCTCTTCCTCCTTTCAAATCAGTCACACATCCCTCAATGCATCGTTCGATCCATCTTCCCTCTCTTCTTACTCCTTTTCCGATAATGACAAGCCTTGTTCCAACGATCTTCTTCTCCAACACCACGCAATATCCTCGGCAACTTCTTCTTTGGTACCGGCACCTCCTTGCCTGGCACCGACAGCAACCAACGATAGGTTTACTAAACCCATCGCCTTTGGTTCCCTCACCTCCCTCGGCTCCTCCCCCTTCCATCCCCTGCGGCCTCCTCCCCGTCTTGGTTGCCTCATCTTCGCCCCCCCATCCCTTCCTTCGGTCCTCTTCATCCCCTTCGCCCCCCTCTGGCAAAGCCCTGGGTCCAGGGTCGATTCAGAGCTGAATAAAGAACTAGAGAGAGTTAAGAATTTAATTTTTTTTAAAAAAATTAAATTTATTATATAAGTACTTTTATATAAGTAGTTTTAAAAAAATTATAATTAGTAAAATTTTAAATTGATTATTAATTGGTATAGTTAAGTTTTTCGAGAATAAATTTGGATATTTTTTTATTTATTTATATTTTAATCTTGCGTATTAATGCTGATTAATGCTATGTTTCAGATATGGATGCTGGTCCCTCACGAGTTAGACCCACAGCGTCTGCCAGGAGATGTCGTGCTAGGCATGCTAGAGGTTCCTGGTGCACCATCGCCCCTAGCTGAGACAGTAGACGAGGACATCTCAGCTATGGATGTTGATGATGAAGCGGATGGGTCTTGTCCAGGCGATCCAGAGGATGAGTCTGTCCTTAGTAGTTTCAGGACACATATAGCAGCCTCCATCTGGCAACAGGTATTGTTTGTTTGTTATTATAGTGTATTTTCTTTAATGCATTATTATGATGCTATTATATAATTTATTCATGTTATCCATTTATATTTTACGGGCCCCATTGAAGTGCATGAATATTCATGCTGCCAAGGTAGGTGAGTGGCAGTGGTGGGCATCAGGGCAATTGAATAGAAGGTTCAGAGCATTAGTTCAGCAGTCGGGCCAGGTTGAGCTAGTGCACTGCTCTTATTAGTTCATCGATAAGATTCTTGTCTCGGGCTTCGTAGAGAGATGGCAGTCCGAGACAAATACTTTCCATCTTTCCTTAGGCGAGATGACGATCACGTTGGATGACGTTGCCGCCATATTAGGGAATAGTGTCATAGGTGCCTCAGTGTTACTGTCATGTGATAGGATGAGTGATTGGAATGCTGAGGATCTACTAGTGGAGCTGTTGGGTGTGTCACAGGTAGATGCGTGTTAGGAGGTGCTATTAGTACGCGGTCAGTCTGTGAGATTAGAGTGGTTGAAGAGTCATTTTCATGTTGTATCTGATAGAGATAGCTACCATAAAATAGAGTGTGCAGTGCGAGGGTATTTACTATTTTTGTTAGGGTGCACACTCTTTGTTGATAAGAGCGGGACGAGGGTGCCTATAGCTTATCTTTCTCTACTTTGGGATTTGATAGGATGAGCACATATGCCTGGGGTGCTAGTCCCTTGGCTCATTTATATCGGTAGTTGGGGATTGCGTCTAAGGCATCCGTTCGACAGTTTAGTGGATATATGACGCTGCTCCAGGCATGGATTTATGAGCATTTTTCATTTCTCACTCCTCATTCAGCCCTAGATTATACTGATACTAGGCCCCGTGTGCACCGATGGATTCCCGGTAGTCCACCATGTACTACGATGGACCATTTAGTGATAAGGTATATACCTTAGACCATGCACTTGTATATTTCTATGATTTACCATATATTATTAAACTGATTAGGATTTATCTGTTGTAGGTAGTTTGGGATTCCCATCGTCATATTCGGGAGGATCGTCTATTCCTAGATATTGCATTCTTTAGTGGATGCTTGAAGTACCTGGATATCGTAGAACCCTATCATTCTGAAAGGGTTCTACAACAGTTTGATAGGATACAGACGATCCCCCGCGCACCACTAGCCCCTAAGCGAGCCAGCAGAGGATCGACAGCAGCATCATACTGCATCCGATACATCTTCTATGATCAGATGAGGGAAGGTGGGAGGATCACCTACTGAGTCGAGCGAGCAGGAGCCATCCGATGACCCAAACATCAGATTGTGTGCTAGGATATATGGATTGATATCCTCGTATTACGCACCTGGCAGTTCACCCCTAGAAAGCTGATCCAGTATCTATTTTCGATCACATCCCGATGATGTTGATGCTGACATGCAAAGGTGACATATTGCAGATGCCATTAACATTTGCAGCAGCATTCTACATATGGGTCGAAAAGAGGTTACATCACAGGGGATTGACCTGTACGATGTTATTTCTCATATGTCACAGGTGTTACAGGGTCAGTATATTCATCAGGTGAGACTGATGTACCTGGCCCTAGTCATGCATCGCTACAGCAGTACAGGCATCGATGGCGAGATGAGGATTGATGATGTACCATATATATTTTTTTAGCTTTTAGCACATCTTTTTGTAAAATACATTAAAATTTGAATGAAAGTTTGAGTTTACTTTAAATATTCTTTTTTGTTCAGAGTCCATATTTGAAGATTAATATCAAATGCAATATATAACTAAATAGTCTCACTAATTATAAATTAGTAAACAATCGCATGCTAATAATAATCTCGCTAATTATGTGGTGGAGTTCGACAAATAAACTGGACACGTGCCGGCACGCTCCGACATCAATCAACAAAGACAATTAATGACACATCAATCAACAATGAGGTGTGCTGTCAACTTCCATAAACTTTAAGATAATTGACACTCCTAGACATGCATCCGCACGCCTCGACAGGGGCATGGTATGCCCCGGCATGCATCGGCACGCTCCAGCAGGTCAGCATGGGTCGGCATGCATCGGCACGCTCCAGCACAGGTCAGCATGGGTCGGCACTCATCGGCACGGGCCGATCGGCATGACCCAACTTGTGCCGGCACGTATTGGCGCTCCGGTATAGGTCGGCACACTCCGACACAGGTCGGCACGCATTAGCACTCACTGGCATGGGCCGATCGGCATGACCCAACTTGTGCCGACATGCATTGGCATGCTCGGCACTGGTTGGCACGCATCGGCACTCAAAGCCACGGGCCGACCGGCATGCCCCAACTCATGCCGGCACACATCGACATGCTCCGGCACGGGTCGATCGGCCGGACCGTAGGCATGGATTACTGAATTTGCGAGGTCATGGCATCAATCAACAAAGACAATTAATACACATCAATCAACAATAAGGTGTGATATCAACTTCCATAAACTTCTTGATAATTAACACTCTTGGACATGCATCGGCATGCCCCAGCAGGGGTATGCCTCGGCACGCATCGGCAGGTCAGTCAACTAAAAAAAGAATGCACTATATATGAAAATTTTAAATATTATACAACTTTGTATATTGATACAACTTGCAATCTACAACTCAACAGTCTCGCTAATAGTAACATCTGACGATATCGTTTGTTTGAACTGTTGAATCCTAGTTTCATAAGAAGTTGCCCATCCGGACGCACAAGGTAAATGATATTTTGCTAGTTGCTCACTATTGGGGGAACGGGATGACCCGGTAACAAAAACACCTACAAAATAAATAAATTTGTAAAAAAAAATGATTTATGAGTCATTTAAGGATGAGTAAGAGACATTTAATTAATACCTCCACAAAATGATTGCCATTTACGAATGCTACTGCAATGTCTTTGCACGATAGAAGAGAAAGAGGCACTGATCTAAGAGGTAGGAATGTAAGACATTGTTGCAAGGAAAGGTGGTATAAGACAACATTATAGCAAGACGCTATAAGGTGCCCCGTATTCGGCAATGTCATCCACCAGTCAGATGGTGGACAATCCTCAAAATATGATAATGCTTGAGCGATCTCGTCAAACCTTCCTTCGAAAACAAATAAAGCGCGATAGTTCTCTGAATGACTTTACAACTCGTGTAATAAATCCTTCCTAACATGAAGCCAATATTCCTCTCCAAATCTAAGCAAGTTTGCTATTGCTCTGAATCTGCAGTTGCCATCAGCTTTTACGTCCTTGATATGCTGGATGAATGACCTTAACCCATTTGGAATTTGATCAATGTAGATTGTTGGCTTATAAGAACGGGTTCGAGGACAAAAAACCTGCAAACCATATCGAATGATATTAAAAACTATCGCATGCTAATAATAAACGACTAATAATAAACACCACGGGCCATGTGTATCAGCACGCCCCGATACATACCAGCACGATACTCCATGCTTCTTACCTTTTTTCTCAGCTGCCTCTTTTGCATTTGCATTAGTGGGGTGCCTATACCAGATAGGTAACTATCTTGTCTAGAGAGAACCAACTCAAAGGCAGAAGGATCATGGCGAATAGACGTATCAACCTTCAATGAAGTGCGGCCATGTGAATCGGTCATCCTTTTTGCAAGTTCTTTAAGAGAAGTACTATCTGGGCTTGCAATCTCTCTCAATTTCTTAACATCTACAATTTAGAAGCCCCATCTAACTGCTTGAATTTCTTAGCAATTATATCCAACTCTGATTCATAGCTCAGCATCATAATTTGCACATTTGAAGCAGGCACCATATCAAGTTTTCTCCAATGAGGATCTATGCAGTCGAGGGGAATAGGTCGACCTTCATTCTATACCGCACAATCTCATGAGCGCATGGTAATCCATGTGTGTGTCAATAGCAAACCCACAAACTGATTCATCAATCCCAACTGAATTGGTTTGGTTCGCTTGGATGAGGATATGATTTAATGCAGTTATAGATATAAAACCTCGCATTTCTTTGAATTCAGCAGGCTTGAAGTTGTGTTACACGACTATCAAACTTTTTTCAAATGAGGCTTTGATGTCACTATACTGCAACTCAATCAAACTATGAATTTTTGTCCAAGATGACTCGAAAGTCCCTTGGCTTGATCCAAGCTGTCTTTTAAGCCTTGCATGTACACTTTCAGCCCTAGTAAAGTAAATAATTAAATAAAAAGTTAGATAACAAATACATAATTAAATTATAAATTTATAAACTTAATCAATTTCTTGTGATACCTATTAGTTGTCACATTTCCTTGAACTTGCTCAGCCAATTATCCGACACATACCGTAAAGCATCTGGATAGGTACTAAACTCTCTCCAGAGTACACTCCAGCGATCGTTATACTCGTCTTCTATGGTTGACAATACTAGTATATTCCAACTCATTATAAACTTATCCCACTTCTCCTTTGTTTCAAATAATTTTTTGCACTGGGCCAAAACATTCCTACTAATATGCCATCTACATTACAAATGTGTTGTCATAGGAAATACCTTCTAAATTGCATTCAATAGAGCCAAGTCTTGATCTATGACTATCATCTCAGGCAGAACATCAGCATCCATGACGCTGCGCAATCTCTCTAATACCCATGTATAGTTTCTTCCCGCTCAAAGTCCTTGTATGTAAAAGCAATAGAAAATGTGGGGTTAGTTGATGTCATCCCCATAATCTCTAAGAGAGGAAGACGATATCTATTCGTCTTATAAGTGCAATCCATTATCAAAACACGAGGAAATGCCCGTAACAAATCTATGCTGCCAGGGTGAGCCCAAAACAAGTCGCGCACAACATTAGACTCAATACAATTCCTATGCCACTCCACTTATACTTGGATAATTTATCCAGAAGATGTTGCATCTGAGATCTCCCAGCTTTCTCTGCAACCTTACACCTCTGCCGTGCATTATAGATCGTCTTCATGCACGTAACATTGAGGGCATCCCTTTGCTTCAATATGGACAATATGGCCTTTGGCCGAACCAAAGTCTTTGACATATCCACTAACAACGAAGTCTCTTGCTTCGATAATCATCCAGCATATGAGTGCCCCTCGAGATGCTTCACAACCGAAAGATTGTGCAATCCATAAATGACTATTAACATCCAATCATCTGTAGAGTCTAATTTCTTTCCTCTTAATGCAAAAGAACATGCACACTTCTTACACTACAAGAAAATAATGAAATAGTGATGCAAATTTAGCGACGCAATATTGCGTCGCTAAATTGCGACCACTTTGCGACGCATCCGCGACAACATATCATTGCAACGCAATTAGCGACGCATTAGCGACTCAATAAACCAGAAAAAAGTAATTTTTTTTATTTAGTGACATAAGAAATGCGTCGTAATATTTTAAATTAAGTTTTTATAAAATATAAATATGAGAAAAAAATATTGCGACGCAACTCAGTGCGTCGCAATGTTTTTAAAAAATTAATTATGTTAAATAGCGACGCATTAGCGACACAATAAAGCAGAAAATTATAAAAATTATTTTTATTTATCGATGCACTAATTGCATCGCAAATATTTTAAGTAAAATTAATTTTTATAAAATATAAATATGAGAAAAAAATATTGCGATGCAACTCTGTGCGTCGCAATATTTTTTAAAAAAATTAATTATTTAAATAGCGACTCATTAGCGATGCAATAAACCAGAAAATTAGAAATTATTTTTAATTTAGCGATGCATTAATTGCATCATAATTATTTTAAATAAAATTAATTTTAATAAATATAAATTTGAGAAAAAATAATTGCGACGCAACTCAGTACGTCGTAATGTTTTTAAAAAATTTAATTATATTAAATAGCGACGCACTAGCGACGCAATAAACCAAAAAATTAGAAAAATTATTTTAATTTAGCGATGCACTAATTGCATCGCAATTATTTTAAATAAAATTAATTTTTATAAAATATAATTATGAGAAAAAAATATTACAACGCAAATCAGTGCGTAGCGATATTTTTAAAAAATTAATTATGTTAAATAGCGACGCAATAAACCAAAAATTAGGAAAATTATGTTTTAATTTAGTGTCGCACTAGCTGCGTCGTAATAATTTTAAATAAAATTAATTTTTATATAATATAATTATCAAATTAAAAAATTACGATGCAACCCTGTGCATCGCAATATTTGTTAAAAAATTAATTATATTAAATAGCAACGCAATAGCGATGCAATAAAATAGCAAATTAATAAAAATAATTTTTTATTTAGCGACGCAAGTATTGCGTCGCAATGTTTGTTTAAAAAATAAATTTTATAAAAATATTAAAAAGAATTATGAAATAAAAATATTGCGATGCCGAACGGATCGATCGCGAAGGTCCGAGATCGGTCGTCGCCGACCGGGATCGATCATGGCTTCGATCGATCTCAACCGTCGGGTCATCGCCGATTGGATCGATTGCGACGATCCGAGATCGGTCATCGCCGATCGGGATCCATCAAGGCTTCGATTGATCGCAACTGTCGGATCATCGCCGATCGACCGATCGCAACGGTTCGAGATCGGTCGAGGCCGATCGGGATCGATCAGGGCTTGGATCGATCGCAACTGTCAGATTATCGGCGATCGGACCGATCGCAACGGTCCGAGATCGGTCATGGCCGATCAGGATCACGGCTTGGATCGATCGCAACCGTCGGATCGTCGGCGATCAGACTGATCGCCATGGTCCGAGATCGGTCGTGGTCGATCGGGATCAAGGCTTGGATCGATCGCAACCGTCGGATCGTCACCGATCGGACCGATCGCTGTGGTCCAAGATCGGTCATGGCCGATCGGGATCAGGGCTTGGATCGATCACAACCGTCGGATCGTCGGTGATCTCGGACCGATCGCAACGGTCTAGGATCGGTCGTGGCCGATCGGGATCACGGCTTGGATCGATCGCAATCGTCGGATCGTTGCTGATCGGATCGATCGCGACGGTCCGAGATCGTTCATCGCCGACCGGGATCGATCAGGGCTTGGATCGATCGCAACCGTCGGATCATTAGCAATCGGACCGATCGCAACGGTCTGAGATCGGTCGTGGCCGATCGGGATCAGGGCTTAGATCGATCGCAATCGTCGGATCGTCGCCGATCGGACTGATCGCCATGATCCGAGAATGGTAGTGGCCGATCGGGATCATGGCTTGGATTGATCGCAAGTCGCCGATCGGACCGATCACCACGGTCCGAGATCGGTCGTGGTCGATCGGGATCACTGCCTTGATCGATCGCAACCATCGGATCGTCGCCGATCGGACCGATCGCCACGGTCCAAGATCGGTCGTGGCCGATCAGGATCACAGCTTGGATCGATTTCAACCGTCAGATCATCGGTGATTGGACCGATCGCCAAGGTCCGAGATCGGTCATGGCCGATCGGGATCACGGCTTGGATCGATCGCAACCGTTGGATCGTCGCCAATTGGACCGATCGCCGCGGTCTGAGATTGGTCGTGGCCGATCGGGATCAGGGCTTGGATCGATCGTAACCATTGGATCATCGCCGATCGGACCGATCGCCACAGTCCGAGAACGGTAGTGGCCGATCGGGATCATGGCTTGGATCGATTGCAACCGTCGGATCATCGCCAATCGGACCGATCACCATGGTCCGAGATCGGTAGTGGCCGATCAGGATCACGGCCTAGATCGATCGCAACCATCGGATCATCATCGATCGGAGCGATCTCCACGGACCGAGATCGGTCGTGGCCGATCGGGATCACAGCTTGGATTGATCACAACCATCGGATCGTCAGTGATCGGACCGATCGCCATGGTCTGAGAACGGTAGTGGCCGATCGGGATCACGGCTTGGATCGATCGCAACCGTTGGATCATCACCGATCAGACCGATTGCCATGGTCCAAGATTGGTCATGGCCGATCGGGATCACGGCTTGGATTGATCGCAACCGTCGGATCGTCGCCGATCAGACCGATCGCCACGATCTGAGATCGGTCGTGGCCGATCGGGATCAGGGCTTGGATCGATCATAACCGTCAGATCGTCGGCGATCTCCGACCGATCGCAACGGTTCAGGATCGGTCGTGGCCGATCGGGATCACGGCTTGGATTGATCGCAACCATTGGATCATCGTCGATCGGATCGATTGTACGGTTTGAGATCGTTCATAGCCGATCAGGATCGATCATGGCTTGGATTGATCGCAACCGTTGGATCGTTGGCGATCGGACCGATCACAACGGTCCGAGATCGGTCGTGGCCATCGAATCAGGGCTTGGATCGATCGCAATCGTCGGATCGTCGGCAATCTCGGACCGATCGCAACGGTCTGGGATGGGTCAACACAACAGTTCGGGATCACGGCTTGGATCGATCGCAACCGTTGGATCATCACCGATCGAACCGATCGCCATGGTCCGAGATCGATCGTGTCCGATCGGGATCACGGCCTGGATCGATCGCAACCATCGGATCGTCGCCGATCGGACCGATCGCCACGGTCTGAGATCGGTCGTGGCCGATCGGGATTACGACTTTGATCGATTGCAACCATCGGATCGTCAGCGATCGGACCGATCGCCACAGTCCGAGATCGGTCGTGGCCGATCAGGATCACGGCTTGGATCGATCGCAACCGTCGGATCATCGGTGATCGAACCGATCACCACGGTCTGAGAACGGTAGTGGCCGATCGGGATCATGGCTTGGATCGATCACAACCGTCAGATTGTCATCGATCGGATCGATCGCCGCGTCCGAGATCGATCGACGCAATTTTCTAGAAAATAAAAATAATTTTCTCAGAGAAAACAATTTTTGATATTGCGATGCATGTAATGCGTCACAATGTTTTAAGAAAAATAAATGTAATAAAAAATTTAAAAAAAATTGCGATGCAATATATGCGTCGTAATTATTTCAGAAAATATAATTTTTTTAGTTATAATTATCAAAAAAATATTGCGACGCATTAGCGACGCAGTTTCCTAGAAAATAAAAATATTTTTCTAGAAAAAATAATTTTTAATATTGCGACGCATGTATTGCGTCGTAATTTTTTAGAAAAATAAATGTAATTAAAAAATTAAAAAAAAACATTGCGATGCAATATATGCGTGCAATTATTTTTAGAAATATAATTTTTATCAGTTATAATTATTTAAAAAATATTGCGACGCATTAGCGACGCAGTTTCCTAGAAAATAAAAATAATTTTCTTAGAGAAAATAATTTTTAATATTGCAAGCATGTATTGTGTCGCAATATTTTTTAGAAAAATAAATGTAATTAAAAAATAAAAAAATATTGCAACGCAATATATGCATCGCAATTATTTTCAGAAAATATAATTTTTATCAGTTATTATTATTAAAAAAATATTGCGATGCAATTTCCTAGAAAATAAAAATAATTTTTCGTCGAACATTGGCGCCAAATTAGCGACTCATTAGCGACACAATTAGTTGCGTCGCTAAGTTTTGCATAAAATAATAAAAAGGCCAAATTAGCGATGGATTAGCGACGCATTATTGCGTCACTAATCCATAATAATTTTTTTAAAAAAATAGCGAGTGATTAGCGATGCATATATTGCGTTGCTAATCACTACTATATAATGCTTGTCGGGCCGGCCCCCCGCTTCTCTTCTTTTTCCTCTTCTTACCCTAGCCGCCGCCGTCCGTCCGCTCCTCCGGCTCCCCCGTCCTCTCCCCGACGGAAGCTCCCCCCACTCCGGCGGCGTCCCCTCTCGACCGAGATAAGCCCTCCCTCCTCCTTAATTTTTTTTAAATTAATAGGTTCCGGCCACGGCCATGGCGTGGCCGTCATCTCCGGCCACGGCCGCTGCCATGGCCGTCTTCTCCGGCCGCGGCCGCTGCCGTGATCGGCCATTGCCTAGCCACGGTGGCCAAGCCACCAAAAAAAATTTACAGATTGGGGGGGGGGGGTTTCCCCACCATGACCGCTGTCGTGGCCGTCTTCTCCGACCACGGCCGCTGCCGTGGCTGGCCGTGGCCAGGCCACCAAAAAAAATTTTAAAGTTTAGGGGGGCTTTCCCCACCCCCCCTTCGTCTTCTCCGGCCACGGACGCTGCGCCGTGGCCTGGCCAGGTGGCCAGGCCACCGAAAAAAAAAACCAGTTATGGGGGGGGGGGGTTTTCCCCACCCCCCGTCCTGTTCGTCTTCTCCGGCCACGGCCGCTGCCGTGGCCTGGCCACGGTGGCCAGGCCACAAAAAAAGTAACAGCTAGGGGGGTTTTCCCCACCCCCGGCCCCTTCAATTAAAAAAAATTAACACTCATAAAAAAATTAACAAAAAAATTAGATTCTATCATATTTTATTATTTTTAAAAATATTTTTAAATAATTTGTTGACAAATATTAAAAATAATATATTTTTAAAACATGGGCAACTTAATTTTTTTTTTTAAAAGTAACAGCTAGGGGGGTTTTCCCCACCCCCCGGCCACTTCAAAAAAAAAAATTTAACACATGAAAAAAAAATTAACACAAAAAATTTAGATTCTATTATATTTTATTGTTTTTAAAAATATTTTAAATAATTTGATGACAAATATTAAAAATATTTTCAAATAATTTGATGACAAATATTAAAAAATATAAATATATTTTTAAAACATGGGCAACTTATTTTTTTTTTTTTTAAAGTAACAGCTAGGGGGGTTTTCCCCACCCCCCGGCCCCTTCAATTTAAAAAAAATTAACACTCATGAATTTATTAATTTTTTATTAGATTAGTTATAAATTAATTAATTTATGTCATTAGTCGTAGCTCTTTGGATAGACTGATTTATGTCTTTATAGCTGTTTATGCAATAATATTTGTGCATTTGTTGTTATTTACAATTGTTATGTCTTGATTATTTACATTCTGCTTCAAATTGAATGATGCATTAAATTATGTAATGCTAGATAGAAAGTCTTGTTGTATTTTTATTTAATTTTCAGCAACAAATTAGTAGTTTCAATGATTTATATTTTAGTCTTCACAAACATTTATATTCAACATAATAATCTTAAGAAGTCAGTGACTATATATATAGAACAATATTCCTATATATGTATAATTGACAAGAAGTTAAGAATAACAAGCATAAGTTCGATAGTCTTCGGATTTCCATATTATTAATCACAGCACTATAACCTTTAGACCCGTTTGAAAATTCGTAAGACTTAGTCTTGCAAATTCTCAAATTGTCTGGTGGACAGTTTGAGAATATTTTTTGCGATATGTTAGTCTGCTATTAATCATCGTTGGTTAAGATTGCGGTTTGTATTTGCTCATACGTTCTCCTAGTGTGGCATATATGCCACACTTTTAAGAGAACATATGGGAAATACTGCTGAAATTTCAACGTAACCGATCGATGATAATTAATAGCAGAATAACATATCACAAAAAAATATTCTTGAATGTGATAGGGCCTTACCTTTTAGACATGAAGTGAAGGTGGAATTAATTTAGGACACTTGAAAGCTTGTGAAGTCTCATGATTGAACGGACCGCCTTGCGGCCCAACCCGAACTCAAGCCCTAGCATTAGCCTGGCATGAACCTGCGCTCAGTCCTTGCTAGCACGCCATCTTTTATCCTTGCATACATCCATGAGCGAGCCCCGCTCATTTTGACCGACTTATACAATTTCTAGTAAACCATTAAAGGAAACCACATTATAAAACTATATTAGCATTACTAAATATATAACTAAATTATTTCTTTTACACAACTAAGGTTAATAACAACCATTTAAAT
>UESW01003969.1:551045-643012 GCA_900491605.1 Calamus simplicifolius | reverse complement strand
TTGCGATTGGTTCGATCCGACAGTTCCTGTGGGCAAAAGGATTCATAACGACTATAATTTGGTTGAAGTGAACCATCGACGAAGATTGCAGAAATATGACCCATTCATCCTTGCATCCCAAGCTCAGCAAGTGTTTTACTGCGGATATCCAAGTTTTTACAACGACAAGCGAGATTGGTGGGCTATTTCTAAAATCGTCCCACATTCAACAATCTTATTAGAGGAGAGTTCATCAAGTCAATCAGCCGAGTGCCCTGCATTTCAAGAGGATGAGATGGAAATGCATGCAATAGAGGACAACACAAGGGCTCCTAAAACATCCCTTAGAGATCCAAATGGTGATGTCCAAGAAATTGCGGATGCAAATGTTCAGTTTCCTTCCGATGATAATGAAATTGAATCACAGTCCGATACGGCATCGGATGTTGAACCAACATTTCACAAACAAATGACACCGATTAAACATAGAGGTTTTTTTAAATTCAACTTTATTTTATAAGTGTTAAATTTTTACATAGTCAATCATTAATCATAATTTAATTGCATGAATCTTTAGTATTTTCAGTATGACGGGCAGAGGTAGATCTACCGACGACATACGGAGTGAGCAGGGATGTAGCCCTGCTGCATCAGATCACATGAGCTTTGGAGATGGAGAGTTCGGATCTCCACACATCGCATAGCCTTCAATCTCTCCAGCAGTCAGCGGTGATCCTGCATTGGTATTACCATCCAGCCGATCGGCACATACCTCCGAGAGTTCTTCCACCATCGGCTGCACTGTACTTCGACTTGATGCTCATGGGCTGTAAGTATATACTAATTAAAAATATATGTTTATGTTTTTAAGTCAATTACTTATAAACATGCATTTTGTAAGAGATTTATTGAGCAGCATCATGTATCCAGCCACATCAGTGCCGTATTTCAGAGGCGTGCAGATCCCAGTGGCTACGATTGGCGCTACGTATCTCCAGCCACGAGGAGTTTTATTTTTCTGAGTTTCAGGTAAACTTATTAAATACAATTTATCACTGATATAAAATTTTTTAATATTAATAAATTTTGAAACTAACTATTTATTTTAATGCAGAAAAAGTTTACATGGGACCTTGCCAGCCATGATGCCATTAGGGCAGCATGGGAGGCTCTTACGGGATGCCAATACTCCGACATGCTTCATCGTTGGAGGTCATCGGGTCAGCGTCCTGCGCATGTGCCAGAGGGTATTTGGCATGAGTAGCAGTAGGCCTGGCAGTCCGATGGCTGGCGCAGAAGGTCCACATTAGCCAGCACGAACCGCCGTTCTGAGAAGGGCGGTCCTGGCACGGGTCTCTCCCGCCATAGTTCAGGCTCCATTTTGATTTAGGAGCACATACGCCATATGGTAAGAAAACATAAATAATTTAATTACTAATTTAGTTATTTACAAATATTTGTATTAATATCAATTTTTTATTGTTATACTCTGAGCAGGAGGGAGGAGATCCTGGTGAGTTTCGTCTATTCAGGGCGACACACACCAGGAGGGACGTTCCTAGGTTGACACGCGATCATGGGAGGTTGCGGTAAGAAATTAGCTTTATGTAGTATCTATTTAATTTCTAAAATTTTATTTTAAGAAATTTATTAATTCATTTATTGTTGATTTTATAATTCAAAGACACGAGTCGAGGAGCTTCGCTTCCAGGCATTGCAAGTGGACTCCACTGATGGGGAGACGCCCGTCGAACTCTCAGCAGAGGAGAGTCGGCGTGTGTTTTTGGAGGCTGTTGGTGCCCAACCGCGAGACCGCAGGGTCTATGGTCTGGGCACTAGAGCTTCTTCATATTTTCTGCATCAGGCCTCTAGCTTGCGATATTCTGGTGATATTCCTATCGAGCGTTTAGACGACATTCGGAGATCTATTGCGGAGGAGGTTCGGCAGGACGTTCATCAGGAGGTTCGGCAGGAGGTCAAGCATGAGTTCAAGCAGCGTATGCGAGGCCGGGATCAGGAGCTTGCAGACGTGCGAGATCAGATGCATCATTTGCATGATATGGTTAGCCGCTTGTCGCATGGTCTCCAGCCTCCACGTGATCGCTCAGATTCTTGATGTATTTTTTTTTTCTTTTTATATGTTGTACATGAAACTTTAAAATTTTAATATATTAATTATTTTTGAAAATTGAATGATTATTGTTTGGATCAATATGAGTGAAGAATGTTTCGATCAATATTTAAATGTAACGAAATTGTATTAACCGTTTTAATTTTTAATATTTTATTTTTTTTAAAAAAATTTAATTAGCGATGTATTAGCGACTGAAATTGCATTGCTAATATTTTCAAAATATTATTATTAAATATTACGACATAATGAGCTGGCATCGCAATATTTTTAAAAAATTTAATTAGCGATGCATTAGCGACTAAAATTACGTCGCTAATATATCAAAAATATTATTATTAAATATTGCGACGCAATGACCTGGTGTCGTAATATTTAAAAAAAAAATTATTAGCGACGCATTAGCGACTCAAATTTTGTCGCTATTATATCTAAAATATTATTATTAAATATTGTGATGCAACTAAATGCGTCGCAATATTGCGACGCAATTGAATGCGTCGTAATATTTAATAATAACTTTAAATATTAAAAATTAGTTTTAAATTTAGCGACGCATTTGGATGCTTCGCAATATTGTAACACATTATTGCGTCACAGAGAGTCGTTGTGCCGCGATACAATTGCGATAAATTATGATTGCGACGAATATCTGAGCGACGCCGTCATTGCGTCGCTATTGCGTCGCAATACTATGTTTAGCGATGCATTAGCGACACATTTGAGCATCGCAATAATTTTGTTCCCTTGTAGTGTTAGTGCCATTGGCCCTGGTCTTTGATCCCTTTTTCTTTATGATTTTACTTCTACAGGAACCACTCCTCTCACAAGCAAGTACAATTCTTGATTTCTTGCTATTAGTACCCGAATCAGAAGTTTTAATAATAACAACAAATCCATTCATTCTCCCAGCTTCCCGACACCAATTACACAAGTCTTCTCTATTCTTGAATATCTATACAATAAAATATTTTATGTCAGTAAACAATTTTACGCATCGCCTAGGGTACTAATAAAATAATTGTAATCAAAATTATAAGACCTTGTAAGTTGTAAATTCATTTGTGTAATCCATCACACATTCAGATCTAATAATGCTGCCTTCGGTTGAAACATCGCCCTACACGGTCAAAAAATAATCAATTTAAACCCTAAGACTAAACCCTAAACTCCACCCCCTTGTTCGGCCCTGTGTGGCCGAACAGAAGCCTTTTGTTCGACCGAAATGGGCTGGACAGAGGGCCCCTGTTCGACCCATCCTGGCTGAACAGAAGCCTTCTGTTCGGCCACATAGGACGGAACACAACGCTTTTGTTCAGCCCTTTGTGGCGGAATAGAAGGCTTCTGTTCGACCATACCTGGCTGAACAGAAGCTCATTGTTTGGCCAACCAGGGTCGAACAGAAGGCCTTTGTTTGGCCCTATGTGGCCGAACAAGATGGGGACTGTGAAAAAAAAAATTGATACAAGTTAAAAAAATAAACCTTTCCATCCGTAGATCCTTTCCAAATCGCTACTTGCTTGTCCATTGTTCAATTGAGTGTTGAAATATCTTCAAACAAAGAATCAATAGATTGATTAAGCAATTAATTTTTTTGTTCATTTGGAGAGGGGAGGAGAGAGGGGGAGGACGAGTGGGTGTGCGGTGGAAGGGGGAGACATGTTTTTGTTGAGGGATGTAGAGAGTAAAAAATAGGGGCATTTTGGTCCTTTATTATAAGAATAAAATTGAGTTTTTTTTTTAAAGTGGAGGGTTGCACAGAGCAAACAGAGTGGTGCAAATAGAAATTCCTGGCTAAGTGATGCTTATACAAGCTGATTAATGCCGCTAAATGAGATGAGCGACATTTAATTTGCAAGAGTTGTTGGATCCCAAACAAAAAATTCCATAATTTTTGATCCAAAACTGATTTTTTAAAATATAAAATTTTAAAATATTTTATTTTATTTTATTCTTTAAAATTATATTTGCTAAATGAAAATGAAAATTATTTTTTTATTTTTTATCTTCATTGCAAACAAAAAAAGAAACACCGACAATTCATTTCTTTGCAGCTTTTTTTATCAATTCTTTAATTTTTTTATTTTTATTATAAAATATTTTTGTACATATTTTTTGTTTGTATAAAATAATAAAAAATTGAATTACTCTCAAAAGTTCAAGCACATCTTATCGGCTATCTAGATGTGAAAAATATTTTCAATCTTTTGTATCGAGGTTTCCTCTCCATCTTATGTTTTCTTTTTTTATAAAAAATATAATAATTTATTAAAAATAATAAATTATTTTTAAATTTATTTAAAAAATGGATTGTGAAAAGTAATTGATAATAATAATAAAAGAGGATGGCGACAGTGGTGAATGATATAAGTATCATGAAGGTAATAATAGATGGTGCAAGTATGACAGTGATGATAGATGTTGAAGGAATAATAGTTGATAATGAAGGGAGGTCGCAATGGTATGGCAGTAATGATGAATGCACGTAGCAGTGGAAGTGAGCGACAGTGGTGATGAATGATGAAGATATGGTGATGAAAAATTATGGTTGCAATAGAGATAAAATAGTAATGGTAGAAGATGCTACATAGGGTGACAATGGTAGAGGTATTGTAACGGTAGTGGAATTGATGATGGATAGTAAAGGTATAGTGGCAGTGATAGATATTGGTAGTATTGTAATAATAGTCATGGCAGTAAAGATGGTTAGTGATGAAGGATAGATGGTGAGTGATGAAAATTTCATGGTGAGTGATGTAGGTATAATGCAATAGTAGTAATGATAAATGATGAAGATACAATAATGCATGGTAGTAGTAATTAATAGTAGAGATATAATGTGGTGATATTAAGTGGTTGGTTTAATGAAGATATGATAGTAGAGGATGACAATGAGGATGGGTGGATGATGGTGGTATGACAAAGATGGTGGTCGTAACATGATGGATGAAGAAAGCTGGTTGATGATGGAGAAGATAGAAATATCATGGTGAAAAGTATGAGAAAATACTATTCATTTTTAATGAAAATAATAACAATAAATACTTACCGGTTGATGATGGAGATGATAGAAATATCGTGGTGAAAAGTATGAGAAAATATGATTTATTTTTAATGAAAAATAATAACAATAAATACTTACGTATTAATAATACCTTTCAATTCTTTTCCCACTGAACGTCCAATAGAATCACAAAAATACACTTTATCCCATGAGGGTCAATAACCATCAAAGACAAGTGATCCCTTTATAAACATAATAACAATAATCAACAACTTAATATCAAAAGTATCAATTTTTATTAAAAAATTACTTACCCAAAGTTATAAGGAGCTAGAAATAATTGATCCACATAACAACGCTCTAATCTTTTAGCAATCAAATCTGATCATGCTCCAGCCGATCCAGAGTGTACAGAGATCTGTCCAGGGTCTATGAAGCCATACATGTTAAGCCGTTTTGATTTCTTGAGTTGGTTGTATAAATAGCTACACAAATTAAATTATTCAATCCCACAATTTTATTAGAAACTTGTAACATATAGTAATTGCATATGAAATGCAAAAAATATAAAAATATTTTATTAACTCATATATAGCATAATACAACTAGAAGTAATCTTCTCCATTGAGCAAAAGTTATCGATATCTTCTCGAATAATATAACAGACCCGTTCATAACCAAAGACACCAACATCCAATACTACAATTATTGTATTTATATCACCCAAACTTTTTGTAATGTGATTCTTTAAATATGACACACTCCATGGACCCTTTTCTTTATTTTCTATCTGTAACTTTTATGGGACAATCTGAGCCTGTTAATAATAATGAAATTCAATTCACAAATGCTACATAGCAAATGGTTTATCAATATAAATTAATCACAAATTTATGGATAACTTAAAAAGTTTCAAATACCTTGACTTGATCATCAATAATTAATGATCGAGGTTATGCAACGTGAGAACCAACAAAATCTTTAACTTTCACAGAATCATCACCAATTGTTATTGGAAGGAGAGCATCATCATCAAAACAAATATCAATAGATACACGATAATTTTGATCACCCAAAGAAACTCCATGTACAACAGAGTTTGGTGCTACATTCTCAATCACTATACCATATCCGATTATATTATTAATTAATACATCCTACTGCCAATTTGCATGGTTTTTTTTTCAAAGCAATAACATTAGAAAATATAAGTACTATGAATTTAAATAAAATGCTACAAATATAAGTAAATATTAACATACCATTTGCATGTCTTTTTGTTCAATGACAACAAAGTCTATACTTGCATTATTTTTTGTATCAGAATCAGTAACAGTTATATTTGGATGCAGTTTTTTAACTGAGCAGCAACTACCTTTGTTTAAAACATATTGAGCACTTGCAGCAATTTTAGAAATTTCTCTCAACTTTGTATTTTCTTCATGAAGTTGACGTAGCTGATCAAGTAATAATTTTTTTTTCCCCAGCATCTTCTTTTTGTTGTTGGTTCAATTTTCTTTGTTCTTCTAACAAATGTTGTAAGATTTCACCTATTTTTGTTCTTTTCGAAAGATTGAAATATGTTGTAGGGGTAACCATGCCTCCAACACCCCTCACTTGACCACCATATTTAGAATTTTTAATGCCATTCCTAGTATAAAAATAAACATAATATGATAAATATTGCACTGCAATAAAATATGTGAACAACTCATTGTCCCTTAGGATAGTCTTAATAGCTCAACCACAAGATTTAGTGCATTTATATAGTAATAAGCTTTCTTAACCTCGAACGGTTTTGCAATATGCTGGCAGATATGAAGAGTGGCTGGTTATAGTTGAGCTCTGCGTCTTACTAATAGAATTTTCCTTTGTAGGTGCAATGAAAGATATAACTTAAAATAAAGCATGTTATTGGAGGGATCAGGAGTACCTCAAATTCTCATTAAGAATATTTTAGAGCTGTTGATTTTCTTACCAATAGAGTGATAATGCTCTCTTCTCATTACCAGTAAAGCGGCTACCTTTGGGCCCGGCCTGTCCTATTTCCTAGAAGACCTGCCCAATGGCATGTGCAACGACTATCAAAATATGATGGCGGCCGCCTTTCAATTTTACTGCGAGAAGTGCGTGGACCAGTTGAAGAGGAAATGTGTTAAGCAGTTCAAGGATGGGTTACTTGGGCTCGAGCACCTGACAGCAGTTGACGGGCTCTATGAGCTGGTGGTGAACATGATTGACAAGGCGAATCCGGTGAAGACGTACTATGTGAATCTCTCTCTCTTCAACTCGATTATGAACTACTGGGCGATCGGACACCTATTTCTTATCATGCCAATCCATTGGCTCGACCAGCGGCTGGGGTGGAAGGGGTGCTATCAGACTTGGCGTGCGACAATGATGGCAAAATGAATCGGTTCATTGGTGGGAGGTCGAGCCTCCCACTACATGAGTTCGAGGGTGGCGGCCACAAGGAGGGGGTTACTCTCTCGGCATGTTTTTGGGGGGGCTTACCAGTAGGCACTCAGGGGGCTGCACAACCTGTTTGGGGGGCTGAGCATTGTGCGGGTCACGCAAAGCGATGGGCTGCACTGCTTCATGGTGATGCGGGTGGTGCCAGGGCTGTCGTGTGCGGACGTCCTGCAAGCGATGCAACACAAGCCCAAGCTCATGTTTGAGGTGCTCAAGAGATGGGCAGAGGAGTCTGCTGCTCGTGAAGGGGGGGTGGACGCCGGTGCCATGACCACTGCCCTTCCCTGCACCTTCTGCTCCATGCCATACCTCGTCATCGTTGGCGAGGCCGGTAGGGATGAGATGAGCTCTGATTTGGAGGGCTCCGTCAGCGTTGATTATGAGTGATGTGCTGATTTTCTTTCCAGTAGGAAAGTTTAGCAGAAACAGAGGAAAAATGTGCAGCTTTTACCTGCTTCGATTTCCTCCGCAGCTGGCCCTAGAACTAGCCACTTGCCTCTGGCAAGGCTCCACCAACATACGGAAAACACAGAGGGAGGAAGGGAGGAGGAGGAAGAGAGCTCCAAGGGAGGAATCTTCGCAAACAAAACCCTAATCAATAAAACTGCGGATGGAAGAATGAAATTTAACTTTGGGTATGGAGGTTTCATTAAAAAAATGAGGGAAGTGAATTAGGAGAAGAGAAAAAGATAAATTTTTAGTTTTATATTAGACTGTAGTCTTTTTATATTTTAAGTTAATATAAGACCACATCTTAATTAAAAACGTAGTCTTTTTATATTATCAGATAATATAAGACTACATCTTAATTAAAAATGTAGTCTTTTTATATTATCAAATAATATAAGACTACGTCTTATTTTAAAATGTAGTCTTTTTATATTATCAGAGAATAAGACTATGTTTTTAATTAAAGATGTAGTCTTTTAACGTAGTCTAAAATATTAGACTACATTTTTTACAAAAAATATAGTCTTTTTCCTAAAACCTACCTTAGTCTATTTAACTTTTTGTAGTAGTTAATATTAATTTTTAATACTCTTCCATCAAACAATAAATCTAGATTCTTTATTTGATTTTCATCATATGCAGACTAAAGATCATTTCGTAAATAAAATTCTAGTTCACTACTTAAAGATGAAGAAGAAGAAGATAAACTTGATGCAAGTGTGTGTTTTCTTTGTGCAATGAATAAAAAAATAGACGACGAATGAGAACTAGAAGAAGAAATAGAGCTTTGTGCGGATAATCTTGATCCATGAAATTTTTTATTATATAAAGCATAAATATCATGAAGAAGTTGTGTTACCTCATTTTAGCAAGTTTAGGATCTTGAATATCCATGAAATTAGTACGCCACTTAATTTAACTCTAGGATCAAATACAATAGTTAAGTTATGCATAGAACATATCTTGTCCACATATTCATTCATTTAGATTTTATTTGTTCAATAATAGGCATTAAAACATCATCATATCTATGTTCAGCAAATTTTTCACTAATTATATATGCTTGTTGTAAAAATGAACATAAAGTTGAATAATAAATACCAGAAAGAATATTAGTAGCATTATAAAAATTGTTGCCACCAAATCACTTTTGAGGAGCATCAAGCGACGGAAATGCTTCGTTGGCCTTCAGAGGAATGATAGGGACCGCCTCCTTCAGCCGAAAACCTGCAAAAAAAGTCCCGGACCGGTGGTTCCAGCGGGGACCCTCTGACGCTCAAGTCAGCGATCTGGAGAACAGGAATTTTTTAATGAAAGAGTAGAGATTGAGTTCCCCCAGCATTGAGCTAGGGTCCTCTTTTTATACCTATATGGGGTCCCGTTTACCTCGTTCCATTGGAACCATCGAATCTTCCTCGTTGGGATAAGTTTCACGAAACGGCAAGTGGTTAAGCCATTGCTGGATGAGGGCCGCTTGTAGTGGTAACTGCTGAACGAGCTAACACTGGAGGTGTACGCAGTAGACCTTGAATCACGGGATCTATTGTATGAGACTAGTCATGGTGCATGCGAAAAAGCACTGGAGGCCGACGCTGGAGGCCGGAGCCAAAGTCCAGCGCTGGAGGCCGTCGCTGGAGGACGACGCTGGACGCCGGAGCCTAAGTCCAGCGCTGGAGGCCGACGCTGGAGGCCGGAGCCTAAGTCCAGCACTGGAGGCCATCACTGGAGGTCATCGCTGGAGGACGATGCTGGAGGTCATCGCTGGAGGACGATGCTGGAGGCCGGTGCTAGAGGCCGGAGCCAAAGCCCAGCGCTAGAGGCCACGCTGGAGGACGGCGCTAGAGACCGACGCTAGGGGCTGGCACTGGAGGCCGGAGCTAGAGGCCGATGCTGGAGGTCATCGCTGGAGGACGACGCTGGAGGTCGGAGCCAAAGTCCAACACTGGAGGCCGACGCTGGAGGTCATCGCTGGAGGACGACGCTAGAGGTCGGCGCTGGAGGCCAGAGCCGAAGCCCAACGCTGGAGTCCGACGCTGGAGGCCGGTGCTAGAGACCGACGCTGGGGGCCAGCACTAGAGGCCGGAGCTAGAGGCCAGCGCTGGAGTTCTATCTCTGGGTTTTGCTGTCACATCATTATTTTTGGAAATCGTTCAAAAGATAATACTACCCAGAGGAAATGGCCAGCCGTATCAGATGCCCCCCCGCCCCTGAGATGGGTGAGCGCACAATCACCCATGAAAGGGGTGTTAGTATCCTCTAGGCGGCCGATTTTCACGCCATTATTTTGCTTGTCCGTGTTGTTGGGATTTGGAAAGGATTTCCCTCGAGCAATGAGTCACAAAAGGCAAGTGTCATCATTGTGATAAGGCTAATGCCCCCCTTTTTATTGGTGGAGCTTTTCATGTTTTTCGCACTGGTAGGCCGTCGAAACGTCTTCCAATTGAAAGTGGACGCGTAGTCAGGTCGAACGATCGTGGGGTGATTTGATCTGGAGTTATAAGGGGAAAAATCGTCCTGATCCTCCCATCCTCCATTTCAAGTCCGCAAGCGTCCGTTCATCTCCCGTGTTCGTTCTCTCCTCGTGCTCCTTCGATTCTAGCTCAAGTTTTCCAGGTTAGTCTCCATGGCTTCATCGCCTTCTTGTTCCATCTCTGATTCCTGGTGGTGTTCCCCCAACCCTTCTCAAACTTCCACTTCCTTACCAAGCCAGTGGTCTACCCCCTCCTCCAATCGCTCCTTGCCGGAACAGCGGCCTGTCCATCACCCCTTAGCCAGGAGTCATCCGACCGGCAGGCGGATTTCCGCCCGGGGCCGTCCGATGGCTACCGGTCCTTCTAGTGTCGTCAAAGAGTCCCCCGAAGGGACTGCTTCCGCTATGTCTGCTCAAGACGTAGTAAATCTGAAAGCCAAATATAGCTTTCCGTCGGACCTTCGCTTGTTCTACCCTGCTCCCAATGATAGGGTAACCTCTTCCCGTTCTAGAAGAGTTGCCTTGTATGAAGCCTTCTTTAAGGCCGGGCTTCGGTTACCTATCCATCCTTTCATCCTCAATCTTCTGGACCGATACTCTCTAACACCTTCTCAGTTAGTTCCTAACTCAATCCGAACCATTGTCGGCTTTCTGGTTCTCTGTCACCTGAAAGGCATAGAGGCCAGCATTTCCCTATTCCGCAGTTTTTATACCCTCCGTAAGCAATCAGGTTGGTGGTCCTTTACCCCTAGGTCCAATAGGATTCTCAAATTATGCCTTCCCACCTCCGTCAAAGGGTGGAAGGACAAATTCTTTTTTGCTGATATCGGCGGGGTGCGCGGAAGCTGGGGGATACCCAACATTGATGCCAATAGGGATTCCTTCATCCTTCCAAGAGATCGGATGGCATTCGGGCAGCTTCTGACTGCCGATATCCCTCGGTGCAATAAGCTTTTAGCTGAGGAAAACCTTCATCTCGCCGGTTTAATTCCTTCGAGTGGTGAGCATTAGATTACTCGCCTTCTTTTTTCTTTTTCCCCCTTCTCTTCTTTTTTTTTTTTTTTTTATTCATCTTCCGCCTTTACAGGGATGGCGCCCTCGCTTCGCGAGCTCAGGCAGGAAGCTACTAGGAAAAGGAAGGCTACGGGGAATGAGTCCCTTGCCAAGAGAAGGGCCGTTGCCAAAATCCCCAAGAGGACCGAAGCGGGGAGAGCCGACGCGGGAAGGGCCGACGCTGAAGGGGCTGGAGTTGTGAAGCCCATGCACGCCAAGATTTTGAAGAAGGGCGACCTTAGAAGGGCCGACGCTAGGGAAGCTGATGTTAAACGGCACATTAGCGAGGCGGCCAGAGCCCAAGCCGATGAGCCCGCCAAGATAGATACGGTAGGGGCCGAGGCCGGCGAGAGTGTAGGGCGGAGTCAAATAGAAGGGAGATCCTCAGTTCCAGCTCCTCCTGTCATCCTTCTCGATCCTCCTGAGCAGCTCGCAAGAGCACCGTCACCCCTGCCCGAGGCCGTGGAGACGGAGCAAGTTCCAGCAGCAATAGGACCGACTCCCACAGCTATCCTGCCTCCGTAGGGACAACAACCAAAGCGCCTTCACCAGTCAAGGGGCCGGATGTAGCAGAGTTAGAGGCAAAATCCGCCTCCGCGGGCCCCATGCCAAGGGAAAGGAGGGGCGTCGATGCTTCATTCCAATCACTGTTGGCTAACCACAGTCGTTGGGCCGAGCGGGCCTTAGATGAAGCATCTGTGGTGGAGGTGCAAGAGTTTCTCCGGCATCAAGGTAGAGCCACCTTCTTCCGCAAGGCGTCTGTGGCATACCTCTGGGTGAGCCTCTACTCCATTATCATTTTTCCTCTTTGTTTTGTTTGTTTTATTTTGCTTTTTACTATCCACATTCCCTTTAGGCATTGAACTCCCTGATCGCCATGAGGAATCTTTGGACCCTGAGTGATACTGCTATCGACCAGGCGCGAGAGGAGATGTTATCACTCCAAGCTAGGGCAGAAAAGGCGGAAATGGCTTTGGAGGATACCCGGGCCACCCTAAAGAGCGAAGTCGATACCATCCGGCTGAGAGCCGAGAAGGCCGAGTATGCGCTAGAAGTTGCCCAGCGTTGGGCAGCCAATGAGCTGGATAACGCTCAGGTGACCAAAGAAAAGCAGAGGATGGCCGAGGAGAGGCTGAAGGTGGTGGAATCGGAAATGGGCATCTTGAAGACTCGATTGGATTCTGCCTCCATTGAAATAGACGCAGCCAGAGAGGCCACCCGCCAGTCTGACGCCAAGGTTGTCGATTTGGAGGTGGCGGTGACTGAGGCCAAGAGGGAGGCCGTCGAGTCCGAGCAGAGAGCCATTGAGGCGGAGAAAAAAGCTACAGAGGCCGTAGAGGCTTTCAGAAAGTCTAAAGCCTTTGATAAGGAGCTAGCCGAATCGTCAGCGTTTGCTTATAATGCCGGCTTTCAAGATTGCAAGGCCAAAATCCAAGAACTCTACGACCTGGAGGACATTGAAGGGCTGAAGCCAGATGACGTCTCTGAAGATGATGACTCGGCCCCAAATAACCCTTAGTAGCTCTAGTTTTTTTTTTTATTGCTCTAAGTCTGACTCAGGTCGGCAATTTTGTAACATTTTAGCCATCAATGAAAGTTTTAACCATCATTGCATGCCCTTTGGTTATAATCAACTTTAGTTGTGTAAGCTGTCGCGAATCACCAACCAATGGTGCTTCGTCAGATAGGTTGGGCGAAATGCGATCGTTCACCAAAACATTCATGAATTACCGACACAAGAAGCCAGTTTTTAGTGCCGACGCGGGGAGCCGGTATTTTGTGCTGACGTGGAGCCGGTCTTTTGTGCCGATGTGGAGCCGGTCTTTTGTGCCGACGCGGAGACGATCTTTCGTGCCGACGGAGCCGGTCTTTGGTGCCGATGCGGAGCCAGTCTTTAATTGCCGGTGCGGAGCCGGTCTTTTGTGCCGACGCGAAGCCGGTCTTTATTAGCCGACGTGGAGCCGGTCTTTGTGCCGATGCGAAGCGGTCTTTTGTGCCGAAGCGAAGCCGGTCTTTATTTGCCGATGCAGAGCCGGTCTTTGTGCCGACTCGGAGACGGTCTTTGTGCCGATGCAGAGCCAGTCTTTTGTGCCGATGCAGAGCCAGTCTGTTTACCGATGCGGAGACGGTCTTTGTGCCGATGCGGAGCCGGTCTTTTGTGCCGACGGAGCCGGTCTTTGTTTGCCGATGCGAAGCCAGTCTTTTGTGCCGACGCGGAGCCGGTCTTTTATGCCAATGCAGAGATGGTCTTTCGTGCCGATGCGGAGCCAGTCTTTGGTGCCGACGCGGAGCCGGTCTTTAATTGCCGGTGCGAGCCGATCTTTTGTGCCGATGCGGAGCCGGTCTGTTTGCCGATGCAGAGACGGTCTTTGATTACTGAACATACTCATTCAAAAATAAGTGAACATTTCAAACATTCATTTATCAAATAGATTCAAATTAATGATGATAGCGTCCTACTGGTAATACCGGCGTAAATTATCGGCGTTCCAGGTGCCAGGAAGCGGTTTCCCATCTAGCTCTTCAACTTTGTACGCCCCATGGTGAAGTACCTCCTTGACACGGTATGGTCCTTCCCATTTTGGTACCAACTTGCCCCCCTCTGTTAGCTTTGACACTTCAGCTCTTCGCAGAATGAGATCTCGGAGCGGAATGTCCTAGACCGCACCGGAGCATTGTAGTACTTGGCCGCTCGCTGATGGAATGCTGCCATGCGAAGCTGTGCTTGGTCTCGCAATTCTTCATCAGATCTAGATTGGCTCGCAGCTGGTTTGAGTTGCTTTCTTTATGGTATAATTCCATCCGAGGACTGGGAACTCCTATCTCCACTGGAATGACCGCTTCGATCCCAAAGACCAGGCTGAAAGGAGTTTCCCCAGTAGGGGCTCGCGGCGTCGTGTGGTAGGCCCACAGTACACTGGGGAGTTCCTCCACCCAGCGCCCTTTGCAGCTATCTAGCGAGCCCTGAGTCCTTGGAGGATGATGCGATTGGTCACCTCAGCTGCACCGTTGGTTTGGGGGTGCCCCACGGAGGTGAATCGATGATGGATGCCTAGGCACTCGCAGAATTCCCGGAAGGCCGTGTTGTCAAACTATCGGCCGTTGTCAGTAACGAGGGTGTGCGGTAGCCCGAACCGGCACACCACAGACTTCCAGAAGAAAGTCCTTATTTTGACCTCCGTTATTTTAGCGAGAGCCTCCGCCTCGATCCACTTGGTAAAATGGTCGATGGCCACCACGAGGAACTTGCGTTGTCCAGAGGCTGGAGGGAACGGTCCCAGGATGTCCATCCCCCACTGTGCGAAGGGCCAGGGTGCAACCAGGGGAGTCAACTGGGACGCCGGTTGATGTTGAATGTTGGCATGGCGCTGGCAGCTGTCGCACCTCTTGACAAGTTTGGATGCATCCTCCTTCATTGTCAGCCAGTAATACCCCTGCCGTAGGGCTTTGTATGCAAGAGCCCTGTCCCCCAGATGGCTTCCACATATACCTTCATGTATCTCCCGTAGAATATAACTGGCTTCGGTGGGACCAACACACCTGAGGACTGGATACGAGAATGACCTCCGGTAGAGGTTTCCCTCCATTATGAAAAACTTTGGGGCCCGTCTTTTAAGTTTCCTGGCTTCGGCAGGGTCTTCTAGGAGGGTACCCTCGGTAACGTATCGAACGTAGGCATCCATCCAGGAGGGCTCGTGCTCCACTGGTAGAGTTTCTCTTGATACGTCAATACTTGGGGCTTCTAAGTGCTCCACATAAGCTCTTCCCAACATCCCATCAGCGGAGGTGGCAAGGTGGGATAAGGCGTTGGCTCTAGCATTCTCCTGTCGAGGGACGTAAGTGACACTAAAGTGAGCCAAAGGAGTAGCTAGCGATTGAACCATACTTAAGTAGCGGGACATGATGGGATCCCTTGCTTCATATTCCCCTGCGATTTGGCCAGTGACCAATTGGGAGTTGGTGAACGCCCTAAGGCGTTTCACCCCAAGTTCTTGAGCCAATCTCATCCCGGACAACAAAGCTTCATATTCTGCCTGATTATTAGTGGATGGAAAGAGAAAGCGAAGTGCACACTTGGTTACAACTCCATCCGAGTTGGCCAAAATGAAGCCTGCTCCGCTCCCTTGAGAATTCGACGCCCCGTCTACATGGAGGACCCATTCATCATCACTGGTTCCAAGGGGCTGAGTATCTGTAGGAGGTGCTTTAGGTTGCTCCTCTCCCCAAGTACATTCGACCAAAAAATCTGCCAAGACTTGAGACTTCATGGCCGACCGGAGGCGAAAAGACAGATCGAACTCCCCCAACTTAAGGGCCCACCATGCCAGCCGGCCGGAAGTATCCGGGCGAGCAAGAACTATCTTCAGAGGTTGGTCTGTGATCACCGCGATCGGGCAGGCTTGGAAGTATGGCCACAGACACTGGGCAGACATTCAATGCGAAGATAATCTTTTCCATGTTTGAGTATCTCGTCTCTGCATCGTGGAGCACCTTGCTTGTGTAGTATACTGGCCTTTGCATGCCATTGGTGTCCACACGGACCAGCACAGAACTAACAGCTTCAGGAGAGGCTGCGAGGTATAGAAGGAGTTCTTCTTCACCCGTTGGCTTGGCTAGCAGCGGCGGGGTAGATAAGAATTCTTTTAACCCTTCGAACGCCTCCTGGCATTCTTTTGTCCATTCAAATTCATTGGCTCTGCGAAGCACCTTGAAGAAAGGTAGGCACCTTTCAGCGGACTTGGATAGGAAGTGGCTTAAGGGGCCACCCGTCCCATCAGGCGCTGTATTTCCTTCTTGTTGGCGGGAGGCCTCATGTCCAAGATGGCTTGGACTTTGTCCGGGTTTGCTTCGATCCCCCTTCGGGTTACCATGAAACCCAAGAACTTTCTGGCTGTCACTCCGAATGCACACTTACGTGGGTTCAGCTTCATCTGGTACCGACGAAGGTTGTCAAAAGCCTCCGTTAGGTCCGCGATATGGTCAGTGGTGTGAACGCTTTTTGTCAACATGTCATCCATGTACACTTCCATGTTGCGTCCTATCTGGCCTTCGAAGACCTTGTTCATCAGCCTCTGGTAGGTGGCTCCCGCGTTCTTTAGCCTGAAAGGCATTACCCTGTAGTAGTATAACCCCTTCTCAGTTATGAAGGAGGTAGCTTCTTCATCCACCGGATTCATCCGGATCTGGTTGTATCCGGAGAAAGCATCCATGAAGCTAAGGACCTCATGGCCGGATGTAGCGTCCACCAGTTGATCGATCCGGGGTAGGGGAAAGCTGTCCTTAGGGCATGCTTTGTTGAGGTCGGTGAAATCTATGCACATTCTCCAGCTCCCGTTGGTCTTACAGACCAGCACCACGTTGGCCAACCATTCGGGGTAATGGACCTCCCGAATATGGCCCGCAGCTGTTAACTTGCGAACTTCCTCGTCGATAGCTTTCTGTCTATCTGGAGCGAAGTTTCTTTTTTTCTGTCGGACCGGCCGACACTCTGGCCTGAGGTTGAGCCGATGGGTGATCACTTCTTCGGGGACGCCCGACATGTCTGAGGATGACCATGCGAAGACGTCGGTGTTGGCACGCAGGAAAGTAAGAAGTTGATCACGTGCCCTCTCTTGGAGCAATGCCCCCACCTGAAAAGTCCTTGCCGGGTCATCACCCAAGGGGAGGGTTAGAAGGTGCTCGGCTAGCTCTCCCCTCCTTCCCAGCTCCCGGGGATCGAGCGACTCAGAGGCTACTGCCGACGCCACTTCTAGCAGGCCGGGAGACAAATGATAGCAGGGCAGTAGCAGGCTTTGCTCCCCTTTCATTTCTCCAACTCCTTATCGGTGGGGAACCTTACCAATAGCCTCTTAGTGGAGATTACGGCATCTAGCAGATTCAACCCTGGTCTCCCCAAGATAGCGTTATAAGCCAGCGGGACCCGGACCACCAAGAAATTTATGACCACAGTGCTCTGACATGGAGGGGTTCCAGCAGTGACTGGGACGGCAATTTCCCCCTCGACGCTCACCGAATCTCCAGTGAAGCCCATTAGCGGTGCGGCAATGGGTCGGAGTAAAGACTTCGATAGATTCATCCGAACAAAAGCCTCGTAGCTCAAAACATCCACCGAACTCCCACTATCAATTAAAATTCTTTTTATAGGATGTTTGGCTATATTCATGGACACAACGACGCTGTCGTCATGCTTATTAACTACCCCATCTAAATCCTTTCCGAAGAAAGGAATTACAGAATCTATTCCCTCTCGCTGCCTCTTTGAACCGCCACCCGCCCCCTAGGAAATCATAGCTATAGTCTTTTCAGTTGGAGCATTGTCCACGCCAGCCGGACAACTTGGAGGCACCGGTGGGCCCGAAGTGGGAGGGTTTTCCCTTCGAACAAATTTGCCCAGGTGACCCTGCTGAACCAGCTCCTCAATGGCCTTCTTTAGATGGCGGCAATCCTCGGTGTCGTGACCATAGTCTCGGTGGTACCGGCAGTAAAACTCCTTGTTGCGGGGGACCCAGACTTCAAGGGAGCAGGACGCTTGAAATAAGGTTCCTCCTCGATCTCTAGCAGGATGTGAGATATGGGAGCCATTGTGGGGTGAATTGCTCCTTAGGAACAAGCGTCTGTGGTCGGCGATCTGAGCGGTGTGGAGGCTCAGGCTTCCGAGGTCGTGCACCGACGTGATCAGTAGGTGATGGTTTCTTACTGGTGTTCTTGTTAACTTCCCTCCTGGAAGAATCTACCTCGTCAGTGCGGATGTACTTTTGTGCTCGGCTCAGAAGCTCAGCGTAAGAACTCGGAGGCTTCTTATCCAGAGAATAAGCAAACTGGATGGGCGAAGTCCTCGTTTCAGGGCCAAAGTGGCTACGGAGTTTCCAGGTTGTACACTTCCAACGCCGCTTCCTTAAATCGAGCAACAAAATCCTTCAAGGTCTCGCTGCTCCTCTGCTGGACAGCAAAGAGGCTATCAGCCACTCGTGGGATCTTTCGACAGGCATCAAAGTGGGCCAGGATAGATCGCTCGAGTTGCCGAAATGAATTGATGCTGTGTGGAGGTAGGCGGGAGTACCACGCACGTGCCGCCTTGCGGAGGGTGGCCAGAAAAGCGACGCATAATAGGGAGTCTGTCGCTCCCTGGACCTACATGAGGACCTTGTAGCTTTCCAGGTGGTCCAGGGGGTCCATCGTGCCATTGTATGGATCTAGTTGGGGGAGACGGAACCGGGGCGGGACTGATTCCTTCATGATATGCCGAGAAAGTGGGGGGCGACGCTCATAATCCGCCCCATGAGGATTAGCAATCCGGTGGCTAAGCTCCTCCAACCGTCGATGATACTCATCGAGCCTTTGCTCGGCCCGACGAGTAGTTTTCCTAGGGTGCCATCTCGGATGAATCGGAAGAAGAAAGATGAAGAAAATCGACGACGCAAAGAACGCGCCCGTCTGGACTCTCTCTCCTCCGGCCGATGGTGGGAATGACTGGAGTGGCGAAAGGGGGACCGCCGTCGCTTCGAGGTCCCTCGGTGATGAGGTTCGGGGGTGAGCGGTGGGAGACCTCAGGTGGGGTCTCGCCTTAGTGAGACTGGACTGTCCCCCGCACCCCTTCATCGAGCGCAGGGGGTTGAGGTGCAGTAGCCAAACAATGCTCTTGCAGCCCCCAGACCATTGTCATCAGATCCTAGACCTGGTGGGCCAGAACCTCGAGCTGGACAGGTCGGCTTATCTGTGCGGGGGGCGGAACATGGAGATTGGCCCCCGAGTGCTCAGCCCGGGGAATGCGCTCCGCGGCTTGACTGGAGGAAGCCTCCTGTGCTCGTGTAGTCACCATCGTTTCCCTCGCAAAGTTGGTGGGGTCACAGGGAGAACTTTCGTCCTGTGCGAACTGCCCCCCTTCCTCGCGCGCCAATCTGTTGCCGCCAAATCACTTTTAAGGAGCATCAAGCGACGAAAATGCTTCGTTGGCCTTCAGAGGAATGATAGGGACCACCTCCTTCAGCCGGAAACCTGCAAAAAAAGTCCCGAACCGATGGTTCCGGCGGGGACCCTCCGACGCTTAAGTCAGCGATCTGGAGAACATGAATTTTTTAATGAAAGAGTAGAGATTGAGTTCCCCCCAGCATTGAGCTCAGGTCCTCTTTTTATACCTGTCTGGGATCCCGTTTACCTCGTTCTGTTGGAACCATCGAATCTTCCTCGTTGGGATAAGTTTCACCGAACAGCAAGTGGTTAAGCCGTTGCTGGATGAGGGCCGCTTGTAGCGGTAACTGCTGAACGAGCTAACACTTGCCCATGATTTCAGTGAGCGAGGTGCACGGCAGTAGACCTTGAATCATGGGATCTGTTGTATGAGACTAGTCATTGTGCATGCGAAAAAGCACTGGAGGCCGACGCTGGAGGCCAGAGCCAAAGTCCAGCGCTGGAGGCCATCGCTGAAGGATGACGCTAGAGGTCGGAGCCTAAGTCCAGTGCTGGAGGCCGACGCTGGAGGCCGAAGCCTAAGTCCAGCACTGGAGGCCATCACTGGAGGTCATCGCTGGAGGACGACGCTGGAGGTCATCGCTAGAGGATGACCCTGGAGGCCGGAGCCAAAGTCCAACGCTGGAGGCCTACGCTGGAGGTCATCGCTGGAGGACGACCCTGGAGGCCGGAGCCAAAGCCCAGCGCTGGAGGCCGACGCTGGAGGCCGGCGCTAGAGACCGACGCTGGGGGCCAGCACTGGAGGCCGGAGCTAGAGGCCGACGCTGGAGGTCATCGCTGGAGGCCGACGCTGGAGGCCGGAGCCAAAGTCCAATACTGGAGGCTGACATTGGAGGTCATCGCTGGAGGACGACGATGGAGGCCGGCGCTGGACTCCGACGCTGGAGGCCGGCGCTAGAGATCGACGCTGGGGGCCGGCACTGGAGGCCGGAGCTAGAGGCCAGCGCTGGAGTTCTATCTCTGGGTTTTGCTGTCACATCATTTTTTGAAAATTATGCAAAAGATAATACTACCCAGAGGAAACGGCCAGCCGTATCAAAAATCAATAAAAAAATATTTTAAAATTTTACCTTTATTTCAATCAGTTTCAGTCAATGTAAAGCCTAATCCATGATCATTAATATATGCACTTAATAAGTTTTTATATGGGTATGCATCATGTATCATATCATATATTGAGTTCCAACGAGTAATTACATCAAGTTTAAATTTTTTAAATTATTTACCATGATCTAGACATAGTTGCTTAAATTCTTGAAGTCTTGATCTTGAAGCATGAATAAAAGAAATTATATTTCTAATTTTTGAAATAACATCTTGAATCATGCCCATGCCAGCTTGAATAGAAAGATTTAAGATATAACATGCATATCTAATATGCAATAAATTTCCATTTAACATGGGATGCAATGAGTCCTTCAATAATGCTACAGCAGAATTATTATTAGATACATTATCAAAAGTAATAGACATGATTTTATCATTAATATTATATAAGCATAAAATTTGATAAATGACATTTGAAAGTTGTTGCCTAGAATGTGAAAAATCAAAAGCATGAAAAGCAAAAATATATTTATTTAATTATTAATCATTATCAATATAATGAACAGTAATAGCAATAAAATAATTGCTACCTACATATGCTGACCAAATATCAGAAGTTAAAGAAACTCTTGCATTTAAAATAGAGAGCATTTCAATTAAACTTTGTCTCATTGCTAAAAAGTTTGTCATAGCTACTCTTCTAAATGTATGCCTACTAGTTCTTTTATAAGCAGGTTGTAGGGCTAATTGAATATATTCTTCAAAATTAAAAGATTCACATAAACTAAAAGATAATTCATCGTTAATTATCCATCTTACAAGTAATTTTTTCTAATTTTCATGATTATATGCAAAAGTATCTGCAAGTGATCCCCCTTGTAAATTAAGGGTACTTTGAAGATGAGAATCATGCATCCTATGACTCTCTTGATATCTTTTTAAATGGCATATTCCCCTACTACTATTACAACTATAAAATTTTGTATATTTTCTATTTTGCTTTCAAGACTCCATCAATCATAATTCCATCAATTTCATTCCAAACATCACTAGTCCTCTTACGAGAAAAGGTTTGACCTTCACTCAGCTCACTAGTTCTAGAGGGAACTTGGGGATTAGTTTTCTCTTCCTTAGAAACAAGGGGCATGCTAAAATGACTTTCGTCATAAGATGTCATATCTAAAATTCTAAATTAATGAATGTTAAAAAATTAAAAACTAACCACAAAGAGGAATTAAGAAGAGGACCAGAGGTGAAGGCGTGGAGCCAAGATTTGTGAGCTTCCTCTTATGCTCTTGCCTCTCAATAAGAAGTGACCTCCTTTCTCTTGTACTTCTAACTTCTCAACAAGAACCTCCACTTGTGTAGCACTTGAACACTTGTTAAATGCAAACTAAAAATTAAATTGCTAGAGCACTTACTAGAAGAGAGAAATAGTAGTAGTAGAGAAGGAAAGAAGAGTTGATTTGGTATGGTGAGAATAAGGGAGGAAAGAGATATTTACAGGACTCCAAATTTTTTTCCCAAAATATCCTTTAATTTAGTCATTTTATGGCTGTTAAGGGGTTAAAATGGTAAAACCCCATCAACTAGCCGTTTCTAGCTATTTTTCAATGGCCAGAAATGGCTACAATTAGGCCATGCCCAGGCGTGGCTCGTGGTGGGCCATGCCTGATACGACCCAGTTGAAGCCATTACGGGTCGTGCCAGGCATGGCCCAAGTCTTATTATGCCTAGTACGGCTCATGGCGGGTCGTGCCTAGCATGACCTATCCCAAAATAGGCCGCGAGCCATGCCGAGCGATGCCATTAGAGTGTCGCTAATTAGCAACGTCATTAAGGTGTTACTAATAGAGTCACTAATTAGCGATGCACGAGTCTGACGAATAACTTCATTAGCGATGAAGAATTTTGTAACATATTTTTGAACATCGGCATCGTTAATTTATATTAGCAATGTATTTTTACTATTTAGCGACACTATTTTGACATCACTAAATACCAAAATTCTTATATTGTTTAAGTAATCCTATTTTAAATGGCCATAAGCTTAATTTTCATAATAAATTTTATGTGAACAAATACAACTTAATACATAATAAAAAAATATAACTTTTACACAATCTATTTATTTATACATACATACATACATATATATATAGAGAGTACCCTGATAAGGCCTTGCTAAAATTTTTCAGCCCTTGAAGATCTTCAAATTACTCCTTGAACTATGCTCTGATATAAACTGTTGGGGTTTAAGTTGTTGATGAACAGCAGTGGGATCCCCTCGCTAGAGAAATATCCTATGATTTCATTCTTTATTATTAACAATCAGATTGGTGTAGTAGTAAATTACCTCGTCCCTCAACCTCTAGGTTGCTGGTTCAAATCGCTTGCCCCCTTCCTCTTTTAAATATTTACGTTGACCCCACTCCCTTTCCCTAGCGAAACTCCCATGACATGAGTTTCTTCCTGGAGCATGCCCCATGCGACTCCACTTCACCACGTCCTCCTGAATCCCCGAACCCCCAACACATGAATGAGGCAGCTTGGAAAGATGGAGAGGATGGGGGAGATGATGACGAGGAAGATGAAGAGGATTATTTCTTGAGAGAAAAGAATATGTTCCTTATTTCATAAACTCTAGAAACTAGAGTTTAAATATAAGATAAAGTGGCTTGGTCCAGACTCAACAAAAACTTTCATAAACAAACTCAATGAGATTAAACTAATCCCCAAGCCGGTGTACACCCGTGAATTGATTTAATCTCAACCATTGAACCCACACCTAGTCTTAACCCTTGAACCCACACCCAGCCCAATACAAGTTAGCCCAACCTGGGTCTTGATAGTACCACACCAGGCCTAACAACCACAACATCAAATTTCTTCTAAAGTAAACAAATGCCACGATAGCAAGAAAAATCAACAATAAGTAATGATAATATTTAAAACCATGATTAAAGGTGACGAAGAAGGTTTCTCATAAATCAGCATGAGCTAATTCTAAAAGAAATAAACCCCTTATTTCAATACCATAACGTTGGACACTACAAGAAAATTAAAATATAGCGATGCCCAAATGCATCACTAATGCGTCGCTATAGCTTGCTTAGTGACGCATTAGCGACGCAATGAAGGCATCGCTAAAATAAACATCGCAATCTCAATTTGTCGCAATTGCGTCGCTTAACAACGACTCTCTGCGACGCATAAATGCGTCACAATATATTGCGACGCTACTAAATACGTCGCAATATTGCGACTCATACTAAATGCATCACTAATTTAAAAATAATTTTTTTAAAAATATTTGCTACGAAAAATCACGTCGCAATTGAGTCGCTAATTAATAAATTTATTTTTTTAAAAAAAAATTAAATAAAATATTTTTTATTTTTTAAATTAATTGCAATGGAAAATAGTGTCGCTAATTAATGAATTTATATTTTAAAAAAATAAAATAAATTAATTTTTAATTTTTTTAAAATAATTGCGATGCATACTATGCATCGCTACATTAAAAATAAATTTTTTAAAATATTTACGACATAAAATCTTGTCGCAATTGCATCGCTAACTAATTAATTATTTTTTAAAAAAAATTAAAATAACATAATTATTAATTTTTTTTAAAATTAATTGTGATGAAAAATAGCATCGCTAATTAATTAATTTATTTTTTAAAAAAGTAAAATAAATTAATTTTTAATTTTTAAAGTAAATTAATTTATTTATTTAAAAAAAATAAATAAATTAAACATGCTAATACAATGTAATTGCTAATACAATTGACCAAAACAACCATTACAAAATTTTCAAATATAGATAAAAATTTATTTTATTAATTATTCAAAATTTTCATATACAAAACAAAAAAAATAAAAAAAAATACATCAAGCAGTGAAAAAAAAATATATCATGTATCTGCAGGCGGCTGTGGAGGCTGCGAAGGCTGGGATGAAACTTGCGACAGGTGACGAACTAAATCCTGCAACTGACGCATCTGCTCTCTCATCTTTGAGAGCTCCTCCCGAACCTCCTCGCGAAGTTCATCCTTGATACATCTCCGGATGTTGTTTATCTGCTCGGGAGGAATATCGCCAGAACCATGCGAACTGGAGCCCTGATGGGGAAAATATCTGGAAGCTCTGGTGCCCAAACCATAGACCCTACGGTCTCGCGGCTGGGCACCAACAGCCTTCAAAACACACGTCGACTCTCCTCTGGTGAGAGTCCACGGGCGGCCCCCCATCAGTAGAGTCGACCTGCGAAGCCTGAGATTGCAGCTCCTCGACTCATGCCTTTGAGTTATAAAATCAATGACAAATGAATCAATATATAAAGCTGAATAAAATATTAAAAATTAAATAAAAAAAATAAATCTAATCTCTTACCCCAACCTTCCGTGATCGTGTATCGACCGAAGAACCGTCCTTCCTGGTGTGTCGCCCTGAATAGACGAAACTCACCAGGATCTCTGCCCTCCTGCTCGAACTACAAAAGCAGAAGAAAGAATATAAATGCAAGTATTGTTAATGACTAAATTAGTATTTAAATTGTTTATGGTTTCTTACCATACGACGCCTGTGCTCCTGAATAGAAATGGAACCAGCAGTGTGACAGAAGAGGCCCATGCCACGACCGCCCTTCTCAAATCGGCGGTTCATGTCGGCTGATGCGGAACTCCTGATCCATGCCTTGGATTGCCATGCCTGCTGCCAGCTGGCCCAAATACCCTTCGGCACATGCCCTGGATGGTCACCCGAACTCGTTCAATGATAAAGCATGTCGGAGTATTGGCGTGCCGCAAGAGCATTCCATGCTGCCCTAATGGCATCATGGATGATAGGGTCCCATGTAAACTTTTTCTACATTGAAATAAATAGTTAGTTTAGAATATATAAATATAAGAAAATTTTATATCAGTTATAAAATGTATTTAAATAGTTTACCTGAAACTCTGAAAAATAAAACTCCCTCGTGGCCACAGATACATGGTGCCAATCGTAGCCACTGGGATAGCACGGCTCTGAAATATCGAGATGATCCGGCTCGATACAGTATGCTGCTCAATAAAGATGTTAAAAAACTAATTAAAATAAGTAATTAACTTAAAAACATAAACATATAGTTACAATTAGTATATACTTGCATCCCATCGGCATCCAATCGAAGTACGGTGTGACCAACCAAAGAAGAACTCTCAGAGGTCTGCACCGATCGAGTAGAGGAAAATACAGGGTGAGCGTCGACGCCTAGAGAGGCGGAAGTCCGTGCGTCAGGGCTGGTAGTGGGATGTGACGCAGCAGGGCTATGTCCGTCAGGGGTAGATCTACCTCGGTCCGTCATACTGTAAATACTAAAGATTAATGCAATGCAATATAATTATGAATAATTAATAAACATACAAAAATTAAACACTTATAAAAATAAATCAAAATTGAATGAACCTATATCTTTAATCAGTGTCATTTGTTTCGTGAAATGTTGGTTCAACATCCGATGATGTATCAGACTGTGATTCAGTTTCATTATCATCGGAAGGAAACCGAACGTTTGCATCCTCAATTTCCACTACAAGAGAAAAAAAATATTGCGACACCCAAATGCGTCGCTAATGCGTCGCTAAACATGCTATTGCGATGCAATAGTGACGCAATAACTACGTCGCTCAGATGTCCGTCACAATATCCATTTGTCGCAATTGCGTCGTAATATTGCGACTCTCTACGACGCAACAGTGCGTCGCAATATTGCGACGCATCCAAATGCGTCGCTAAATTTAAAACTAATTTTTAATATTTAAAATTATTATTAAATATTGCAACACATTCAATTGCGTCACAATATTACGACGCATTTAGCTGCGTCATAATATTTAATAATAATTTTTTAAATATAATAGCAATGCAATATTGATCGCTAATGCGTCACTAATAAATTTTTTTTAAAATATTGCGACGCCAGTCACTGCATCGCAATATTTATTAATAATATTTTAGATATATTAGCGACGCAATTTTAGTCGCTAATGCGTCGCTAATAAAAATTTTAAAAAAATATTGCGATGCCAGATCGTTGCGTTGCAATATTTAATAGTAATATTATGAAAATATTAGCGATGCAATTTGAGTCACTAATGCGTCGCTAATTATTTTTTTTTAAATATTGCAACGCCAGCTCATTGCGTCGCAATATTTAATAATAATATTTGAAATATTAGCGATGCAATTGCAGTCGCTAATGCGTCGCTAAATAAAATTTTTTTAAAAAAATAAAAATTTAAAATTAAAACGGTTAATACAATTTCGTTACATTTAAATATTGATCGAAACATTCTTCACTCATATTGATCCAAACAATAATCATTCAATTTACAAAAATAAATAATATATTAAAATTTTGAAGTTTTCATGTACAACATATAAAAAAAAAAAAATACATCAAGAATCTGAGCGATCACATGGAGGCTATGGAGGCTGGAGACTCTGCGACAAGCAGCTAACCAAATCCCACAAATGATGCATCTCATCTCGCATGTCTGCAATCTCCTGATCCCGGCCTCGCATACGATCCTCGAAATCATGCTCGACCTCCTGCCGAACCTCCTCTGCAATAGATCTCCGAAGGTCGTCTAAACGCTCGGGAGGAATATCACCATAACTCGCGAGCTGGAGGCCTGATGGGGAAAATATGTAGAAGCTCTAGTGCCCAGACCATAGATCCTGCGGTCTCGCGGCTGGGCACCAACAGCCTCCAAAAACACATGCCGACTCTCCTCTGCTGAGAGTTTGACGGGCGTCTCCCCATCAGTAGAGTCGACCTGCGATGCCTGGGAGCAAAGCTCCTCGACTCGTGTCTTTAAATTATGAAATCAATAATAAATGAGTTAATAAATTTCTCAAAATAAAATTTATAAATTAAACAGATACTACATAAATCTAATTTCTTACCGTAACCTTCCGTGATCGCGTGTCGACCCAGGAACCGTCCCTCCTAGTGTGTGTCGCCCTGAACAGACAAAACTCACCAGGATCTCCACCCTCCTGCTCAGACTATAATAATAAAAATTGATATTAATACAAATATTTGTAAATAACTAAAATAGTAATTAAAATATTTATGTTTTCTAACCATACGCCGTTTGTGCTCCTGAATCGAAATGAAGCCCGAAGTATGGCGGGAGAGACCCATGCCAGGACCGCCCTTCTCAGATCGGCGGTTTGTGCTGGCTGATGCGGACCTCCTGCACCAGCCATCGGACTGCCAGGTCTGCTGCCACTCGTGTCAAATACCCTCTTGCACGTGCGCAGGACGTCAAGAGTGTAACAGGCTTTAGGATAGGTCCCGTCAGCATTCCTTCTCAAATCACCTCTTCTGCAATACTGATTAAGTTCTTCTCTCGACTTTGCAGTGTCTTTGGTTTTTCCCGGGATGTTTAGTACCGTGTTAAATATGTTATCAAAGAAATTTTTCTCAATATGCATAACATCCAAGTTGTGCCGGATGAGATTTGTGCTCCAATACGGCAAATCCCAAAAAATGCTCCGCTTCTTCCAGTTATGTTCTTTACATATACGGCCATTTATTCTATCTGCATCTGGTTCCCAAGCATACCTCAACCCCAAATGCTCTATAGTATCAAATATATCTGTGCCAGACCTAACCGGTTCGGCGAATTTTGTGACTGCTTTGTTCTTCGGAAGGCGATCAAGTTCCGCCTATAAGGATGATTCGAAGGCAAGAACTTTCTATGATTATCAAACCATGACTGCTTACCACTCTTCTGCAATGTAAATGCATCTGAATCATACATGCAATGAGGGCATGCCAGACGCCCAGAAGTGCTCCAACCGGACAACATTGCATATGCCGGAAAGTCACTGATTGTCCACATCAAAGCAGCTCTCATGATGAAATTTTGTTTATAGAAATGTCGTAGGCTATGACTCCTGTTTCCCACACATTTTCAATTCGGCTACCAGCGGTTGTAAGAAGACATCAATCTTCTCTTTTGGATTTGATGGTCCTGGAACCAAAACTGTCAAAAACATTGCAGTATCTTTCATGCACTTCCACGGTGGAAGATTATATACAGTCAGTATTACAGGCCAACATGAATATTGTTGCCCCGCTTGACCAAACGGTTGGAAGCCATCGGTACAAAGACCTAATCTAACATTCCTTATTTCTTCTGCGAAATCAGGATGATTTTCATTGAAATGCTTCCAAGCTTTTGAATCTGATGGATGTCGCATTTCATCTTCTTTAGATTCATGTTCTCCATGCCATCTCATATCAGCAGCTGTAGCCTCAGATCTGTATAATCTCTGGAGGCAAGAGGAAGTAATGCATCCTCTTGTAAGGCACACTTTTCCTCCTACTTGTACTAGCTCCCCCTTCGCCGTTTTTGTACCTCGATTGCCCGCAAATCTTACACCATCTCAGCTCTGAGTCTTCACCCCAATATATCATACAATTGTTCAAGCAACAATCGATCTTATTAACTGGGAGCCCAAGGCCACGCAATAACTTCTTCGTTGAGTAGAAACTGTCTGCTACAACATTATGATTTGGCAAAACTTCCTTCATTAACCCAGCTACAGCATTGAATGCCTTTTCTGATAATCGATGTTCCGCCTTAATATTCAACAACCGAGCAGCCATAGACAATTGGGAATGACTCTCACAACCAGGATACAATTCTTGATTTGCAGAACACAACATATCATAAAATTGTTGTGCATCTGGATTTGGTTCTTCCATAAATGTATTCTGTTGAATTCATTACCCGATGCATTCATCACCATTTCTTCATATGTGTTTAAATTCACAAATGGTTCATCAATGGGATTTGACACTTCTTGGCTAGTGACAGCTGCAAACATTTCCTCAGTTTCACCATGACAGTTCCAAACATCGTACCCAGGAACAAACCCCTTTTTACACAAGTGCACCTTCACAGTTTCAACATCTCTATAGGCTTTATTCTGACACTTGCGTAAGTTGCAGGGGCACCTGATCCTAGGCCCATCCATCCATTCGGGTTGACTACATGCAAATGCTATAAATTCTTCCAATCCATTCAGAAAATCTGGATTAAGCAACCCATCTTTTAACCTTACATACATCCACGAGCGAGCCCCGCTCATTTTTGACCAACTTATACAAATTCCTGGTAAACCATTAAAGGAGACAAAAATAAAATTTTACATTAGTCATTATAGCAATAGATTAATTCTTTTACACATCTAAGGTTAATAACAAATTTAAATCATTTTAACTAAACCTCTTTAAATAAGGCATCAAGGGCGGCCATGGCTACGATCCTTGACGTGCTATCCAGGACCGAGGAGGCCCCGGGTCGGGGTTCGTTCAATCATTAGACTTCACAAGTAAGCAAGTGTCCTAAATGAATTCCACTTTCACTCCACTAAAAGGTAAGGCCCTATCCCATTCAAGATTATATTTATGCGATATGTTATTCTGCTAAATTATCATCGATTTACGTTGAAATTTCGGCAGCAATTTCCCCATATGTTCTCCTAAATGTGTGGCTTATATGCCACACTAGGAGAACGTATGAGGATATACAAACCGCAATCTCAACTAACGATGACGAATAGCAGACAAACATATCGCAAAAAATAATCTCAAACTGTCCACTAGGACAATTTGAGAATTTGCAAGACTAAATCTTACAAATTCTCAAACGGGTCTAAAGGTTATAGTGCTTTGATTAATAATATGAAAATCCAAAGACAATCGAACTTATGCTTGTTATTCATAAATTCTTGTCAATTCTACAAATAGAGGCATAGTGTTCTATATATAGTCAATGGCTTCTTAAGATTATTATGTCGAATATAATTGTTTGTGAAGACTAAAATATAAATCATTGAAAGTACTAATGTGTTCTTGAGAATTAAATAAAACTACAACATGACTATCATTCAAGCATTACATAATTTAATGCATCATTCAATTTGAAGCAGAATGTAAATAATCAAGACATAAAAATTGTAAATAACTACAAATGCACAAAAATTATTGCATAAATTTTTTTTTTTTTTGCTTGGCCACCGTGGCCAGGCCACGACCGTGGCCCGTGGCCGTGGAAGATAAAAGGGGAGGGGGGGTTTTCCCCACCCCCGTAAGAGACATTTTTTTTTTTTGTCCTGACCACCGGTGCCGTGGCCGGAGAAGACAAAATGGGGGGGGGGGGGGTTTCCCCACCCCCCTGTTACCAAATTTTTTTTTTTTTGACTTTGGCCTGGCCACCGTGGCCAGGCCACTGCCGGCCACGACAGCGGCCGTGGCGGAGAAGACAAAAGGGGGGGGGGGGTTTCCACCCCCCCTGTTACCATTTTTTTTTTTTTTTGACTATGGCTTGGCCACCGTGGCCAGGCCACTACCGGCCACGGCAGCGGCCGTGGCCGGAGAAGACAAAATGGGGGGGGGGGGGTTTCCCCACCCCCCTGTTACCATTTTTTTTTTTGACTGTGGCCTGGCCACCATGGCCAGGCCACTACCGGCCACGGCAGCGGCCGTGGCCGGCTTCTCCGGCCGTGGCCGGAGAAGACAAAATGGGGGGGGGGGGTTTCCCCACCCCCCCTGTTACCATTTTTTTTTTTTTTTTGACTGTGGCCTGGCCACCGTGGCCAGGCCACTGCCGCCACGGCAGCGGCCATTGCTGGAGAAGACAAAATGGGGGGGGGGTTTCCCCACCCCCCCTGTTACAAAATTTTTTTTTTTTTTACTGTGGCCTGGCCATCGTGGCCAGGCCACTGCCGGCCACGGCAGCGGCCGTGGCCGGAGAAGACGGCCACGGTCTTGGCCGTGGCCGGAGGAAAATTATTACAAAAAAAATTTTGAAAGAGGGTGGGGGGGCTTACCTCGGTCGAGAGGAGACGCCAGAGTTGGAGGAGACCGCCGGGAGCCGGAGCACCAGAGGGGGGGAGCCGGAGCAGCGAACGGTGGGAGCCGGATTTTTTTTGGGGAGGGCGGCGGCTAGGTCAAGACAGGGAAGAAGAAGAGAAGGCTGGCCGACGTTATATATGAGTGATTAGCGACGCAATTAATTGCATCGCTAATCGGTCGTAATTTTTTTTTAAAATTTATTATGTATTAGCAACACAACAATGCATCGCTAATCCATCGTCAATTTGGCCTTATTATATTTTTATGAAAAAGGTAGCGACGCAATTAATTGCATCGCTAATGCGTCGCTAACTTGGCGCCAATGTCCGGCGGGAAAATTATTTTTATTTTGTAGAAATTATGTCGCTAAAGCGTCGCAATATTTTTTTAATATTTTTAAATAATTAAAATAATAATTTATGACAATAATTGCGACACATACAGTGCATCGCAAAAATTTTTCTAACTATTTCATTACATATTTATCCAGAAAACATTGCGACGCAACAAATGCATCGCAATATTATATATTTTTATTTATTTTTTTTAAAATATTTATAAATGATAAAAAATAATTTATGATAATAATTACGATGCACAAAATACATCGCAATATTTTTTTACTTTTCGTTACATCTATTTATAGAAAAAATATTGCGACGCAACTAATGCGTCGCAATATTATGTTTCTTTTATTTATTATTACTGATAAAAATTATATTTACTAAAAATAATTGCGATTGCGTCGCAATATTTTTTTTTTTTTTCTTCTAAAATGCGTCGCTACGGCATCGCAATAATTTTTTAATATTTATAAATGATAATATTTATAATTTATGATAATAATTGCGATGCACAAATTGTGTTGCAATATTTTTTTTAAACTTTTTCATTACATATATTTATAGAAAAAAGATTGCGATGCAACTTATGCATCGCAATATTATATTTCTTTTATTTATTAATACTGATAAAAATTATATTTACTAAAAATAATTGCGACGCATACATTGCATCGCAATATTTATTTATTTTTTTCTTCTAAAATGCATCGCTATGGCGTCGCAATAATTTTTTAATATTTATAAATGATAATATTTATAATTTATGATAATAATTGCGACGCACAAATTGTGTCACAATATTTTTTTATACTTTTTTATTACATATATTTATAGAAAAAACATTGCGATGCAACTAATGCGTCGCAATATTATATTTCTTTTATTTATTATTACTGATAAAAATTATATTTACTAAAAATAATTGCAACGCATACATTGCGTCGCAATATTTGTTTATTTTTTTCTTCTAAAATGCTTCGCTACGGTGTCACAATAATTTTTTAATATTTATAAATGATAATATTTATAATTTATGATAATAATTGCGACGCACAAATTGCGTTGCAATATTTTTTTAAAACTTTTTCATTACATATATTTATAGAAAAAACATTGCGACGCAACTTATGCGTCGCAATATTATATTTCTTTTATTTATTAATACTGATGAAAATTATATTTACTAAAAATAATTGTGACGCATATATTGCGTCGCAATATTTGTTTTTTTTTTTTTTTGAAAATGCATCGCTACGGCGTCGCAATATTTGTTTAATATTTTTTTTAACTTTTTCATTACTTTTTTTCTAATAATTATAAATGATTCGACAGTTGCGATCGATCCAAGCCATGATCGATCCGGTCGACGACGATCCGACGGTTGCGATCGATCCAAGCCATGATCGATCCCGATCGGCGATGATCCGACGGTTGCGATCGATCCAAGCCATGATCGATCCCGGTCGGCGATGACCTCTCTCGGACCGTGGCGATCGAACGGATCGGCGACGATCCGATGGTTGCGATCGATCCAAGCCATGATCGATCCCGGTCGGCGACGACCTATCTCGGACCGTCGTGATCGATCGGATCGGCGACGATCCGACGGTTGTGATCGATGCAAGCCATGATCGATCCCGGTCGGCGATGATCCGACGGTTGCGATCGATCCAAGCCATGATCGATCCCGATCGCGTTGACCTATCTCGGACCGTCGTGATCGATCGGATCGGTGACGATCCGACGGATGCGATCGATTGAAGCCATGATCGATCCCGATCGGCGAGTATCCGACGGTTCCGATCGATCCAAGCCATGATCGATCCCGGTCGGCGACGATCCGACGGTTGCGATCGATCCAAGCCATGATCGATCCCGGTCAGCGATGACCTCTCTCGGACCGTGGCGATCGATCGGATCGGCGACGATCCGACGGTTGCGATCGATCCAAGCCATGATCGATCTCGGTCGGCAATGACCTATCTCGAACCGTGGCGATCGATCGGATTGGCGACGATCTGACGGTTGCAATTGATCCAAGCCATGATCGATCCCGGTCGGCGAGTTTCTGACGGTTGCGATCAATCCAAGCCATGATCGATCCCGGTCGGCGATGATCTGACGGTTGCGATCGATCCAAGCCATGATCGATCCCGATCGGCGACAACCTCTCTCGGACCGTGGCGATCGATCGGATCGGCGACGATCCGATGGTTGTGATTGATCCAAGCCAAGATCGATCCCGGTCGGCGACGACCTATCTCAGACAGTGCCGATCGATCGGATCGGCGACGATCCGACAGATGCGATCGATCGAAGCCATGATCGATCCCGGTCGGCGAGTATCCGATGGTTGCGATCGATCCAAGCCATGATCGATCCCGGTCGGCGAGGATCCGACGGTTGCGATCGATCCAAGCTATGATCGATCCCGGTCGGCGACGATCCGACAGTTACGATCGATCAAGCCATGATCGATCCCGGTCGGCGATGACCTCTCTCGACCGTGGCGATCGATCGGATCGGCGATGATCCGATGGTTGCGGTCGATCCAAGCCATGATCGATCCCGGTCGGCGATGACCTATCTCGGACCGTGGCGATCAATAGGATCGGCGACGATCCGACGGTTGCGATCGATCCAAGCATGATCGATCCCGGTCGGTGAGTATTCGACGGTTGCAATCGATCCAAGCCATGATCGATCCCGATCGGCGATGATTCGATGGTTGCGATCGATCCAAGCCATGATCGATCCCAATCGGCGTCGACCTCTCTCGGACCGTCGCGATCGATCGGATCGGTGACGATCTGACGGTACTTGCGATCGATCGAAGCCATGATCGATCCCGATCGGCGATGATCCGATGGTTGCGATCGATCCAAGCCATGATCGATCCTGATCGGCGACGATCCGATGGTTGCGATCGATCCAAGCCATGATCGATCCCGGTCGGCGACGACCTATCTTGGACCGTCGCGATCGATCGGATCGGCGACGATCCGATGGTTGCGATCGATCCAAGCCATGATCGATCCCGATCGGCATCGACCTGTCTCGGACCGTCGCGAACGATCCGATCGGCGACGATCCGACGGTTGCGATCGATCGAAGCCATGATCGATCCTGGTCGGCGATGATCTGATGGTTGCGATCGATCCAAGCCATGATCGATCCCGATCGGTGACGACCTATCTCGGACCGTCGTGATCGATCGGATCGGTGACGATCCGATGGTTGCGATCGATCCAAGCCATGATCGATCCCGGTCGGCGTCGACCTATCACGAACCATCGCGATCGATCGGATCGGCGATGATCCGATGGTTGCGATCGATCCAAGCCATGATCGATCTCGGTCGGCAGTATCCGATGGTTGCGATCGATCCAAGCCATGATCGATCCCGGTCGGCGATGATCCGACGGTTGCGATCGATCCAAGCCATGATCGATCCCGGTCGGCGACGATCCAACGGTTGCGATCGATCCAAGCCATGATCGATCCCGTCGGCGATGATCTGACGGTTGCGATCGATCCAATCCATGATCGATCCTGATCGGCGACGACCTCTCTCGGACCGTGGCAATCGATCGGATCGGCGACGATCCGACGGTTGCGATCGATCGAAGCCATGATCGATCCCGGTCGGCGATGATCGACGGTTGCGATCGATCCAAGCCATGATCGATCCTGATCGGCGATGACCGATCTCAGACCGTCGTGATCGATCGGATCGGTAACGATCAAGGGTTGCGATCGATCGAAGCCATGATCGATCCCAGTTGATGACTACCGATCTCGGACTGTCGCGATCGATCAGATCGGTGACGATCCGACGGTTGCGATCGATCGAAGCCATGATCGATCTCGATCGGCGATGATCCGATGGTTGCCATCGATCCAAGCATGATCGATCCCGATCGGCGATGAGCGATCTCGGACCGTCGCGATCGATCCGATCGGCGATGACCCGACGGTTGCGATCGATCGAAGCCATGATCGATCACGGTCGACGACGACCGATCTCGAACATTATTAATTTTTAATTATATTTTCTAATTTATTGCATCGCTAATGCCTCGCTAATTTGGCATTATGAATTTCTTTTAAAATATTGCGACGCATTAATTGTCATTAAATAAAATTTTTTTTTATTACTTTACTGTTTTATTGCATCGCTATTACGTCGCTAATTAACATATTTATTTTTAACAAAACATTGCGATGCACTGGATTGCGTCGCAATATTTTTATTTCATAATACTATTTTCTTAAAATAAATTTTATTTAAATTAATTACGATGCAATTATTGCGTCACTAATTTTAAAAATATTTTTTATATTTTTCTGGTTTATTGCGTCGCTAATGCGTCGCGCTATTTAAAATAATTAAGTTTTTAAAAACATTGCTACGCACTGTTTTGCATCGCAATACTTTTTTTCATATTAATATTTATAAAAATTAATTTCATTTAAAATAATTGTGACACAATTAATGCGTCGCTAAAATAAAATTAATTTTTACAATTTTCTGGTCTATTGCGTCGCTATTTAAAATTATTTTGTTTTTCAAATATATTGCGACGCACTGAGTTGCGTCGCAATATTTTTATTTCATAATTATATTTTATAAAAATAAATTTTTTTTATTAATATTTGCGATGCAATTTTTGCGTCGCTATATTAAATATTTTTTTCTCATTTTATGTTTATTGCGTCGCTAATGCGTCGCTATTTAACATAATTAATTTTTTAAAAACATTGCGATGCACTTAGCTGCGTCGCAATATTTTATTCCTTTAATAATATTTTAAAATATATATTTTATAAATATTGCAATGCAATTTTGCGTCGCTAAATTTAAAAATTAGTTTTTTTAAATTTTATGGTTTATTGAGTCGCTAAAGCGTCGCAATATTTTTTTGACGCGGAGGCGTCGCAATGTAGTCGCAATTTTAGCGACGCATCTTTGCGTCGCTAAAATTGCATCGCTATTTATTATTTTCTTGTAGTGGCCTGCCACGGTGGCCAGGTCACCATTTTTAAAAAAAAAATAGGGGGTTGGGTTTTTTTCTCATTTATTATGAATTTTTTTTAATTTATTTATGTTTATGAACTCAATTTTACATGAAATATTAGAGAAATTTACATGTAATCTATAATCTTGTAATGCATAATTTGAAATTTGCATAATATTTGATATATTTAAATTTTATATATTTAGATTTATAAATGTCTTATGTTATCGAATCTGTTTATTTCTTGAAATATTGTTCATGATATTTTATTATTAGAATGCTTATCATGCAATTTATATGGTTTTGATAGTTTAGATGATTAAATTTTTAATGAATTTATATTTCTTTATTACCTGTTATATTTTGGCTTAGCAAATTTTAAATATTTAGTTTTTAAATATTATCACAATCATTTTCTTAGCAAATTAGAAAAAAATTTAGAATATTCATGTTCTTCAATTGAAAGAAATTTGATATAGCAAACCATAATTTGATATAATTCCTCAAATTCTAAACCAACCAATCAAAATAAATTCGATATCATGAAGGAAAAATGATATAGCTCATTTAGAACTAAATTTAATGCAGGAATATTAAATTTTATATAGTGAACTCAGATTCAAGTACTGAAAGAATATAATTCCTCCTAATAAAAAGAATTTGAGATAAGAGCATAGCTTTTATGTGATTTGAGTTATTAGATTGAATCGGATTTAGTTTAGGCTAGGTTGAATCCATTTTTACTTATCTAAAGTAAATCCATATGACATACATACTATGTCAAGTTTGTTCTTTGATTTTTCATATTATTTCTCACAGCACTATAACCTTTAGACCTGTTTGAGACTTTGTAAGACTTAGTCTTGCAAATTCTCAAATTGTCTTAGTAGACAGTTTGAATTATTTTTTGCGATATATTTGTCTGCTATTCGTCATCGTTAGTTGAGCTTGCAGTTTGTATATCCTCATACGTTCTCCTAGTATGGCATATAAGCCATACATTTAGGAGAACATATGGGGAATTGCTGCCGAAATTACAACGTAAACAATGATAATTTCTAGCAGAATAACATATTGCATAAAATAATCTTGAATGGGATAGGGTCTTACCTAAGTCCTAGTGGAGTGAAAGTGGAATTCATTTAGGACACTTGCTTACTTGTGAAGTCTAATGATTGAACGGACCCCGGTCCTGGGCCTCGGTCCTGGATAGCATGTTAAGGATTGTAGCCATGGCCCGGCCTTGATTTTTCGGTATAATTAAAGAGGCACAATATTTATTATTTACCTTAGATGTGTAAAAGAATTAATCTATTGCTATAATGACTAATGTAAAATTATATTGTTGTCTCCTTTAATGGTTTACCAGGAATTGTATAAGTCGGTCAAAAATGAGCGGGGCTCGCTCGTGGATGAATGTAAGGTTAAAAGATGGGTTGCTTAATCCAGATTTTCTGAATGGATTGGAAGAATTTATTGCATTTGCATATAGTCAACCCGAATGGATGGATGGGCTTAGGATCAGGTGCCCTTGCAACTTACGCAAGTGTCAGAATAAAGCCTATAGAGATATTGAAACTGTGAAGGTGCACTTGTGTAAAAAGGGGTTTGTTTCAATGCATCTGCGGCCATGAGAGTTCTTCTTTGGTCGGTCGCACCGTACTTCGATTGGATGCCGATGGGCTGTAAGTATATACTAATTGTAACTATATGTTTATGTTTTTAAGTTAATCACTTATTTTAATTAGTTTTTTAACAGCTTTGTTGGCCCAGATGACAACCCAAGAGGGGGGGGGGGTGAATTGGGTTCTTTTAAAAAATTAGCCTTTTAAAATAGTTTGCTTAAGATGAATGAAGGCAATAGCAATGTAAATACAAAGTGCAGTGAATAAAACAGTGATAGAGATAGAGTCAATGTAAGCACGGCAAACACAAAGAGTTTATAGTGGTTCGGTGTATCCAACACCTACGTCCACTCCCAAGATTCACTTGGGTCCACACTATAATCAACCTGATTACAGCCGAGTTGTTTTACAAGCTCACAACTCAAACTTGTTGTTTTCCCGGGCGCACAACGAACCCAGCTGGTTTTCAAGGGCTCACCAGCACAAAAACCCTAACACAAGCTTTACCAAGCTTGTACTGAGGTAAGACTACCTCCACTAGTTCAATCCCCCAGATTGAACTAGATACAAACAAATGAAATGTTGTTTTTCAATTACAAAGCTCCTTAATGAGCAGATAATCAAATATAAGAATAACAAGGTTTAGAAAAGCCTGATTTGTAGATGGTTGGCTTTTGAGCTTTTCTTCTTTTCTTCTTTTCTTCTTCTCCTTGCTGGGTTGAATCAAGCCTCAGCTCCGATTCTTCACAGTTGAAGCAGTTGAGAAGGGTTGAAAAGCAAGAAACGAATCCTCTTTCTCCAAGTTGGGAAATCCACCAAAACTTTGATTTGAATGCCTTGGATTCCTCTTGAGCCTTTTTGGAGTGGAGTGGATTTGAGCTAGAAGGTTTTCCTCTTGAGATTCAGGCTCTCTCTTTTTCGGATTTTTGAAATGGGATTTATCTATTTTCGAATTTCCTCTTTGTTTTTCCGTTTTTCTCTCTTCTTTATTTTGAATGATAGTCTTCCCTTTTTATAGATTTCTTTCAAACCATTTTTGGAAGAAAACTATCCGTTGGAGTGTACCTTGTAACAAAATATATCCGTTAGAAATAAGGTAAAATAGAAATATTACCGTTAGAGCTGATCTGGCAATTTGATTTTTTGTTCCAGGTGGGTTGGAGTCGACTCTAACTTTTCTGGAGTTGGCTCTAACTCGACGCACTTTAAAACGTTATTTCTGGAGTCATCTCTGACTTTTCTGGGGTCGACAAAAAACTTTTCTAGAGTCGACTCTAACTTACCCGGAGTCGACTCTAGGTCGGGGCCAGAAAAATCGACGTTCTGTTTCTTCTGTGAGAGTCGGCTCTAACAGTCTCGGAGTCGACTCTAACTTCCGTGCCAGATCCGGAGTCGGCTCTGTGATTCTCGGAGTCGACTCTAATGTCTGCAATCTTACCTAGACATTAGATTTGATCCAGAACACGATGTAACTCCTGATTTTGATCATTCAATAGACTTATAATCTGAAACACTTAATCAAAATCATTAGAGCCTCCATTAGTTATACTCAAATAGTTTTGTTAATCATCAAAATCATCAATTGGGTCAACAATCTCCCCCTTTTTGATGATAACAAAAAACTTTGAGTATATGCATTCAAAAATTCATTCGAACTAAAGATTATAGTCATTTTAAAACTTAAAACATTTTTAATGAAGGATTGGATGCCAATATTCAAAGTAAACTTTTAAAATTGTGCATGAGTTCGATATAATTCATCAATTATGAACATTTAAACAAATGTACAGAAAATTGCAATTGAGCTTGTTGTTAAGCTCCCCCTGCATTGAATAGCTCCCCCTATATATAAAAATTGAATTTTAATTGAACTGACTGAAAGTTCAAGATTCTTTCTTTTTGCATAAACAATCATTTATCCCCCTTTCTTTCTTTCTTTATGCATATTCAACCATCTCTCATTAAAATTTCAAGTCTTTCTTTCTTTGCATATTCAACCATCTCTCCCCCTTTTTTGTTATCAGCAATAAGGAGAGTATTATATAAAGAAAGTTAATAAGACATAGGGATTCAAGCAGTCAATATTTGAAAATGTGAAATTGCATTTCATAAGTAAGAAACATTACATTAGTTGATTCATGTACATTCCAAAATGAAATACATTAGATACTCAAAAATTCCTAAATACAAACTATCAAAATCAAAATCAAGGTCAGATATGTTTGAATACAATTTTCTTCAAGTGACCTATGATTTCCATTACATCATCTTTTTGAGATTTCTTAAAGTTTTCAAGACAAGCTTCAATCTGTGAGACTGCAAGGTCAATGTCCTTCTTCAGTTGACCAGTTGCATGAACATAAGATCTCGATCCATCAGCAATGCCTTCCGTCCTTTCAAAGATTTTGTGAAGTTCAGCACCAAAGGATTCAACAGAATTTCTTATGGAAAAGGAGATCATGTCCAGTCTCGAATTAAGTTCTTCTTTCAACTGATTAAAGTCTTCTTTTAATTGATTAATCTCATGAGATCTCTGACTATCATATTCAGCAAGCAAAGCTCTCAACTGACCAATCTGTTCATCAGAGAATCTCCCAGAAGCAGCAATAGACTGATGTGGAGGTGAGGGAACAGTACTAGGTCCGGCCTCTGAAGGTCCAGCTGAAGATGGTCCTGCAATAGATGGATCAGGGACTGATGGTCCCACAGTGGATGGTCCAGGGATGTCTTCTACTCTGGTCTCTTCTGCTCTATCTCTTTCAGCTCTTTCCTCTCTTCCTCCTTTCATCCATACACCATTCAACTTCTTGAAGCCCATCCGATGAATAGTAGAGATACTATAATAGTCAGTGTGCCTCAATTTTCTTAGGGGTTCATTCTCCATAATAAGCACACCTTGGCTTCTAAAGATTAATGTCAAAATCATACCATATGGCAGTGTAGATCTTTTCTTTGTAGCAGCCTCTGCCATATATCCAATCATCATGCCAGCTAAGTTGACTGGCCTTCCAGTAATTATACAATCCATCAAAAGAATGTCTCGCTCCGAGACGTACTCAAATCTATCAATTTTTGGAAATAAAATTCTTCCACAAATGTTATGTAGTAACCTGAGTTCCAGATTTAATTGATTTGCAAGGATTTCCTCAAACTCGGTTACATCCCTCCCTAACATTCTTGTCAATGCTCCACTTCTATCATCATGTTGATATTCCATAATACCGATTGTGGGCATTTCCAACAAATTTCCAAGTATTTCAGCGGTTATTGTAACTCTTGTTCCTCTTACTATACTGATTAAACCGCCTTCTCCTCTACTTAAACCATTGTAAAACTCTCTCACTAAGGCTGGATAAGTGGGGATATCTAATGAGCAAATCTTTTCCCACCCCATTTCTTTCAAACATCTTCCTATAGTGAAGCCTTCCGACTCAAAGAAATCAAAATTGACCTTTCTTCCAGTTGTAATAGTCTTACCGGCTAAATGATCAACTTTGGGTGAAGAGGGTGAAGGAGGAGAATCTTCTTGAGTGGCCGAAGAGGAGGATGGCGAGGGTTGCCTCCGAATAGTGCGTCGCCTTGTGGGAACGGACGCTCCACCGACGAAACCGCGCCTCTTAGGTGCCATTGAGAAGATTGGAAAGTTTAATCAAAGGCTTTGAGAAGATTGGGGAGGTTGGAAAGGCTTTGGAGCTTTTTGGAGAGGTTTTGGGAGACGGATGGAATGATTTGGGATCGACTCCGCCTTTTTATTTTTGACCTAGCTCGACTTAGAGTCGACTCCCAAAAACTGGGTGTCGGCTCCGAACCAGAAAGACTGTCAGCGCTCGAATTAGAGTCGGCTCTATAAAAGCCAGAGTCGGCTCTAATTGCTTAGACAGAACATCAAAAACTAAGGTGTCGACTCCACAAACTGTCAGAGTCGACTCTAACAGTTTCAGAGATAAAAAATCAAGTTTCAAGGATTTGAAACTATTCAAATTAATCATCAAATTCTAGATAAATGTTCCTTAGCAATTGGGGAAACAATGAATCAAGATCTAGATAGATTTCCTTATTGAATATCGAGATTTTTCAAGAAATTGATGAAATCTAGATAGATGTCCTTAAGAGTTTCAGAAAACTATTCCAAAGGATCACAACTCCTAATTCTTCACTTAAGGGTTTTGTTAATATATCTGCCAGTTGTTCTTCAGTATTCACATAATCAAGACAAATTTCATTATTGGCAACATGTTCTCTTATAAAGTGATATCTTATTTCAATATGATTTGTTCTTGAGTGTTGAATTAGATTTTTAGTTAGATTTATTGCACTTGTATTATCACATCTTATAGGTGTCTTATCAAGTGTGATACCATAGTCTTCAAGTTGTCTCTTAATCCATAGGATTTGAGCACAGCAACTTCCAGCTGCAACATATTCTGCTTCAGCAGTAGATAATGCAACCGAATTTTGCTTTTTGCTAAACCATGAGATTAAGTTACTTCCTAAAAATTGGCATGCACCACTTGTGCTTTTTCTATCTAACTTACATCCAGCATAATCAGAATCATAATAAGCAATCAGATTTAATGTTGAGTCTCTAGAATACCATAAACCTACATTTTTTGTTCCACTTAAGTATCTTAGTATTCTTTTGACAGCAATTAAATGTGATTCTTTTGGTTCAGACTGAAATCTAGCACATAAGCAAACAGCAAACATTATGTCTGGTCTACTTGCAGTTAAGTAAAGTAGGGATCCGATTATACCTCGATAATATTTTTGATCAACCTTCTTACCTTCTTCATCTTTGTCCAGCTTGCATGAAGGACTCATTGGTGTTCCGAGGGGTTTTATTGATTCCATACCAAACTTCTTTAGAATTTCTCTTATGTACTTTGTTTGGTTGATAAAGATTCCCTCTTTGCTTTGTTTGATTTAAAGTCCAAGGAAGAAATTGAGTTCTCCCATCATGCTCATTTCAAATTCTCCCTGCATTAACTTAGCAAACTCTTGACATAGAAGATTGTTAGTAGCACCAAATACAATGTCATCAACATAAATTTGAACTACAAGTAAATCTTTATCTTTTCTTTTTAAAAATAAAGTTTTATCAACATTTCCTCTTGTAAAATCATTTTCAATCAAAAATTTACTTAGCCTATCATACCAAGCTCTAGGTGCTTGTTTCAATCCATATAAAGCTTTGTGCAATTTAAAAACGTGATTTAAAAATTCATGATCTTCAAATCCCGGTGGTTGTTCCACAAATACTTCTTCATTTATTAATCCATTTAAAAATGCACTTTTGACATCCATTTGAAATAAATTAATGTTCATGTGACATGCAAATGCTAGTAATAGCCTAATGGCTTCTAATCTAGCTACAGGTGCAAAGGTTTCATCAAAATCAATACCTTCTTCTTGATTATATCCTTTTGCAACTAATCTAGCTTTGTTTCTAATTACTATGCCATTTTCATCTAGTTTATTTCTAAAAACCCATTTTGATCCTATAACAGAATGATCTTTAGGTCTTTCTACTAATGTCCATACATTATTTCTAGTTAATTGGTTTAATTCTTCTTGCATAGCTAGCATCCAATTATTATCTTTTTCAGCTTCTTCAATGGTTTTAGGTTCAATTTGAGAAACAAATGCAAGGTGATTACTAATATTTCTCATAGATGATCTAGTTCTTATTCCTTGAGATGGATCACCTATAATCAATTCCTTGGGATGACTATAAGCGTATCTCCAATCTCTTGGTAGATCTATATCATTATGATTAGTATTAATATCATCAGCATTAGGCGAATCATTATCTTTAACTTCTTGTTCATGATCTGAAGATACATCAATATTAAGTTTTTCAAGATTGTTTTCGAGAATGTTTGTATCTTCCTCATCATCAATCCTTTTGGAACTTGATGTTAAAGATTCATCAAAAATTACATGAATAGATTCTTCAACAATTAGGCTTCCTTTATTGAACACTCTATATGCTTTACTAGTTGTTGAATAACCTAAGAATATTCCTTCATCAGATTTTGCATCAAATTTACCTAAGTTGCTTTTACCATTATTATGAATAAAACATTTACAACCAAATGCATGAAAAATTTAATGTTGGGTTTTCTATCATACCATAATTCGTAAGGTGTTTTCTTTAAAATAGGTCTTATTAAGGCTCTATTTAGGATGTAACATGTTGTGTTAATAGCTTCCGCCCAAAAGTATTTCGGGAGTTTACTTTCACATAGCATGGTACGGGCCATGTCTTCTAAAGTCCTATTTTTTCTTTCAACTACTCCATTTTGTTGTGGGGTCCTAGGTGCAGAAAAATTATGATTAATACCATTTTCATTGCAAAAACTTTCAAATAAGTGATTTTCAAATTCAGTTCCATGATCACTTCTTAGAGACACTATGGTAGTGTTTTTCTCATTTGTTACTTTCTTGAAGAATTTCATGAATATCGAGAAAGTCTCATCTTTGTGAGCTAAAAACATTACCCAAATGAATCTAGAGTAATCATCTATATCACAAGACCATATTTCTTTCCTCCTAGACTTGTGGTTCTAGTTGGTCCAAAAAGGTCCATGTGAAGTAGCTCTAATGGCCTAGAAGTTGAAACAATATTTTTAGATTTAAAAGAACTTCTTGTTTGTTTTCCAAACTGACATGCATCACATATTTTGTTATTTTCAAAATCTAATTTAGGTAGACCTTTTACTAAATCCATTCTAATTAGTTTTGAAATCAGGTGTGTGCTTGCGTGACCTAATCTTCGATGCCACAACCAACCAATCTCATTCATATTAGCATTATTAGCAACTAAGCAATGATTATTAGTAGACAAATTGTCTAAGTCTATCAAGTATACATTGCCATTTCTATTTCCAATAAAAATAATGTTATTATCAATGGAATTAGCTACTGTGCATATAGAAGATTCAAAAGATACTTTAAAACCTTTGTCACATAATTGACTTATACTAATTAAGTTATGCTTTAAACCATCAACATAAAGTACATTCTCAATATATGTGGAGGGAGTTATTTGAATGTTACCAAACCCCAAGATTTGGCCTTTGCCATTGTCGCCAAATGTAACAACTCCTCCTCTCTTTTCTTCAAGGGTGATGAATTCTTCTTTGTCACCCGTCATATGTCTTGAGCAGCCACTATCAAGATACCACTTTCTCTTTGATCTCTTGGCCACAAGACATTCCTGCAATGAAATCAGACTTTATGTTTAGGTACCCAAGCTTTCTTGGGTCCTTCATGGTTAGTAGCAACAAATATTATTCCTTTCGGAACCCATATTTTCTTCCCTTTAACATTTAAGTTTTTATTAGGATTCAGAATTTTACATTCATAAGATTTATGTCCTATTTGATTACATTTAAAGCATGTAAAATTACTTTGGCCAGCACGCACAAAAATATTTTTCAGTGATTTTTGTTTTCTTAAAGTGTTATACCCTAATCCGGCTTTGTCAAAAACTGCTTTTTGACTATTTAATAACATGTCTAATTTAGTTGAGCTTAAGTTAAACTTATCAACTATGTTCTTATGTTTTTCAACCTCTTTCCTTAGTTTATCATTTTCATTTGAAATTAGTTCTTTTTCTTTTACTAAAATCTCATTTTCATATTTAAATTTCTCAACTTCATTATTAAGATTTTCCTTTTCTTTAATAAAAGTTAAATTTTCATTTTTCAAAATCTTGTATTTCTTTTTTGAAAACCTTGAAATCGCTAACAAGTTCATTAAAAGCATCAAAAAGTTCATCAAAAGCAAATTCATCGCAAGGGTTATCGGAACTTACCTCATCGTTGTTGTCCGCCATAAAACATACGTTTGCGACTTCCTTTTGTTCTTCTTCTTCGGAAGAAGATTCCTCGCTGTCACTCCAAGTCGCCACATAAGCCTTCTTTTTCTTTTTGTAGGCTTTCTTCAGTTTAGGACATTCATTCCTAAAGTGCCCCTGTTTGTTACATTCATAGCAAGTCAAGGGTCTTTCTCTTTTTCTTTGTCCTTGTCCTTGTTCTTATCCTTTTCTCCTTCCCACTTTGCTCCAAATTTCTTCTTGTGGAAGGGTTTCTTTCTCCTCATGAATCTTTTAAACTTTTTGGCTAAGAGAGCAGTCTCTTCATCATCATCATCATCATCATCGCTGCTGCTCTCTTCTTCTTTTGCAGCTTTGAGGGCAATCATTTTCTTCTTCTTTGTGTCCTCCTCTACATGCTGCTTCATAGTCAGCTCATGGGTCATAAGAGATCCTAGAAGCTCCTCTAAGGGTAAAGTGTTGAGGTCCTTAGCTTCTTGGATTGCTGTCATTTTTGCTTCCCATGATCTTGGTAATGACCTAAGAATTTTTCGAACAAGTTCAGAGTTAGTATATGTCTTACCAAGACTTTTCAAACCATTTACAATATCTGTAAATCTTGTATACATGCATGCAATGGTTTCAGATTGTTCCATGCTAAACAATTCATATTTATGAACAAGAATATTAATCTTTGATTCTTTTACTTGGTTGGTACCCTCATGGGTTACCTCTAATCTATCCCAAATCTCCTTTGCGGAATTACATGTGGAGATTCTATTAAATTCATTAGCGTCTAAGGAGCAATATAATACATTCATGGCTTTAGCGTTAAGCTGTGCCATCTTCCTATCATTATCATTCCAGTCCCTTTCGGGCTTAGGAACAATAGTGCCATCAATAACATGTGTGGGTGTACTAGGTCCATTAATTATAACACCCCATAGTTCATAGTCAGAAGCTTGAATGAATATCCTCATTCTATCTTTCCAATATGAATAATTTGAACCATTAAACAGTGGAGGTCTATTTGTAGAATGACCTTCAGCAAATGATCCAACTTGTGTTGCCATTTGGATCTTTAGCTCTTAATCGTGTGATCAAAATCTAATGAGCACTTGCTCTGATACCAATTGTTGGCCCAGATGACAACCCAAGAGGGGGGGGGTGAATTGGGTTCTTTTAAAAAATTAGCCTTTTAAAATAGTTTGCTTAAGATGAATGAAGGCAATAGCAATGTAAATACAAAGTGCAGTGAATAAGATAGTGATAGAGATAGAGTCAATGTAAGCACGGCAAACACAAAGAGTTTATAGTGGTTCGGTGTATCCAACACCTACGTCCACTCCCAAGATTTACTTGGGTCCACACTATAATCAACCTGATTACAGCCGAGTTATTTTACAAGCTCACAACTCAAACTTGTTGTTTTCCGGGCGCACAACGAACCCAACTGGTTTTCAAGGGCTCACCAGCACAAAAACCCTAACACAAGCTTTACCAAGCTTGTACTGAGGTAAGACTACCTCCACTAGTTCAATCCCCCATATTGAACTAGATACAAACAAATGAAATATTGTTTTTCAATTACAAAGCTCCTTAATGAGCAGATAATCAAATATAAGAATAACAAGGTTTAGAAAAGCCTGATTTGTAGATGGTTGGCTTTTGAGCTTTTCTTCTTTTCTTCTTCTCCTTGCTGGGTTGAATCAAGCCTCAGCTCCGATTCTTCACAGTTGAAGCAGTTGAGAAGGGTTGAAAAGCAAGAAACGAATCCTCTTTCTCCAAGTTGGGAAATCCACCAAAACTTTGATTTGAATGCCTTGGATTCCTCTTGAGCCTTTTTGGAGTGGAGTGGATTTGAGCTAGAAGGTTTTCCTCTTGAGATTCAGGCTCTCTCTTTTTGGATTTTTGAAATGGGATTTCTCTATTTCCGAATTTCCTCTTTGTTTTTCGTTTTTCTCTCTTCTTTATTTGAATGATAGTCTTCCCTTTTTATAGATTTCTTTCAAACCATTTTTGGAAGAAAACTATCCGTTGGAGTGTACCTTGTAACAAAATATATCCGTTAGAAATAAGGTAAAATAGAAATATTACCGTTAGAGCTGATCTGGCAATTTTATTTTTCGTTCCAGGTGGGTTGGAGTCGACTCTAACTTTTCTGGAGTCGGCTCTAACTCAAAGCACTTTAAAACGTTATTTCTGGAGTCGTCTCTGACTTTTCTGGGGTCGACAAGAAACTTTTCTAGAGTCGACTCTAACTTACCCAGAGTCAACTCTAGGTCGGGGCCAGAAAAATCGACGTTCTGTTTCTTCTGTGAGAGTCGGCTCTAACAGTCGCGGAGTCGACTCTAACTTCCGTGCCAGATCCGGAGTCAGCTCTGTGATTCTCGGAGTCGACTCTAATGTCTGCAATCTTACCTAGACATTAGATTCGATCCAGAACACGATGTAACTCCTGATTTTGATCATTCAATAGACTTATAATCTGAAACACTTAATCAAAATCATTAGAGCCTCCATTAGTTATACTCAAATAGTTTTGTTAATCATCAAAATCATCAATTGGGTCAACAAGCTTTATTGAGCAACATACTGTATCGAGCCAGATCAGCTCTATATTTCATAGTCGTGCTTATCCTAGTGGCTATGATTAGCACCATGTATCTGCGGCCACGAGAGAGTTTTATTTTTCAGAGTTTCAGGTAAACTTTTTAAATACATTTTATAATTGATATAAAAGTTTTTAATCTTAATATATTTTGAAACTAACTATTTATTTCAATGCAGAAAAAGTTTACGTGGGACCCTACCATCCCATCCATGATGCCATTAGGGCAGCATGGAATGCTCTTGCGGCACGCCGATACTCCAACATGCTTTATCGTTGGAGGAGTTCGGGTGACCGTCCAGGACATGTGCCGGAGGATATTTGGGCCAGCTGGCAGTAGGCGTGGCAGTCCGAGGCATGGATGAGGAGGTCCGCATCAGCCAGCACGAACCGCCGATCTAAGAAGGGCGGTCGTGGCACAAGCCTCTCCTGTCACACTGCGGGTTCCATTTCTATTTAGGAGCACAGGAGATGTATGGTAAGAAAACATAAACAATTTAAATACTAATTTAGTCATTTACAAATACTTGCATTTATATTCTTTCTTCTGCTTTTGTAGTTCGAGCAAGAGGGCAGAGATCCTGGTGAGTTTCGTCTATTCAGGGCGACACACACCAGGAAGGACGGTTCCTGGGTCGATACATAATCACGGAAGGTTGGGGTAAGAAATTAGCTTTATATTTTATTTGTTTAATTTCTAAAATTTTATTCAGCTTTATATATTGATTCATTTATCATTGATTTTATAATTCAAAGGCACGAGTTGAGGAGGTTCAATCGCAGGCTTTACAGGTCGACTCCACTGATGGGAGGCCGCCCGTCGAACTCTCACCAAAGGAGAGTCGACGTGTGTTTTTGGAGGCTATTGGTGCCTAGCCGCGAGACCATAGGGTCTATGATTTGGGCACCAGAGCTTCCAGATATTTTTTCCATCAGGGTTTCAGTTCGCATGGTTCTGGCGATATTCCTCCTGAGCAGTTAGACGACATCTAGAGATCTATCACGGAGGAAGTTCGCGAGGAGGTTCAGGAGGAGCTTGCAGAGATGAGAGAGCAGATGCGTCAGATGCAGGATTTAGTTCATCTCATGTTGCAGGGTCCATTCCAGCCTCCGTAGCCTCCATAGCCGCTTGCTGATACATGATGTATTTTTTTTACTACTTAATGTATTTTTTAATTTTTTCTATTTTGTATATGAAAATTTTAAATAATTAATAAAATAAATTTTTATCTATTTTTAAAAATTTGTAATGATTATTTTGGTCAATTGTATTAGCAATTACATTGTATTATGAAGTTTAATTTATATTATTTTATTTTTTTTAAATAAATAAATTAATTTACTTTAAAAATTAAAAATTATTTATTTTATTTTTTAAAAAATAAATTAATTAATTAGCGACGCTATTTTTCGTCATAATTAATAAAAAAATTAAAAATTATTTTATTTTAATTTTTTTTAAAAATAAATTAATTAATTAGCGACACAATTGCGATAAGATTTTCCATCGCAAATATTTTTAAAAAATTTATTTTTAAAGTAGCGATGTATTAGTATGTGTCGCAATATTACGACACATTTAGGGATGTTGCAATTATTTTAAAAAAATTAAATTTATTTTATTTTATTTTTTAAAAAATAAATTAATTAATTAGTGATGCTTTATCTCAATTATTATGTAAAATTGTTCTGCATATAACACCTTGCATGATACGGATTTGTTTTTAAGTGTGCGGTAGATTGTTACACTTTAGATCCAACTAGCTAGGGTTTGAGGCATGACAGCTACCTATCATGTACAACTCTTAAAGTTAAGATGGTTTTGAAATTGATAGTGTGAAGAGCAATGACATTTAGATTAATATAAGGAGTGGTGTTGGTTGTAGGTGCTCCGAGTAGTATATCCAGTAAACTTGATGGGGAGTAAAACAATAGGTTTTGAGCACAGGCTCAGGTATGATTCTTTGAAGATCTGACTCCTGTATGTGTGCAGTGAAAACATGTCTTGGAAAGTGGGTGTCTCCTAGACTTGTGTGGTAATAAATTGGTGCAGTGTGGTTCTATACACTGGTGAAGTATTGCTTTTGGACTGGAGCTTAAACATGTGGTACATCCGAAGGAGTTATTAGACATGGAGATTTATCAAAAGTTGTGGATTGAACAATTGAGAGGATTTCAATTAGCTGACGTTTGAGGAAGCGAATGCTAACGGAACATCTGTGAGGTTTACTCACAAATGAAATAATTAGTGGGAGATGAGTTGATATGTATGATTGAGCATTAAAATTTCATGGCTTAAACTTTTAAATTGAATTGAATTTTTGATCAATAAAATAAGCCGAGGATAATGTAAAACAGCCAAGAGAACAAAAATAGGAAAATAACAGGCAAACCACAGCACCCTAAAACAGCTTAATTTTAATTTTTTCAATCTACAGCTTTAAGGATTTCGACAACGTTCCACATCAATCCCTCTCTCTCTCTCTCTGAACGATTCAGTAAATCTGTTCCAAACTTCCAACCATGTAAAATCTAAATCTCTAACATTTCACTCCAACCACACCGACCAGAACAAAGCTTCCATGGCACGGTCTGATTCCCCCTATCAGGACTGATTTGCATTGACTGCTTCCTCGAGTTTCCTCCCTAGAGCATATGCCAGTGGAGGGGGCACAGCATTCCCAATCTGTCTGTGCTTGTCTTTGATGTTACCCGAGAACTTGTAGCTGTCTCGGAAACCCTGCATTCCATGATCAAATCAAGCAGTTTTTAGAACTCGTTACTATGTTCTAATACTTATAAGTCAACTTGTTCTTTTATATACCTGGACTATGATATAAGAATATAGAAATGTATTATTTACTCAAGTCTATATGATTGAAATGAAATGATTTTTTGTAGTAGAGATGAGGACCGGTAAGGAAGGTAGAAACTATAGAAACTTACTTGAGACCGAGCACACTCACGGACCGTAAGAAGTCGGTCCTGCGCTGGATGGAACCACATACCCACCATACCCAGGGGTTGTGGATCAGTGATTATTGTCGGAAAGCTTCCTTGCCAATCCAGCCTTCCAAGCACTCCCTTCCAGTGCTTATTCTTCTTGGAAGCATTTATTAACCATTTAGGTACTAAGTTCCCCTTTTGTCCATTAGACAATTTAACCTGCATTATTATAAAAAAACCAAGGCCAATTATCTTTCTTGAGAAACAACAGCCGGTTATGTTCATAAGAAAGAGAGAGCCATTATTGCATATATTCTTGGTTGTTAAAAGGAAGCTAGAGCATTACCCTCTTATTGGGGAGGCTGTGCCAATCAGCACCAGGGCGCTTTGGAACACGTTGGCACCGAATTAGATTCAGCTCATTCAGTTTTTTCGATATATGATCGTTCAATGCCACCATGCCTCCTCTGATTTCCTTCTGGAGCCATGACACTGGATCACTCTTATACTGGTGAAAAAAAGGAAACTAATAATAAGAAGAGAAAAATTGACATATAGTTCTCAACTTATTTTGGAATTAAAAGATACGAGGACTGAGAAGGCTGAAAATTTACTTTCATGGTGGGACGGTTTGCACCGTTGCTCACAGGTGGAAGGTCTCCAATTGTATCCTTTACCGTCAAGGATCGTAACGGAGCTCCTTTTGCAGTGTTTTTGGTGGCTATGTAATAAGCATCTCCTGTCAATGGAACTTTTAACCCTCGGCCAACAGATACATACATTGGTTCTGGCCACTCAGGTAGCTTATCCTCAGGAGAAGCCGCCCAGATAAAAACCCTCTTCCTTGATTGGGACACTCCATAAGCTCCAGCTTCTAAGATACCAAATCTCACCTAAACAAGATACAAAGTGATAAAAAGGACCAAAGAGAGTCATCCCTTAAAAAAGAAAAAGGGAATTAAAGGCAGCCACTTGTTGAAAGAGTAGGAGGATGAATTTCAAAACCTGGTAACCCATTTCTAAGAGCGAGGCTAATGTCAGCTGAAAGGTGCTCCCTTTGTCAAAAGATACAAAGTTTTTTACATTTTCCAATAGGAAGAACCGCGGCCTGAAGTACTCAGTAAAAGAAAGAAATGATAACAGCATCTCACGTTGACCTTTGCTCCGCGGGCTTTGATTGAATCTATTCATACTAGTAAATCCCTGCAATAGAAATAAGACTTGAGCATTGGGCAACCACTTGTGGCGGATCTAAAGACATGTAATAGAGATGCTTGAGGTCATGGAGGAGGCAACTAGGAGGGATTAGAAATAATGGATGAAAGACCTGCTAGACTGCTAACTTAAACCTGACAACAAATTTAGTGTTGACCAAAATTATCTATACCTGACATGGAGGGCCTCCGTAAACAAAATCTACTTGGCCTGGCAAGGGAAGTTTTCTTAGCTTATCCTTGTCAAGGTTTGCTGCAAATTTTTCAGCTTCACGAGTTGAGATGCAGTCATCAAAATCCCCACATTTTTGCATTATTGCACTGCATTGGCGTCCATGCACTCAGCTCGAAGTACTAGAAATAATCAGATATATTACCAAAAAGAAACGTTTAATATGATAACTTCACCTTAGCACCACATTGCAGTCATAACCAAACATCTGTGCCTCTGGGTGGTTGAGGCAAAAGGCTTCTCCAGCTTGCATATCATTTTCAATTGCCCACCTCGTAGACACAATGCCTATACAGTAGGAGGAAGAGAGCGTTAAATATTAGGAATTCCACCTAAATTTTATGAAGGAATTTAACACCCAATAAATTGATTGCTATTTATACTCTATCTTTACATGCTTATTATTTAATATTTAGTCTTGCACCTGCTTACAAGAGTGTTTTGCATGTACTAATACTGGTATTATATGCATTTACATATATTCTTGTACATATATCCATCTTGCACACTCTTTGCCAGCATTTTACACATACTTGCGCCAAAACCATTAATTAAAACATGAGGCAGGAATCGAACATAACATTGTAGTCAACCTGAATGAATGGCGGCCTTACCTGATTGCTGAAGTCCTTCTGATAAGCCCCCACAACCAGCAAAAATATCTAAGGAGGCCAACCGAACATTTTGAGCAATGCCTCCACATTCCTTGTCTGGCTTTTTCTCTCCGGTACATTTAGCCTTTAGTTTATTGTTTCTCAATTTATTGTTGTCTGCTCGTTTTTGAATGTGGGGCAAATGCTTGACATGGGCTGGCAACTGCATGCAAAATAATATAATGTATTTTTTGCTGAGGAATGAAACACTCGTAAAAGATGTGACTGAAAAGAAAATACCTGTTTGAGAGCTCTTCTGTCTGGATCATAAGAATATTGACAGAAAAAAATATGATCTACGAGATCATGAAATTCCAATTCTAGGAGATCACCATTCTTCCTAACTTGACATTTTCCTTCGATTACTTCCACTGGAATATTTCGTATATCCTCGCTATAATAGACCTGGGAATCATTAATAGTCATATGTTAGTATGGAAGATTGCAAGAAAATGAATCTCTAGGTAGAAAAGTGGTCTGCATATATATATATATATATATATATATATGTTTATGAGAATAATTGTATCTGTGTGCATGCATGTCTACATCATATATCTTGGTAATGCGACGAAGGTATTAACACTGCACAATTATAATGGTAAAACTATAACAGCAAAGAGAAAGGAGAGATGAAGTTATAACAATAGCTCTTGCCTCTCTCGTATCATAACTAAGAGACAAATTATTACACTAGCCCGTACCTCTCTTACATCGGACTTGTAACATTTTGATTTGGATATATCTTCTGGCCTATAGAACCGCCTGACTTTAAGCTCAGTTGATTCTTGGGTGATCTCCATACACTCTTTAGAGACCTCGATCTCTAACAACTGGCAGATAACGTAGGGTTTCAAACCCACATTTCTCTCAAATTTCCAGGTTTTACTAATCTTAATATCCTCATTGAAGTGCTGAGGCCTCACATACACAAAATCGTTGATATTATACTTGATTTTCTTGTAGATGAAGCTGGTCTTGGAGGAACTAATTTGAAAATCCTCCTGTTTTTCTCTAATTTTGCATGAGCTGCAGGCCCCAGTCCCTAAGCCTAAAGTATCAGTAGGAAGAGTGAGAAAAGCACCCTGTTCGGGGCAATATAAGCTTTTGCAGTAGAACTCCATAGTTAATCCCTTGTTCTTCCTCTCTTCTGCTGTTGCCCTATCAATTTCATCATCATGAGCTTGCTTCTTTCTTTGTTCATATCCCCATGGCATTGATCGAATATTCACCATAATAGATTCTCTAACATCCCTTAGTTCAAACTCCATGCAGTCATGGGTCAAAAATACCTCCCTCTCATTTGCAGCATTCTCAAGAACCGTTTGAGACCCTTTCAGCAAGATCCTTCCATGTGCCATTTTTACACCATTTTTCTTTTCAAACATATACTCCACAAAAACGATAGTCGGCACCCTTTCTGACACATCAGTAGTGACTATTACTGCCTCACCAATGGTTATTAAAACCCCATGTACCAGCGCATGTTTATATAGAGCCCTATTGGAACCTTTGGGCCTGATTGCCTTTCCTTCCCATTTAATTTCATTTCCACTGGAGTTGGACACAGAAGTAGTCAATGAAAAAGCTCTATCTTCAACCTCTTCTTTTTTTCTCAATCCACGGTCATCTCCCTCATTTGACTCCTTTGCAAAGTATTTTTCATAGTAATTGTTCCATATCCGGTTGATAAGTTTAGTTGTTGTCGCCTGAATCAACTTTTCTTTTTTGGAAGGCACGGGCACTACTTCTGTATTCTGATGGTTGAAGTTTACTTCCTTGTGAGCTTTTACCTTACCTCTTATAGTTCGTTTTGTGTGGTGCTTGTCTTGCATGTTCTGTTTTAGTCCTGACACAAAAGGACACTGACACATCATCTTATCCGGATACTCAGCAAACAGTTTTAGTATGACTTGTCCATGAACCACCATATATTGCTCCACCTCTTTGATGCTTGATGATATGTAAGCTGGGTTGTCTGTTCCAAATTCTGCAATTTTCTTAGTGCAATCTGAGAATGTGAGCCTTGACGCTCTATTCTGTTCTTTTATTAGTATGATTATATTGTTAAATAGCCTTACAATTTTCAAAATGGGAGCATACCAAGGCACGTATTGTTTTGTAGGATTTCCTAGCTTATACCTGCAATCAGACCATCAGCTAAAATTTTAGAAATTAATAAATATTTTCCTTTGAAGGAGTATTTGAATGAGAGAAATTTCAAATTTTGATTAGAGCCCACTTAAGGGAAGCTGCAACTAAATATAATTACTTTAAAAAAGCATATGTCCCTGATGGGATTAGCAACATATTACTAATGATTAATTTCATGATTGTCAATATTTAAAAATAATGAAAAAGAGCAGGTTTAACGAGAGATGGTCCTAAAAGGGAAGAGTAATGCTAGTATGCTAGCTATATGGCTCCCATTATGTGCATACAAGCAATTCTCTATCAAATTGCACAAGGGGATTAGTGCAACTTCTTCATTTATTACCAATAGGATCAATTGGTTAGTCATGGAGATGCCAAATAAGTAGTCTGTATGCATATAACAAGCATCTTGAAATATTTTATAAATAAGAATGCTTGTAAATAAAGATCTATATATAAAGCCAATACCAAGGAGTTGGAATCAAAATGGGATGTTTGTGGTGATTGTAACAGGAAAAAGTTTGAACGCTAATTAGAATTCAGAGGCATTCAACTCTTGGACCTAAATTAAAATTTAAACTTACTGGTTTTTGCCATAGATATTGCTTGCTTAAATTATCTGAATTAAAAAGACAACTATTACAAATATTATGCAGGCATATTTTGGGAACTGGGGCATTTTTAGATAAAGTACGCTTATTAAAACTTAATGACGATGAGAGGAGAATAGTATTCTCACCTGGCTCTCTTCCTTTTAGAAACATTCCATTTTCTTTCAAGTACATATTCTTAGGAATACACATTTTGTACTACAAAGTACCGTACATGCCCGAATAACCACCATACATGCATGGATGGCTGTGTTTTTATTTAAAAATAATAAAATAATTATTTAAAATAGTGACTATGGATGAACTATAGGCATTCATATTTAAGATGTGGCATGTGGCAACCATTCAAATGTGAAAAACACTCTGTAATATAAAGCTTATGTGGCAAAGGAATCCATTTCTTTAACATTTCAAAGTAATATCAATCTTTAACAATAACAATGCTAAGAGCTTCTTCAAAATATGCAATGGCTCTTTAACGAAAACAAATCCTAAGGTTTCAAAAGGGAGTGCCAAACATAAGCTAAAACAAAGACATGCCAAACATAAGCTAAAATAGAGACATACCAGGCTGCATCTGTTCGTATCAACATTGAGATCATCATGGACCTGAACTCGATTTTCCACTCTTTTATAGTTCCAAGGAACACTGGAAACGCATTATCCATGGGGCCAGATGAACTCGAACAGGGTTGATCTGGATCAGCATTGGTGCCATCATCTTTCCTCATGCAACCGGATCCAAATATTGGCACATCAATGTCTATCCACGGACTCGTGGGAAGAGTCTCCAGCGAAACATACCGTGAGTTCGAATCATAGAGAGCCCATTGATCCAATTTTCTTCTTGGGAGATCATCAGTCTCATCAGTCTCACTTTCATAGAACTCTTCATCCATCTCACGTAACACTGGTTTGTAGTAATCTGGTGAGGGATACTCTGATAAAATTTCTAATTCATTAGCCTTGGAGTAAAATTTGTTTCTGACCATCGCTGGCTGCCGAGTTCTCAGCTGCCTCATTTTTCTCCTATCTTCCTCTTCTTGCAGTAATTTTGCCAACCTGTTATTGCTGTCTTCTACTGATTCAATATCCTTCCCCTCTCCAGTCTGCAGAAAGCCAGGCTTCTCGTTTACTTTTTCACTTTTGCATGCCTCTTGCAAAGCTATTAAGGTTGGCACACTCTCTAATTTTACTTCTGATGCCTTATCTAACATGACGAGCTGCTTATAAATAAATTCACCAATAGAGATCACAAAATCTCTGTCAGCAGGTCTCTTTGCAAAGCGTTCATTTCCCCTTAATGAACGGATCACACCAGCTATCAACTCATTGAGAGTTACATCAAGGATGCCATCTTTAGACTCTCTCAATTCCCTGTGCACCATGAGGCAGACCCATGCCTTGTCGAGCAGGTAGTCGAAGTGCTTCCTGTAGGTGCGATTTGGAGTCACGCATCTGTATTTTGCTGCCCGGGTCGAAATCCAGATCATGGGTCTGTCCTCATCATAGCCTGAGATAGCCCAAGACTGGATTTGAGCAAACTTCTGACATCTAACACCTTGCTCTATATCATTCTCCTGCCCATCAGATGGCATGATAATAGAAGTAATGAAAACTTCAGTTACCTCAGATGCCTCGATGGGCAGTGGCTCGCCGTCAGCACCATGGAACACGAAGTCCAAGAGATTTCTTGACGGTGGAATATCATCTGGGCTAACTCTTGTGATGGCAATAGCAGCCATCTCTCTTATTTTAGGTTTCTTTTCCTTGAGTGCAAGGGGGGAGGTTTTACTTGTCTCCTTGATGGAAGAACATGCAGCAGCTCTCTTTTTCTGCTCTTCTGAACAGCGTGGCTCTTGCTTTCTGTTGGTATCTGAATATTCTCCCATCTGGAAGTTTACGCTTTTCTTTGCAGGCCTGCCTCTTCCCCTCTTCATTTTTTTTGACGGCTGAGGGATACTGGAATTAGGCAGACAAACTGATGAAATATACCTTTGGTTGAGAGAACAAACGAAGCAAGAGAGGAAGTGATAAGACAGATGGAAGAAATATATTCCTAGAAGAGAGCGATCGGAGAGATAAGAAGAATTGGAAGTTGGTATTGAATGGAAGGAGCAGAAGGAATTGACTGAGGATGGGTTGTCAATGAACGGAACCTGGATGGCAGGTTATTTATGGTGACAAAGCCAACAGAAAGAAAAGAAGGTGGTGGTTTTTGAAGGAATTAATAAAGGGGACAATACTGGCAAATGAGGCAAATACAATGCATGAAGATCCTGACGCATGCCACATTTCTTATAATCCAAACGTGCGCCTTGAAGACCTGCCAAATATAGAATACCGTGCAAAGTCAGGCAATAATAACAAAAAAATAATAATAAATACTCAGCAGGAGCTGAACAATTCAAACCAAATCAATAATTTATGTGACAAATTGAACCATTATAAAGCATGATGGAAGAAGAAATGATTTAGATAAATTTGTTGTTTGAATCATGTGCATTGCAGCACTAACAGACTTAACCATGCAATTATTTGATCAATTTCTAGTTTTGATTCACTTCTTATGATTTGATGGGTGAAAAAAATTGCTAGTTACATGAATAACTATTCACTTGATCTCTTTGTAAATAACTTACTGTTTGTGCGTTTATTCAAACAAGTATTCATAACATAAATGTGATAACTTCATGGCCTCAGAGATGCTTGGATTGTAAAGGTGTATCGAATTATTGCCGACAATTATTATCAACAATTCAGTAGACTAACTATTCACTAGCAAGTTATTGATTATATAGTTTTCGGTTAGTGTTTGGTTTTTGAGAACTGTGACGGTGTAACGATAACTAGAATGAAGGGAGCGTATACAAGATCATACCAAAACATTTAACTAAGGCACTATTTGGATTGATTGTTGGATACCTTTAAATGGTTATTAACCAACGGTTATACGAAATAGTTGTTAACTAATAGATAATCCAAATAAGCCCTAAGTTAGTTGGCACCCTTGCATCAAATTTGATTACCAATCCCGTTTAGGTATATCGAAGGTAATATCTTTACATTATTCTATCATCAACGTTTTTATGCTCTTATATTTCGAGAAAGAAGTCAGCAACTAGAAACATAGGAATTAGGAGGCACATGCTAATTACCAAGGCTGAAAGAAATACCTAAGTTCAATAGCAGCGACATGAAGCAACTATTTCAATCATACTTTCTTTGTTATAACATTGAAATTTGTGGCACAAAATGTGCAGGAACAACTCTTGACTAAGTATTATTTTTCTCTAGGCATAAACCTTAATCTAAATTAAATCTCTATAAAATTGAACTAGAAACTGCTATAAATTAAGAACAAATTATTGTTTAAAGTTATTTTTAGAAAATTCTATAAATTAATATGAGAAATTTATGAAATGCTTTTAATTTTGTCTTTTAATTTTTTTTATGGGATTAAAAGAAAAGAAATAAGTAGAAGGTTGCTTACTGGATACATGACTAAAAATGGTTATCCATGGGTTATAAAAGCCCATAGAATCAATTATAATATTTTCTATGGGCTATGCAAGACCGCAAAATTTAGGAAAGATCTCTTGAGAGATTTGTCATGGATATTGATATACAAAATTAATATTCACATTCCTTTTTTATATTTAGAAAAATAATGATCATAAATTGCAATTATGCAGCAAATATTACCAAAACAAAAAAGGTATTTAATAACTCCAGGACCAAAGATACAACTTGAATGGGTCAATGATGTGTACGTATCATGCATAGCCTAGACCATACTTGGGGGATAAAAAAATTGAGACACAATACAAGGTGACAATTAAATTAACTCAAGAGGTAATTTAATTGGAGGATATTTCTGATTTCCAGTAACCATAGTTTTGATATTAATACTACTCAATCACTTCAACTAAAAAGCTTAATTAGATTAGGCCATGCTCATACCGTCTTGCATTACAAATGTTCAGTTAACTTTTTTACCTTTCTTTTCTTTTCATTTCTCCAGAATATGGGATTAAAAAGAAGAGAATAAGGTGCAAGGTTGTTTCTCTGATACTTGTGAAAGTCAATTTCCTTGGGTCATGCAAGCCCATAGAACTAGCTTTTCATTTTTTTTTTTTTTTTCGGATTAGAAGATAGATTTAAAACCTCACCAAAGTAACTCTTCATGTATCAGCCTCTAGGATGCATGCCAAATTTGAAGGAAAAGCTTCAGTCTAGAATACTGTATTCTCCCAGTTGGCTGGTTGAATGTACATATATTCTAAGGACGACCTCTTCAAAACCGTATCATGAATATTACGAAATAGTGCTCTTTTCTAGAAAGTAAATTAGTGCTCTCATAAATTGCAATTATGTAGTGCAACTTTCAATAAAAAAATGTCATTTATAATTATGTGTAATGGTTTCAATAAATTTACTTTGTTGACGCACGACACACGAGCAATTGAAGAAATTGGCTTGTTTTGCTATGGTTTTTCATGTTGCATGAGCACGTTGCAAGTAAAAATATTTTATTATTGGCTTACTAAGGGGGCATTTTAATAACTGAAGCTGTAGGCAGCCATGCTAGACTATCTACATTCCTACCTCATGCCATTTATGTATTGGTCAGTGCAGCAATTACACCTGAAAGCAAAGAGAAATTGACTGTTGCAAAGATCTACCCACGTTGATGCAGTGACTCATCCCTCCTTCTTCATGCCTTTTCATTTCCTGACTGTTGCATAGACCTAACGACCATGATATAGCCACTCATGACACTACAGTAATTTTTGGGGTAGCAACGCTTTTAAAGTAATTTTTCAACGCTTTTCTAGGGTCGAAAAATAGCTTCTCGATGCTTTTATAAGTGTCAGAAAACTGGAAGTGGAAACAAAATTTCTCGATACTTTTTAAAAGCGTCGGCAGAGTTATCATGCCGATGCTTTAAAAAGCGTCGGCAAAATATGATGCCGATGCTACGATGCCGATGCTTTATAGAATAAGATCCCGACACTTTAAAAAGAGTCGGCACAATCTTTTAAAGCGTCAGGATGTTACGCTTTTTAATTAAATTCCGTTTCATACACACAATTAAATCTAACAGTCAGAACACTTACATCATCAAAACAGGACTCTATAGACTCTCACTCTCATTCTCACCTACGGAGACTTTAGAGACTCATAACCAATAACAAAGGCTTAAGGCCTTATGCATTGTAATAGTAAAAATTTGGCAGTGGCCAGATAATTCTTCAAACTATTCTATCAAATGAAATCCTCACCAACTACTTGTTATTCAGCCAAATTTATCAAGCGCTCATTATATATTTTGACTTCATAAAGCAACCGTTTTATAGACAAGAAAATTAAACTAACAAGTAACAACATAGAATTTATATTAAACATGTATAATGCAATTAATAATAACATTGCATACATTAAATTTATATTAAACCCTTATAATGCAATTAATATTCACATTGCATACATTAAATTAAAATTAAACATGTTATATTAAAAAAATAAATATAAAATTAAAATTGAGCCAATGCTTTCCATAATTTTAAAATCAAAGTATTAAACATGTCCAATGCAATCATAACAAACATAAAATCACATTGCATACATTCTTAAAATATAAATTAAAATTTTAAATATAAATTTTGTTATACAATCAACTAAAGAGTTACAATTTAAAGTTTAACAAAATTTAAAAATACATAAAATGGAAGATCTAAAATAAAAGTAGCTGAGGTCAATGATCTGTAGAAGGAAGATTGTCAACCTATCCCCTCCGATCTGATGCTCCAGGAGCCTTTAAGAATAATTAAAAAAGTTTAATTTGCTTAACTATCAATTACAATATATTAGATAAATAATTGATATAATATAAGAATATATATTTAATAATATATATTTACTTGATATGGAACAATCATCTGTACGATAGATGTAAGCTGCTCAATATGCTCTGTCATGCATAGAATCCATCGCTGCTCTATCGACGGCACTCCTTCGTTGCATCTCCTCCACACTCCTCCGTCACATCTCCTCAATCTCATGCTCAAGTCTGCGAACACCATCTGCAACATTTGCAGCATCATATGCATGTCTAGTCATTTCAGATAACTGAGTGGAGTGACTCCAACTCCATAACCCCTCATTCGACCGTAGCACTCTGACCCCATCAACTCCATAAACACCTGGGCCTCAATGTGACTACTCTGCGTAGATGCTGTAGAGTCATCGACACGCTCAGCAATAAGAGCTGTAGCTCTTTCCTGTATTAATTTAAAAAAATTAGTTAGATATTACTGAATAATAAAATCAAATTAAAATCATTGCATGAAACAAATTATAATAAATAATTATATATAAGTCCCTTGACTCATCTTTGACAAAAGTGTCATCATGGTGAATATGAGTCATCCGATAAAACTCCACCTCACTGGGTTTCCACCCATGATCATCCATCTATAAGAAAAATTATAATTTATAAATAATTTAAGTATTCCGATACATATGACTATATGTTTTAATTCAATTTATTCTAAAAATTATTGCATGCAATTTATAGATGACATATGACTAAAGTAACAAATCCTTTTAATGAAACAAGGTAGGAGACAAAATTTGATGGTGCGAAGTTTCCATTGTCTATGCTAACGGTTACTCAGTCTACCACGAAGCCTTTCTGATTCAGGATTCTGATGCATGGCATCACATATAATGATAGGCATGAAAGAATAATCCAAGTTCATGAAGCAAAATTTGCTTTGCTTATGTAATGAATTTTAATAACATCTTCTGAAAAAACACTTACAATCACTAATGCCGGAATCATCCTCATGTGCACAGCATACTGATTTGCTACAGACTACTCATGAAGTTTAGAGGCAAATGGCCATAACAGGTTCCCTTTGGACAGACAGTCCATGTTATCAGAGGTGAAAAAAACTAAAGCATGAGAGATTTTTCTACAATGAAACTGATCATCTATCTAGTCCTAGCAGCTTGGATGTTTTATCCATTCTCAATAGCTTAAAGTTGGTTAATGTTTGCCAGCCAGCCAGCCAAGAGTTTATGATGAAGTTTGAACTGGAATCAGATTCAGAAAGCCGCATTGAACTGCTCTGAAAAAAAAATTGCTTAAAGGCAGTCTACTATCATGAGATGCTAAAAGTTCAGGTAGCTGTGACATAATATTCTTAAAGTTCAGGTAGCTGTGACATCATAACATTGTTGGGTTTTTCAACTTTGGCACACCATGAACTGCCAAGCCTATCTTTTGTTTGTATTGTACTATACTATAATCTATCTATCACTGATGAGCAACTGGTTCCGACCATCATAAGGTCCTTTCCAAAGCCTTCTTGGGGCCAAGTCACGTAGAATGAAGGTATCAAGAAGTTTAAAATGATATCCCAGGTGGTAGTCATTTCCAAACTCCATAAGGATATTTGAAATGCATAGCATGTCTCAAGTCTGGTTCATGACACGGGTTAGTAACTTTTCAGCCGTCTTGAGTTTGATCATGGTTTCTTCATGCGGACTGCCATGAAGGTGATTCTGGATACCAAAGAAAAGCACTACATAAGGCTTCCCAAAGGGTTTTGTTTAGTAAAACATTCTTTCCAAGATGTTGCAGAGCATTAGAGACAGACTTCATCATTATTAATTGTTTCAGATTACACGCATTGTTTCAATATAATTAAGATATGTGTAATACAAGGCGTTGAGCTCTAAGAACATCAAACCTTTGTTTGAAAAAAAAAATCCTCCAAATTACCTGAGAGTCCCGCATCACAATAATTCCAAACTTTTTCGGAACTCACAAATTCTGTGTTTGACTTGGATGAAATATTTTCTAGCACATTTGACAAAATGAACAAATATCAGCTTACCCACATGTATAATAAAACTGGACTCATGGTTCGAGCCAACACTTTTCCCCCCTAGTTTAAGTTCAAATATCAAATAATTTTTGCATTTTTCCAGTTATGATGATGCTGGAGTGTCATTAACTAGCCATTTGCATTTTTCCAGTTATGATGAATGCATACGGCAACCACTTCAAATTTGGTAATGCTATATGTAGAAACATGAATTATTTTAAAGATATCACAATGATATATGACTTCAAACACTAAACTTCAAGAAAATGGCTCACAAATCTGCATTACATTTAGGTTTCATTATAATAAGTAAATTATTTGATATAAAAATATAAATTTATAGTTTAAGGAACATACGGATCTCGATGTATGGGGAATAGATGAGACGCTTGTGCAGCTTTACCAATATTAGAATATGTCTGCAAAATCAAATAAATATACTTATTATATTTTGAAAAGATTAAATATTTTAATAAAGAATCTTAAAAGATTAAATAACAAGATACATGTCCCCTCTTGGAGAAACAGTAATGAACCAACTCCATCCACTGATGAGAGGGTACATAAGGAGGACAAGTACCAACTACCTGCTCTTCGATCATACCTGATAACTTGTATTTCATCTTTAAATATGCTTTATATTCTTTTTATTTTCAGTTGAGAGACTTTAGTACAAAATCATGAGTGGATGAAGGTAGTACAAACTTAGACTGCAAAAAAATTAATTATTAAGTCTAACAATTGACTTAATTAAAATAAAATAAGCTATTTGTAACTTGAAAAAATATAAAACATAGCATAATATAGCAAGTATACAAAATAAGAGATGTTTAGATTCAAATTTTTCCCTACACAACTCGTAAAAAATCATCTTTATACGTCAGAAGCATGTCATTCCATTTTGCATAACTCAGTGGACAAAGCTGATAACTCCGTGCAACTGATCCTAAAAGGAACTCAATAAGCTAGCGGCTTTTTTAATTGGTTGCCCCAGTTGATTACACTCAACCACTATCTGGGAACCCTCGCGCATCTGCCATACATCCCAAACTAACATAGGCCTACATCTGCATGTAATCGTCTCATATTCGTCTGCATAAAAATAGATATAAATAAACTATAGTAAAAAGTGTAAAAAAATTATCAAACTAAATAAAAAAATAAATTACCCTGAATATGTAGCTCATCATCTCCTACACCAACAGTAGGATCATGATGCCCAGAGGATGATGGATCGGCTGTAGACTGTTGTGCCAAAGGACTGGACGCAATGTTCAGTACTGAATAAGGACCAGCATGAACCTGCTGTGCTGAAGCAGAGGTGCTAGCCTCTGTCCGTGAGCGCAACATCATATCACCTATCATTTACATCAGAGTAAGAGTTAGTGAAAATAAATATTAAATTAACTAAATAATTACTACAAAATCCAATATATTGCCAAATTTAATACCAATAAGTGTCAAGCATTATCATTTCTTCAAATTCTGTCCTAACCAAGGATACCGTGGCATGTACGTCATCAACTGGTACAAAATTGAATGGCATGGAATGTGTATAAGTGTCATCATCTTCATCATCTTCCAGCTGCTTTTCCATATCATATAAGTCCCTAGGTCTTGTTTTAATAACAGTAGCCCAATCTTTATCTTTTGCATCTTGTACAAAAAATACTTGATGTGAATGGATTATCCTTCAATAAGGCACCAGTATGTATCAACCTTGTAAAATTTACAAATGTAAATTCATTTGCATCCTTTTTCAAACCCCTTGATGAGTTTATATCTACCCAATCACATCTAAATAATATGACTTTAAAGATTCCATAGTAATCTAACTCATAAATATCTTTTAGTGCACCATAATAAGTTTTTCCATATGCATCCACCATAACACCACTATTCTGTGTTCTTCTAAATTTCTCACGATCTTTAGTATGGAATTTAAAACCATTGATTATGAAACTATTATATCTATTGACAACTTTGTTAGGTCCTCGAGCCAGGGCTATTAATTCAGCTGAAAAATTTCTCTCCATCATCGTTGATACCTAGAAAATAATAAGGAATGTTAATAGGTTATTTGATGTTAAATTTATCTATATATTCTCTAAGTATATGTCAAACCTATTTTGAAAGCCATGTAGGAAATAACTCGACTAACCATCACTGTTCAATCCTTGGATTAGGTCGAGTGCCATGATTAGCTTGTCGTTGAGACATTAAAAATTTATCGCATTCAATTTACTTTGTTTATTTAGAACAAAAAATAAGATATGATATTTAAACTTGAAACGCAATAAATCATACTAACCTATGATAGTTAGATATAATTCCACTATGGAGTAACACATAACGATGTGCTTGTGCCATTGATTTATGATCCAATACAATAGTTTCAGTTTTTTCCAATACTCTACGTGTAGTTGAAAACTTATACAATTCTACGTTATATACGAAATCACTATACCATTAAGGTCTATTAAATGATGTCTCTACACCTTTATCAAACACTCTTTAGCAATATATTCTTCTACAATCGAACCCTCTGGATAGGCTCTGTTTCGTACATAATCTTTCAATCGCACAAGGTACCTATAACATAAATTAAAATTTTTAAACACCACATAATTATGATGCTGCTTTTATTAAAAATTATAGTGTACCAGTCAATAGGATACATTAGCCTCTACAGTGTACCTCTCAATAGGATACATCCATCTATAATGTACCGATCCACCAAGCTTGACTTCCGAAGCTAAGTGAATAAGTAGATATACCATAATAGTAAAAAATTCAGGAGGAAAAATCTTTTTCATCTGACAAAGTATAATAGTAACATCAAACTCTAACTGATCAAGCTCTCCAGGATCAATAACTTTTGAACATAATGCCTTAAAGAATGATGATAACCAAATTATAACTGCAATAACTTGTTTAGGCACTGATGATCTTGAAGCTATTGGCAAGATATCTTGCATCAATATGTGACCATCATGACTTTTGAGAATAGAAATTTTTATATCTTTAAGATGCACACACCTTGAAATGTTTGATGCATATCCATCAGGTACTTTAATATTTTTTAATACGGTAAGAAAATAATTTTTTTCTTGAGGAGACATTGTATAAGATGTAGAAGGCAAATAAGTTCTATCATTAGCAAGCATAATGGGATGAAGCTCCGGTCGAATACCCAATTCTTTTAAATCCAATCATGCCTTTATGTTATCTTTGGTCTTTCCATCAAGATTTAACAATGTTTCAAGCAGATTATCACAAACATTCTTCTCTATGTGCATGACATCAAGATTATGCCGAATAAGATTATGTTTCCAATAAGGTAAGTCAAAGAAGATACTTCTTTTCTTCCATAAATGTTTGCTAGGCTGATTTGTACATGCTATCTATACATCTTTCTCATTTTCTTTTTCAAAAAAATTATCTGGATCTTCAAATACTTGTGCATCCATATTACTAATAGTCACTTCTTCTGACAATCCTTCTTGATCATTCCTTCATCTTTTTTTAGAAAACTTTAAGAATTTACCATATATGTAATTGATGGAATCCATTTGTTTACGAACATTAGTTTTAGAAGGTGGAATAGGTGCACATCCCAATTCTATGGTACCATCAAATAAATCTTTCTAAAAATGAAACTGATGATTTGGTTCTAACCATCGATGATGACCCATATAACAAAATTTTTCTTCATGTTTTAACCAAATTGAATGAGTCGAATCTACACAACAAGGACATGCAACCCTTTCCTTTGTACTCCAGTCAGAAAAATTGGCATATGCTGGAAAATCATTAATAGTCTACAACAAAGCTGCCCGTAGTTTAAATATTTCATTATTTGAAGCATCAATTGCATCGACACCTTTTCATAACTGTTTCAATTCCTCTATTAAAGGTTGTAGAAAAATATCAATATCATTTCCTGGACCCTTATCATCTGTAATAACCATTGACAAGATAAGTAAGGATTGTTTTATGCACAACCATGGTAGTAAATTGTATGATATTAGAACAACTGGCGAAGTGCTATATGTAAAATTTAGAGTCCAAAAAGGATTAAAGCCATTTGAAGCTAAACCCAACCGAACATTACAAATATCAGAGGCAAAATTAGAATGACTAATATCAAATGTTTTCCATGCTAGACTATCTGCTGGATGTCTCAACATTCCATCCTTCGTACGCCCTTCATCATGCCATCTCATTAATGAAGCTATTTTTAATGATGAATATAGCATTTTCAATCGAGGAATAAGAGGAAAGTAATGCAATACCTTCGCCAATTTTTTGGTTTTGTTCGTTACATCATCCTCATCCTCTTCATGAGTTGTCCATCATGAAGATTCACATACATTACATAACTCTCGATCAGCATTTTCACATGATATAACATACAGTCTTTCAGACAACTATAAATCTTTTAATATCCAAGATTCAATTTGTTAATAACTTTCTTTGCTTCATAATAAGAGGATGGTAAATCAGAGCCTTCTAAAAATGCATCCTTTAGTAATTTGAGAAGCATGGTAAAACTCTTTCTGGACCATCCATTCATATATTTTATATGGAATAAATGTATAAGAAAAGAGATCTTAGAAAATTTCAAACAATCCGGATATAATTGTTCATCTGCATCTTTAATTAAATTATGATACCGAGCTGATTTGGTAGTTGATGATTGCATCTTCTTCTCAACAAATGTTTGTTCCATAAATGTAGAACCATCACATATTCCACCCATTCCATGTATATTAGTTGAACCTCCAAAGTTTTGAACACCATGTCGAAAAGCATCTATGATCAAACCTATCATATCATCTCCTACAGGTTATCTTACATATTACTTGATTCAAGATCTGACGAGGGTTGATTACTTGATATTGGCAACATACATTCTCTATGAAAAATCCACCGAGTATAACTTCTTGCAAAACCATTCCATACCAAATGTTCTTCAACAGTTTGTGGATCTAGATAAGAACTGTTAACACATCGCCGACCCAGACATGAAATCTTTTCATTCAAACTACTTTTTATCCATACGAAATTTAATGAAATCATAAACTCCATCTAAATATTCTTTGGTATTTCTCGGTTTATTTATCCAACTTTTATCCATTTTATGATAAATGATCGATAAACAACCAACTTTTATCCAATATTTTGCACGTATTTCATCATTATAGGTGTTCAACATTTAGTAGCATAGACATATGTCAAAATAAATATTTCATAGCTTGTGATTGGATCTGAATATGAATTCTTAAAGGATCTGAATAGAAATAATAGTGAAAACATCATTAAACTATTTTTAGTTTTTTACCATTTTGGAGTTATATTTTTCAAAAATCTATTTTCATTTTCATTCACTAAAAATGGTTTCATAACTGTTTTATATTTTCTATAAAAATAAAAATAGATTTTTATTCCCACGACCTTAATAACCTTTGTCAAATTCAGAAGTCTAAACTTATGCTTTAAATCCTATTGCAAAAATAAAACATATTAAGCTTTTAGGCTTCTATGTTTTTACTTTTCTGTGAGTCACCACACATCATGTAAAGCCTAATAGAATTCCCTGTACTCACAATGCATAACAACTGGCAGTTGCAAGTAGATACTATCATTTGCTTATGAAGTGTTGACTATATTCAACTCTATGAAGTAGATTATAGAATGAGTTTTGAGTTTCTTTTGTTCCGACATTCTTAAAGTAATGCAGAATGATATTATGAAAACTTACAAATAAATAATATGTTTGGTAAACTATAAACCTTGTCATATTATGAAACCTTACAAATAGATCATATGTTTGGTAAACTCTATTCCTTGTCATAGAGCAATTGCTGAGGCAATCTTGAGGGGAGAAGTTTTGCCAGTGCAGAAGATCCGAGACCCTCTAATGTCCCCTACTAGATTTTATTGTTTGTTGTATTATGATTCCAAAACAAATTGATCACTTAATTTTGCACCACCCATAGGTCATAAGAAACTGGGTATTAGAAAAAAAGAAAGGAAAAAAATAGCTCAAATAGTTCAACTTAGCTTTGCAAGTGTTCATACAAAACAGATATAGGGAACTTGTTGCATGTACTTGTTCTGAAAATTCTATCTTCTTTTTTTCTAATTATACACCAATCAAATTTTAGAAATCTAGGTATCCTGAAGCAAAATTTTTCATATTTGAACGTTACGAGATTTATTTGTGCCTCACATAACATATTCATGGTCCTCCCAACACTCTGTCTTCAGATACGAACATACCATATTCATAGATCATAGAAAGAGAGAGATTTTACCTTCGAGGAGAAACGGGCAATGTTGGAGAAGAGACGCGGATACACCACCATCGTGAAGGCCAGGGAAGAGAAAGGCCACACTCGTTCCACTCAAGACTTGGGTTATGGGCTCGAGATTGCATCCGCGGACATCGAGGATGGCGAGGTCGGCAGCAGCGATCGGCAGAGAGATTGGCTAGGGTGGCGGAGGAAAAGGCCGAATTTGCTCCACTAAGGCACTGATGAGGATCGGCTTTGAAGGAGTAAAAGAGCTCCGCTAGGGCACTGATCACTCTTGAGGGCACTGGATCAGAACACCCGGGGGGAGGAAAAGAGCTCCACTAGGGCACTGGATGAGAACACGAGGGGGGGAGCTAGGGCATTGGATCAGAATGCGAGGGGGGGAGCCACTCGATCTAGGGGGAGCTAGGGCACTAGATCAGAATGCCGGGGGGAGCTAGGGCACTGGATCAGGAACTAGGGCACTGGATCAGAATGCCGAGGGAGAGCTAGGGCACTGGATCGGGAGCTAGGCCACTGAATCAGAATGCCGAGGGGAGAGCTAGGGCACTGGATCAGAACACACGGGGTGTGTGGGGGGGGGGGGGGGGCTAGGGCACTGGATCAGAATGTAGGGGGGGAGCCACTCAATCTTGAGGATCGATCATAAGCCTTTTCCCTACTTATGCTTTTTTAAAGCATCGGCAGGCTACGTGAATTCCCGATGCTACCATCAAGCGTAAAAAAAAAGGGTTGCTATTCATATTTTTTGCTATAGTGTAACAACCCCCCCTGCCCCGAGGGCTGGCCCCTAGGGTGCCTCCTCCAAACAAAAATATAATATAATATAATATAAAACATAAAATATAAAGTTTCCTATACTTTTTCTTGAGGGCCCACTCTCTTATCAAATCTTAGAATGGATTCTATTTTATAATTATGCTATCTCAAATTAAGTCCCATTATAAATCCACCAAGGGAATTGGTCGTTCATATCCATCATTAAATCTTTACACTACTATTTCTTTTAGTAAAAGCTTATTTAACAATCCAAAATTTCACCCAAACAAACTAGCTAAAAAGCATTATTTGAGTTCCTTATCTCTATATAAGTATCTCAAATTTGTCCACACACAACCAATGTGGGACTAGATACATGTCATGTTGTTATATAACACAAAATCAATCAAAACTATATAGTCCCGACTTAGTTGTTGTTGGTTTGCAAGAAAGAAGATAGAAAAATATTTGACAGAAAAAAAAGAGGAAGAAAGCTTTGTATCTGAGCACACACAAATTTATTCACTATATTGCTCTTTATATATAGCTGAAATATAACAAAAAGCATATAAAAAAATTAATTTAGAATCATCTCTAACAGATTCCTAATATTAAGCTTTGATTCATGATATCAAGCCATAACAGAAATATGCAACAAAAAAATTCTAAATATCTGATTGTCCTATTATATCCTAAAGATTTGGTTGTTGACCGATTATTCTACCATAGTTTTTGTAACCTAAGGCTGTTTTCAACACTCCTCCTTGCCTTATTAGCTAAAAAGGCTTAATCTGCCTTAGAATTTTCTTTTGTTGAGATACAATAGTCTGAATTTTAGATAGCTCTAAAGGACTGGCAAACTTGTAGCAATAGCCGCTTTTGAATCTTTTAGAACAAAATCTCTTTTGTCCACTAACTTTTCATCAAGTGGGCCTGTCATTGAGGTCTATGCACCAAGTGGACCAATCCTTGAAAACTGTGACTCTAAGACTGGGCATGAATTTGACATAGTAGTGTCTTCTCTATCCCTGGTTTTCTTATCAACCAGCTGGGTTCCTTTGCTTTCTAATTCCATAGTCATGACATCCAAAATCAAAACCCCATCTGCTAGAATAATATCTATTGTCTCGTGCATTCTGATCAGCAGGATGTCTATCTGCACTCAATGCTTCTACATGAACAACATTGTTAGCCAAGCCTGCTTTTGACTTTGCTATCATAAATTATCCATTGTTCACTGGTTCATCATTAGCATGATTAGAATCTTGGTTGTTTAAAGCCAAGTCTGGATCTTTTATAACATAATCTACTTGCTTGATTATGGCATCATTAACAGGCAAGGAATCCATCTCCTCCGTTTCTTTCCCACATATAGTGTTGCCAATTTTCTGGTCTTTCTTATTTCTATCTACAAAAGATATTTGGGAAACATAAGCTTCATGATCTCTGCCTTGATCACTGCTCACCATACATCCTTTAAGCCGCCCAGTTCTGCAACCACTTTGATTCTCCACCAATGTACCATTTAAATATAATGTTTTATGAGGTCCTTCAACATATGTGTGTACTAATTGCAACTTGTGTGTTGCTCTCCATGTTGTTTGAGGGAAGGGTCTTCTAATTTTCTTACCATATTGACAGACCATGCAATCTACCAGTTTTTCTTCTAGCAATGATACACCTTTCATCAGATCATGTTTTTGCATATATAGAACTCCAACATGATGAAAATTCCCGAGCCTTTTATGCCATAATTCAGCATCACTTATTATGCTAAAAAATGCTATTTGGTCCTCCTCCATTAGATTTAGAGCAAAGCTTTTTGCTCTCATTTTTACTTTGAATACATCTCTTCCTTTGGCATCTTTGATCAAGCACCAATCATCTTCAAATATGACTTTGAAGCCTTTTTTAATTAGTTGTCTAATAGTGAGCAAATTTTTATCAATATCAGGCACATAAAGAACATCAGTAATATACCTTAAACCTATCAAGCTTTCTACAGCCATAGTTTCTTTACCCTTTACGGGTATAAATTCATCATTTTTTATTTTTACTTTGAAAATATTAGTTTTATTCAGCTTTGTAAATAGCTCTCGGTCATTGATCATATGATTTGTACAGCCACTATCAATTAACCAAGAATCACTAGAGCTATTGCTTGTAATTGTGAAGCATGTTGCAACAAAAAATTGCTCTTCTTGATGTTGTTCAATGGTAACTTTTGCCTCCTCCTATTGTTATGACTTGCAAATCCGCTTCATATTTTCAGTCTTTTCATATTTTTTGCACTTGACATCAGGTCTCCACTAGCACTTCCTTTGCGGATAATTTATCTTTTTGCAGTGTGGAAAAGGTGGATAGCTCTCCTTGTTTTTGTTGTTGTCACTTATCTTGTTGTCCTTCCTCCTGTTGTTGTTTTTGTCTTTGTCTCTTCTTGAATTTTCTGACTTTGATTGAAGTGCACCTTCTATAGTTTCTTTTTTTCTCATCATTTTCCTTTACTCTTCTGCCTGCAATGCATTCACAAATTTTGCCAAGAATATGCCTGACATAACTTTAGATTTTTCTAATGAAGAAATTCTAGACTCATACTTTTTAAGCAAAGTTACAAGAATCTTTTGCACAATCCGTTCATCGAAAAAGTTCTTGCCAAACAGGCATACCTTGTTTACTATGCCCAACAACTTGTTGGAGTATTCTTTAATAGTTTTTGTCTCCTTCATTTTTAGTATTTCGAACTCCCTAATCAAGTTAAGTACTTGCATATTTTTGGTTCTTTCATTACCTTGGTATTCCTTCTTGAGGTAATCCCAGATATCTTTTGCTGATTCCAAGTTCATAATTCTTATAAATATAGTGCTTGAAATAGTAAAGAATAGGCAGGCTTTAACTTTGGATTTTCTAATCTTTTTCTCTCTAGGGGTCTTGAGTTGAGTTATTGTGGGATTGTCAGGCAATGGAGAAACATTATAGTCTTCTTCTATAGCTTTTTAAAAATCCAATGCTTCAAGATAGACTATCATTCTAACAGCATAGGCTTGATAATTGTCACCATCAAAAATAGGAGATAGAATATTAGAGAAATTAGATGATGTAGACTCCATCTCATGAAAGATGTTATGTTTTTAGTTTGTATCTCAACTCATAGGTCCCTTAAGAGAAGTGCTTTGATACTAATCTATTGTTATATAGCATAAAATCAGAACTATATAATCTTGACTTAGCTATCGTTGGTTTGCAAGGAAGAAGATAGAAAAGTATTTGACAGAAAAAAGAGAAGAAGAGAGCTTTGTATTTGATTACACACAAATTTATTCACTATATTGCTCTTTATATAAAGCAAAAACATAACAAAAAGCATATAAAAAAATTAATTCAGAATCAACTCTAAGAGATTCCTAATATTAAGCTTTCATTCTTGATATCAAGCCATAACAGAAATATGCAATAAAAAATCCTTAAAATATAGTTGTTAATCGATTATATCCTAAAGATCTAGTTGTTGATAGATTATATCCTAAAGATTTGGTTGTTGACCGATTATATACTAAAGATTTGGTTGTTGATCAATTATTCTATCATAATTTTTGCAACCTAAGGCAATTTTCAATATGTCGCTCAGTTCTCACATGATTGTTGACCGATTATTTTGCCATAACTTTTGCAACCTAAGGCAGTTTTCAACATGTCAACTTAGCTCTCTCATATTTTTTCTTTTAAACTCTTAGCATCCTCATCATGCTAAGAATCTAAATACAATAATAAACACTACAATAAGGCTATGATCAATACCAAAAGAACTTATCTATAATGTTTCTTAGTCCCCTTTGGCTATAGGCTACGTCCACTTTGATACTATTTGTAAAGAGCCAGCATTTTGCCCCAAAAGGCTAGCTAATAATGTTATTTACATTCTTTAGCTCTATGTAACTACCAACGATCTTCTCAATACGTAGCTAATGTGTGACTAAATACATATCAATATAGGACTCTCATAGCTTCATCCATGTTGATTATCTTATGTAGAAGCTAATAGTATATGCATGTTAAGTGAAACAACTAGGATCTCACCTTAAAAAAGCTAGGCAAGAGGGTGTTACTTGGGTTTCATATTCCTATATAAGTACCCAAGATCTACCTAACAAATAATTGATATGAGATCCAAATGCCATCAAAATCAAAAACACAAATGTTACTATCAAACTATGGTCATCGTGCTATAGTGTCCTTAGTTTACATGGGTCATGCATTAAGTATTAAAGATCTACTTGGTGAACAACTAATGTGGGATAAAACATGCACCTGTATGGGTTCTTACATCAAGTGTATAAATAGCATATTGCTATTTATTATGTATATAAATGAAGTGTATAAATATAATGTATCTATCTTCTTTTCTTACACATATTATTACATGTAGGACTGAACCTTTTATATTATTTTTTAATCTAAAAAGGAGAGTCCAACACAATCCATTATAGATTAGTACAAGCTGATTTTTTTGCAGATTTTTCTCTCTTTTCTTTATGAAAATAACTAGATTCTACTAGACCAAAAGAAACAATAACTATAGAGGGAGAACTAGAGGATAGATGCGCTACTTTTCCTAATAGAGAGAAACACCAGCTATGATAGAGAAATCAATCTTTACATTAATGCCCAAGTGAATCCGCTGCCACTTAAGACATTGCATCTCACAAAACTTTAGTCCCACAAACTAGATTAGGGAGCATTTCTTGCATTAATCTCATCATTGGAGGAATGGAACCATCAAAATAAGAATATGGCAATGGTTTGCCAAAGTGGAGAGATGGATATAGGACAACATGCTTGGTTACTTTTTACTTTTTGGAATAAAATTGATTTTTCTGCCGTCTATCCTCTAGTCAAACAAACTAGAATTCCTTTCTCTGCAAGTACTTTTAAAATTATTCATATAGATGTACAAAAGATTATTCTATTCCATCTCATATTGGTGCATGTTATTTGTTAACAATTGTGAATGTTTTTTTTATATTACACAGATTTTTCTGATGTGATTCAAACATGAAATATTTTATTTGCTTAAGAAATTTATTTCTCTTGTAAATAATAATTTTTCTTGTAAAATTAATATCGTCAGGAGTGATAATGGGATAGAATTTATGGATCATAAATTGAAGTCTTACCTTGATTCTTAGGAATTATTCATCAAACATATTTTGTTAGTATGCTATAGCAAAATGGTGTAGTTGAGTGCAATCATAGATATACCTCCTTAAAATAGCTTAAGTACCATGTTTTCAACCCAGCCTATCGATCCAATTTTTAGGGTGAGCATATTTTAACTACCACTTATCTTATTAACCAACTTCTATCCCTTATCTTAGATGGTAAATGTTCTCATGAAATACTTTTTTGATAAAAAACCCTCTTACTACCATTTTTGTATCATATCTTTATTTTGCTCATATCCAAGCTAAAAATTAATTTGAGCTTCATGCATGAAACTGCATTTTCATAGGATGTCACTATTACCAAAAAGGCCACCACATGTATGACCTACTTGAAAAAAAAAATTGCTAGTAGGGATGTTATTTTCAATGAATCAATTTTTCCATTTGCTAACACACCTCAATTTTCACCTTCTTTTCAATCTCCAATTCTTCCTGACATTACATAAAATGGTGATGAACCCATTTTCTCTACTCCTTCAACTGACCTTCCATCTTCACCCCATCTTCACCTGTGTAAACTTCTTTAACTCCTAACCAGGATTTCATCCCATCAATTGATCCTTCTAAAACAATATTCCAAATCCAACTCCAAAACACTCTACAAGGATCTGATGACCTCCTTAATGGCATCAAGATTTTTAGTACTCTCAAGTTCCATACTTTTCTTGCCCATATGAAAACAACCTTGTGATAGGTCCAAAGTATCCGCTCCAAAATTATATTTTCTTTGATAAATCCTTTAAATCTTATTATTTCTTTCAAGCTTCTATTTTCTCATCTTAGAAACCCAAATTCTTTTCCTGTATAATGAAGCATGCTCAATAGTGTGATGCAATAGCTAATGGAATTAAGGCCTTAGTTTAATCAAACTAGTACCATGAAGCCACTTTCACCTAGAAAACATGTCATCTAATGCAAGTGGGTATATAAGATTAAGTATAAGTCAAATAGTATTATTGAAATGTGCAAAGTAAGGCTTATTGCTAAAGACTACACTCAAGACAAAGGCTTAGATTATCATGAAACATTAGTTTCTATTGCTAAATTGATCAAAATTCATTATCTTATTGTCATTGCAGCTATAAACAATAGCCTTTGTATCAACTTGATGTTAATAATGTCTTCCTCTATGATGATTTAAATGAGAAAGTTTGCATGCAATTACCATCAAGTTTTTCTAGAAAGAGGGGAGAAAGGAGATCAGCTAGTCTATCGATTCAATAAATCCTTATATGGTCTTAAGCAAGCGTCCCATGATGCGGCACCAAAAGATGAGAATTAAAATAGTTTTATTTTTTAAGGAAACTTTATTATGAGTCTCCTTAAAAGTCATATTTTTGTCCTAGTCTTTTTAGGAGACTTGTCTTTTTCTTTTGATGAGTTATATTTTATTTTTTTAAAAGTCTTATGATTTTAAGTTTCTTATTTTTGAAAATGCTTTGATTCTAAAAGTGTTCTAATTTTAGTCTAACTTCATTTGGGCTAGTTTTGCTCTATAGATAGGCTCCTAGTGTACCCTATTGAATCAATAAATGAATGAATAGTAAATTGAGATATGAGAGTTTTTCTCTTTTCCTAACTTAGAGTAATTTCTTTTTTGAGTGGTTTGAGGCTACAAAATTTCTAAAATAGTTGGAGATGCTGAATCAAAGACCCTCAAAAAGCTTACTAACCCTGATTTGGTGATTCACCACCCTCAACATATGTTTCTCTATTGCAACAAGCGGTAGTTCATATTAATACCAACCCTATATTTTAAGGGCAGACAAAATACACTTAAATAGACCATCATGTCATCTATACAAAACTACAAGCACACATAATCCATATTAAGGTCCTTCAAAGTGAGAACTAGTGTGCTAACATTTTTTCCAAGGCTTTGGGCCATGATTAAGTTTTTTATCTTTTAGTCAAGTTAGGTGTTATGAATCTACACAAACTAACTTGAGGGGGAGTATTAGAGTTACCAGAATCATGCACAATATTGCTCATTATAGCTATGCAAAATCTTGGATATCATAGCTACCACATATTACAAACACAACTATCTCCAATAATCATGAGACCTGATTATCATACTCCAATTTAGTATTTACATCAAATCATAAAATTATGCTATTGTATTATACTATATTTGGTCCTTACTATCTTTTCTATAATCATGGAATTTTGTTATAATATTCCACTATATCTGATCGCCAAACTCAAGAAGCTCAATTTGTATATAAAGCACACCAATGTCATAAACATGGATAGAAATCAAAATTTTCATTTCTAATACAAATTTTTCAAACATCTTTTAGAATCTTAGTCATGTGGCAAGGGGTGATGCAATCCAAGCTAGTGCTCAATTATTAAAACTATGATTTTTTAAATAAAATTCTAGTTCATCCAATCACTTAACAATTGGGCAAATGGGCATGGAAAGTTAAGCATGCTTCATAAATTCCCTCTAGAATAGGAAAAGAACTAGAATGTAACATGTGCAATGCACATGTTTATTTCTAAAGCCAGAATAAAAAAAAAAAATGGAATGCATAATAAGAACTAGATAAAAGGTTCAAGTAGTTGATATTATGTTTACCAACCACATGCTCCAACTGACTTAGCTAACTAGCACACCTTATCTTGAAAATAAGATTAGAAACCATCTCATTGGAAATGAAAGAAACCTTGCATTCAAGAGTTTGCATTATATGTTAAAATATAGTAGCAAATGGGCACATGCAATGCACGATGGCAAGAAGAGGGACATTAAAGTGAGTGTGTTTAACATATTTAGGAGTTCTATCAAGGAATATAATATATAGGAATCATAAATAGAGAAAGAGATTGAGTTAATCTATTTAGGAGTTCTATGAAAGAGGCATGATATGATTAGAAAAGGAGTAAGATGCATGCGGTAATTGACATGAGTGAAAAGGTTATTAAGATAATTAATCTTTTTGAGATATATTGAAGGGATATTCTCCATATATAAAAAAGATTAATAGACAAAATAAAAATGTGATATTTCATTATTTCAATACTATCATTTTATATATGGTATAGATATTCTTGATGAGGTTTTTTTTAAGGTTAGGTGGCCCATAGCATGGAATATTCTAGAGTATAAGGTTAGGTGGCCCATAGCATGGAATGTTCAATAATCTTGGTGATTTGTCTATTATTAGAACAATCATAGTCCTAAAATCCAATTTGATTATATGGACACAAATATTAATGAAATGACCTTAGAATTCATCAAAAAAGGCTAGCTAGGTGGTTTTATTTATGTTATTTACCTTTTATAAGTATCCAAGATCTTCCTAGCGCATAACTAACATGGGATTAAATATAAGCTTACACAAGTTCTTACATAAATATAGCATCTCATCTAATCCAAATTCATTCAAGTCCAATTATAAATACCACAATTAACTTATGGTCAACACTCAATAAACTTGTATTGCATTGTTCACTAGTCTACATGAGCAATAAGTCAAATATGCTCTAATACCATATGTAATGACTTGAGACCTTTTCCAAAAAAAGGCTAGTTGGAAGGTATCTAACACATAACTTATATATGACTAAATAAATATGCATGCAAATCGTCACAATCAATATCTCTAAAATTGCTAACTAAATCTTTAGTGATTATATACTGAATAAAATATGCATCTTTGGAACAATTATAGAGTGAGATGAGGAATAGAAGGGTCACAAAACAATGTGTGAGTTCTTTAGCCCCCACCTAATTTCTAGGTGTAATATATTTTAAAGTAGTATAGGCAAGACCCAAACTTGTGTCATTAATAACAACTCCCAACATTTCTATCAACCAAACTAATTTTTGTTGCTAATGATTGCTTTTTTAAGGGCATTTGGATCACTATTGGGATTACCATGAAGTTGGATTAGCAATCCAGTCCCATGAGCTTCCAAAACACAAGTGAGAGGTTCAATTTACCAATCCAGCATTTTTAGGCATGGGAAACTGATTGAGAGGTAGGGCTCATGATATTTCAATCCATTTCTTTCACTCCAAACATAGCCTAAATTGTGTTCATGTGGATGGAGACAAAAAAACAAGCATAATATTTGGTTAATATAGGTATACCCATTGTAATTATAGCAAGTAATTAGTTAAAGTTTAGTAAATAACTTTATAGAAGATTTGATCAAGTATTGGACTAGACTGAGCTCATGCGGGACTGCACTATAGTAATTAGACTTGTTGCTCATGTGCAAGATCAATGCAACTTGACCATCAAGCCTATTTTTTTAATAAAACCTAATCCAAACTCAAAGAGTCAATCCCAAGATTGCTAATTAGGGCTGAATTCCCTTTTTCTCCTACATTTAAGATCTAATTAGGATTTATCCAATGCCTAAGTCTGCAAAATTTCAAGCTGAGTTAGACGAGTTGGGTGAGCCATTCAGGCCATGATGGACTCTTATATATTTTGTTAGGTTAAGATGGGTTGAGCTGGATTGGGTTATGTTTGAAATTTTTCCAAGCCTAGCTTGATTTTGAGATTAGACCTAGTTTTTTTGTATAGGGCCCCATCCATAGGCTTATATTTAGAATCTAAGCCTGCAATATTTTAAGTTAGACTAAATGGGCTTTATGGGCCTCTTAGCCAATGATCGACTCTACTTTGGAGACATCAATTTTTCAACTATATGCAATTAATTTAGATTATAGGATGATGATTATGAGGTGACACATACGTACTATGACATGTTAATTTCATATTCATGAAGTAGCATGTGGATACTATTTTATATGGTCCCCACTTTGTCCTCAATTGTCACATTAAAAGGGTAGTGATATTTTGAGTTTGAACTATTGAGAAATATTGACACTTTTATATAGTTATGATAGTCATAGTTTTGCAATCCAAATTAAGGAAATGCAATCTAAAGTTTGACATCTCCAATAGTATACTCCCCATGAAATAGACTAAACTTGTATCTCCTAAATAGTTACTTCGTGTTTGTCGACATAGCAATTGTGATATTGATAATTTGTTTTTTTAATGGTAGTGAATGGAGGGTCAATTTAAAAGAAATTTTTATAGCAATTATGAAATAAGGAATAGGAGAGTCACATATTAATTGGCTATTTATATGAGATTTCTATGTTACCATGTCAGTGCTCTTAATCTAAATCCATAGGGATAGAAATAGATAAGAAAAGATGAGGCAAATGATCTAGAGATTTTGGTGTATATGGTGTGAGGTGTAGTAATTAATTAAAATTTATTGAATAACTTTGGAGATAACTAATTTTGAACTTTATGTAATTAATTTGAACCCCTTGACTATAATTTTTAGATGACAAATATCTGAAAGAGTAGAGGTACTTTGAATTCAAGAATTATAATGTTTCCAATACAATCACAATCTTGAAATCCAAATCAGCAAAATATATTCAAAAAGTTCAATATCCCAAAATTTCTTATTAAATCTTCATTAATTAGTATATCATATAAAATATACTAAGTCAAGGATGAATATTGATACAATGGTAATGTTATTCCATTGTGACCTAAGGTTATGGATGCAAAAGGTAGCACATCTACCAAACTGGCATATCTTAAACATCTTGTTCTAGCTTTCAGTCTATTTCAAACATGTGAATCCTAACATTTATGAAATAGATCCGGTCAAAATTTCATAAACATATATCTTGTGCTAACTTGCTAGTTTGTTTCTAGCATACTAAACTCATCTTTTATGGTTATTTGTTACATGCTCCTTGAATATCACATTAAGATTGCATTTGAAAACACCCTACAAACTAGTATCCATCTAACATATGAACCCCACCTTTTTTTTAAAGAAACACATTAAGCCGATATCTCTGACTATTTATCTCATGTCAACTTGTCAGTTCATTTTTAGCATGTGAACCCAATCTTATCTGATCATATGCACCCATATATCACATTAAGGTAGCATTTAAAAGCAAAATAAGTTAAATTGGAATAAATGAATTAAGGGGGTTGACTTCTTCTCCTTTTTGTTTTGGAATAAATTACTCTATATGGTAGAATAATTCATTTCTAAATTTAGTAATGTAAATAACTCTGAAGGTCAAAAGTTTTTCTAATCTTTTAAAATATTTATTTTTTAAATAATAAAATGATTCAAGTACTCTAAATCTAAAATAAAGCATTTCCACTTTGAAAAGTTGAGAAAAATTGGTACCTTATTTGATTATCAAACCCAAATCAATCAAGGGTTGTTTGGACTCCTATAATTGATATTACATTATATACTGGGTTGTAGTATTGCTCATCTTACTTATTTAGCGTATTGTAATCACTACCAAAAATTAGCCTTTTACCAAGGGACATTAGTAAAGAATATGTTCCTTAGAAAATTACCAAGGGATTAGAAAGAAATTTTCAAAGGATTTTAAATTACATTCAAAATCTAGTTTCAATAAGAAATCTCTAAGGGATTTGCTAGGGATATATTTTTCTTGATAAATTTCTTAGAAATCCCTTGGTAATCTGCAAGGGATTAGTGAGTGATTATTTAAATAATTTTTAGTAAGAAATTGTAAGGAAAGTTTAGTCTTTTAGAGATTTACTAAAGGATAAATCCCTTGGTGCTGATAAGATATTTTTAAAAATAAAAAAAATAATATCAAAAAGAATTTTTTTCTTAAAAATCCCATAATGATTTTAAAATATTGTAGCTAGCATATGTTATTCTCTCACTAGCATAAAAATAAAAGTCATAAGTAAAATTAATATTATGTACTGATTTTTAATACCATTAATTAAACCAAAAAAATCTTCATTCCTTCCTCTCTCTAACTCATTCAAATCTTATCAAAACCCTGAGCTTACAACTATTTTTGCTAACAATCAGATTGGCACAATGTTAAGGTGCTAGCCTTTGAACCCTTTGGTCATATGTTCAAACCATGATCAATATCAATGATTGTTTGTTGGAGATTGATCAATCTTATCCTAAAAAAATTATTTTTTTTATTTTTAATAAATTATAAATTTAATAAAATAATTTTATTTTTTAATTTAAATGGGCAAACGAATACCCAGTGGATATCCATTTGTCCGACCCGTCTCCGCCCTGTTAACTATAATGGCTTAATGGGGCGAGAAATGGGGACACTTTTTCTAACGGAGACGGGCACCAGTATAGACCATCCCGGACTATCCCCGGGCCGTTGCCAACCCTAAAATTAACCCTAAATTAATCTACAAAGAGCTAACTCATAGTTTTGAAATACAAAAGCAATTACATTTAATATTATAACATAATATATTATAACATGATTATAATAATGTCATATTATATTATGTTTCAATACTATTGCATATTATGGTATAGTATAATAATTATAATATGATACAATATTGAAGGAAAATATTATTATAACTATAATATAATATGTAATATAAAAAATATTATAATATTTTTAGAATAATGAAATCACACTTTCTAGTAATATATTTAATATAATTATTAAATATATATTATAATAATATAATATTATCATCATTATATCATAATAATAATAACATAAGGTTACAATATCTCATCATTCCGATCATGAGCCTTTTATTTTTGAGGCTCACTCATGGAGGAAAGCAAGGTCGACTACAACCTTGTGGATAATGCAAACCCGGATAAGCCGTGAGAAGGGAAGGAGACTACTAATAGGTTGGTAAGCTTGGTCAAGGTAACGATTTCTGGAGTCAGCACTCTTTGCCAGCTTTGTGGAGATGGTGAGGTGGGTATGGCTCCTCCACTACCTCCTCTTCTCGTTCGAACCTAGGGGAGGCTCCATCTTTCAGGCCTAATGAGATAGCTCTTGAAGATATATGTAAAGAGCATGCTTGAGGACATCGATGACATAGTCGATTCGAGGCCCACCCTCATGGTCATAGGGTTCTAGGTGAAGAAGACGGATGCAAGTTTTTTCTCTCGTCATATACACCTATGGTGAGCGGACAGTCATGATGGGTGAAGATTCCCATCTGATCTAATTTTATATTCAAGTCTTGATTTTGGATCCAAATCCAACTCATTTACTGAGCTAATTGGATCTATAAAAGAAATTTTAGATCCAAAGAATTATTTGGATCTATTTGAGTCCAATCCAAAATATTGCATTTAAGTCAACTATCTAACTCTTTTTGTTACTAAAATCTAGCAATTGATAATCAAATATAAATCTACTAAAAAAAATTAAATGAGACTAAAAAATTCAACTTAAATTTAAATTTTATTCAAAAACTTTTAATAAATATCATCCTTATGCTTATAAATTATGATATTTAAAATATTTATTGATATACTTAAAAGATATTATATACAATAATCTACCTAGTAATTAATAAAATATATAGATATAATTAGAGAAAAATATGGGAGGAAATCTAGTTGTTAAATGAAAATAAGAATTAGTTTAAATTATGTTCATATCGTAAAAATCTAATATGATCTATTTATAAAATGGATTATATATATCATATTATGTTATTTGTGTAATAATCATATTATGTTCATGTTTTAAGTTTTGACATAATTAATTAATTGCATTGCAATTTTATGGACTCATATAATGTTATACCTTATTTTCGATATGAGAGCATAAATCGCCACCCTAATTATATCCCTTTGTGCTTGAATGATTTGACGAAAAAGGAAAAAAAATAAGAATAATTTTAATATTTTATAATTGATGATTTAGGATACTCATCATGCACCAAATATGATTATTAGGGATCTGTAACTACTAGATTGTGTCGTATTTGATAGGGTGATCTAAAGATCATCTAATCATTTTGATATAATGACCTTCAGTATCAAGCCGACTTTCGGTGCACTTAATTTTTTGACCCACTTCCCTGAAATTAAGAAACTCTTCCGTGGAGCTATCGTCTTTCTATTGGGGTCACCCATGGAAGGGGACTCCTCGTTGGATAGAAACCTTTTGGTCTCACACCCCTCCTTGCCGGTGGATTCCATGCCTGTAGAAGGATATTGCAGAAGAGCTTGTGTCCGGTTAGGTAAAATGAGTATTTTTTATAGCAAAAATTGAGGCTTTTCTTCTTAAATCAGTTTATTCATTTATTATTTATGAAATTATCATTCTTAGCGACGTGTTTCCGTTATTGGGTTTCTTTCCCCTTTTCCTTCTCTTTATAACATCTCATTTGACTTTTGGTATACGGAAAGGATATTAGTTTTAGTTTCCTTCTGTTTTCAACATCATGATTCCTTATAAACACGTACATTTTCATTCACCAAACGCTTAGATTCTCACATATACCCAGCAGAAGTTTTTTGTATGTGCAAGTGCATGGATATAATGGAGATTTCATTCTGATGTCTGATATTATGAAGAAAATCTAAAAGACTGCTACAAAATCACATCATGAAATGAGTTCAAAGACGGGCAGTTTCATTTTTCTATGATATTGGTACGTAACAATTGGAGCCAGACTTGAAGACTTCATTCTATTAGGAATCAACCAATAGTCATGTATGCAGAGCTTTATAGTCACCAAAGATGAGAATACCAAAAAAATATTTCCATGATGCATGTAAGCTACATCTCTCACAACCCCTCACCCTCCATCAAACTCAATAGGTCAACCACACAGGGTTTGTGTAGGAGGTATGAGAAACGAGCAATAGTATGCGTCTTGGTGAGGTCTGCAATCAGTTCAGTAGATGAAAAATAGGAAACTGAAAGGGTACCGGAATTAAATTAGCAGACTAAGTGGCACCTATATGGTACCAAGTGGTGCATTACCGATAACGTATCTTATATCAGAATAGCATATCGTTCTTTTTTCTTACTCTTAAACACTTGGTTCCAAATTGTAGGGATCAATATTGAGTGATATGATTGGTCTGAACTGATTTGATTTATACCGAATCAAAAGTTGGTATCATATTGGCACTTTAGTAGTACAATGTGGTATAGATTATATGGGTTGGTATTATAGATCTTGCTCTCAATAAATCCTGTATAAAGAATAATATTATAACAGGAACCATTAGACCGATTATCTTATGGCAAGACTCTAAAATTGATGTTAATGATGCCAAGCATTTGGTCTTTATGTACCCCAAAATTTCTATCGTGTACTACCATGGCATCTTAAGGTTTGAGGATACCCTATTTACAGGGTCCAATTTGTATCCATTGTTCAAACTTGAAATCTATGTCAGAAATTCATATAATCAACCACGGACCCGTTCCGTTATAAGAAAGCAAGATGGACAAGGTCCACACCAACTTGGGCTACCACAGCCCAAAAAGGATTCAATTGGTGCCTTATCCTTCTTGCTTTGCTACATATAAACTACTCAACCAACTCCCAATTTGCCGGCATCACGTCCTCGCCGGCCTCTTGCCTCCTCCTACGCAAGGCCGCCTCCAGTTTTTCGATGGGTACATTCATTGCTGCACGGAATCAAGTATTAGTAAACAGATAAAAAATAAAGCTAGGCCAGGGATGAGAAGGATAGGTCTCATGCTCACCAACCGCCGGAGCCAGCTCAGCCTCATAGAGATTCTCCTCAGCCAGTAGTTCCTTGTAAGAGGGGATCTCGGAGGATGTCAGGCGGTGGAAGAGTTCTCTATCCCTCTCGTCCACAGCGGAAATTTTTGTTGGGGCTGACGTCGGGCTCTCTTCAGTTGGCCCTCACCCCCTTTACATGGGCATATAGAAATCGAGATTTTCATCCCCGGACTTTAAAAGGAAGACGAAGAGGAAGGGCCCGGCCTGGCCTAACAGTGAACACCCACCAAGCATCCTCGCTGTGGTGGCGGAGCTTGTAAAATACTCAAATAGGAAAAGCCTAGCCTCTGAGCCCTGAAAAAAGCTAAGGATGACAAACGCGCAAATGATCCGAATCGAGTTCGGAGTTAGTTGCGCGGACACTAACCTATACCTATTTAATATGTTCAAAAAGAAAGGGTGGAAGGGAAGGCGCAGTCCGCACCGGAAGAACTCCTCGTACAAGGTAACCCAACCCGAAGATCGGAGTTCACTCTGTCCTCAGGCCTCGGTGCGGACAGACGGATAAAGTTGGGAACCTTGTATCTATTCCTAAGGTCTTCTACCTCTTTGGGAGTTATGGTGGAAGCCACCCCCCGGCCCTGCCGAGTCAAGACCGTGTTAGTAATAGTGCCCTAGGCCTATTGTATGGACATGGTATTTTGAATATTTATGAACATTTACTATTATCATAATTTGCATGTTTATTATATAATAATATCCTTGAATAATATTATGAATTATTCTAAATGTCCCTAATTAGTTATTGTTGTGGAATAACAATAAATTAAGATTAGTATGAAATTTGATTGATATTTATGGGATGAATATGTGTATGAGATACAAATCAAATTTATATGTATTTGTTGAGAACAAATATTGGACAAGACCCGCCTTGAGATTAATACATGGATCAAAGTCATAAGTTAATCTCTAGTAGTTGTGTCATTAAATCCTTAGACCTGAGATTGCCATAGTTCTCAACATGAGGAATATTATGTTTTGACATAATTAAACGTTGTCTTTAACCGGATGATTATAAAGATTATGATTGAACATAATAAGAATCATGTAGTGAGATGTGAGTGATTAAGATGAAATTTGTCCCTCCTATTATAAGAGAGATATCTCTGGGCCCCTCGATGATTGAGACTGAGAAATGCATGGCCATGCTCAAATGAATTGATGGAGATCAATATCATTTGTTTAGTCAGTCTAATTGGGTTTCGAGAAATTAAAGATAGAGAGATATAAGGTTGACTTTATCCATGCCTTATATTCTATCAAGATATCATGTGACAAAAGGATTATGTTAATAGCTACTTTAAGGTTGTCTCGGAACTTGAGCTTTTCATTTAACTTGGGTAGTCATAATGTCTTGCTAGAGGCCGCTTATGACGTGTAGGTTCAAAATATGATTTAGGCCTACTGCCAACGTTAATTGAACCTATAGGGTCGCACACTAAGAACGGACAATAATGGTTACGATTTGTTACTCTCTATATAATTTAAAATGATGATATTATTTTAAATTACAAATAATAATTAGTTGTCATTTAGATTCAAGTTTAATTTTGAGAAAATTTAAATTTATAATTTAAATTGTGACAAGTAATTAAATTGTTACATTTTCTTATTGGATAAGGAAATAATCCATAAAGTTTTTTTTGGTTAAAAATATATATTCCTTATTTTGTAAGGAAAGGATTTAAATTATTATTATTTAAAAGGAGTTTTAAATAAATATTAATTAAAATATTAGTTAACCAAAATTCCTAGCATGCTTGTATATATGTTCGATATATACGTTTTAGAGTCTGTGGGGCATTTGAAAGGTAACGTCGATTGGGGCATTTGAAAGGTCACGTCGATTGGGGCATTTAAAGGTCACGTCGATTTGGGCTTTTGAAGCGTCATATCTTTTGCCTTAAAGATAGAAAAATAGAGAGTTGAAAATAGGGGTTCATTTTTGTGAAAAATGGAATGGTTGAACTAGCATTCAAAACCATTTTGGTGTCCGTTCGTGTGTGGATACTTGTAGAGGGTGATCATCTTTCTGAAAGGCAGCACCTTTGAAGATCCGAGAAAACCCAACACAAGAACAGAAGGATTACATACTGATTAAAATGTAATAACAAAAGTAATAACAAAAGGTAATATTTTTGTTTATCCTTCTTTCGGTTTTTATGAAACGCATGTGATTCTTGGTGGGTTATAAATTTATTTTGTTTCCGCTGCAATTTTATTCCAATTAGATTGGGATTTTTCATTCCGTAATCCAACAGTGGTATCAGAGCCTCTTGCGTTTTCATAAAAATCGAAACTGCCATGTTTGATTGTATGTATGAGATGTATATGATCTTGGCATGGTTTGCGTTCTTGTATATATATATATGATATTAGTGTTTGCACGAACGACATAGATAATAGGTTTTCTAAGGTGTTAATTGATGAATCTGTTTCCTGTAAGGATTCGTTAATATGATTAAAAATCCGAATGGGATATTGCAATTAAAGTGTTTAATATCTTGATATATGATTTCGGTGATGTCTTAATTAGATTAATACATGAACTGAATTCACATATCAATAAGGATTTATCAATTGCTGTTTATGGTGGTGCGGATGTGAGCCTTAAATTTATTGATGAGATCAATAAAATCAAATTTTAGGATGAAACTTTATTGTATCTCCAAATTTTAGGAACCGCAGTACTACCTAATCAGAGCGCCTTGTAAATTTAATTGGTTTTAAAAACATGCCTATTTTCTTTAATGCAATATGTATATGCTATATGATAACATGATATATTTTGCATGTGTGTTGCTTTGCTTTGTATGGTGCATGGTATGGCCTTGTGACCAATATGATTGGCAGGTTTTATTATTCTTTTACAAGGGTTGTAATTATCAATATATGGCCTGCGTGCTATTTTGTTTCATTATAATTTTTCTTTTACTTTTAGTAGTATTTGTTTATTTATTGTAATAAAGCAAGAAGACAAAGCAAACCATTTAAAATCCTGCAATCCAACCATGGTGATAGAGGAGCTAGGTGTCTATGCACATGATGATGGTCAAGTAGACATTATGGTGTTGCTCATTATTACCTAGGATTGACCATTGATCTTCATATTGGCTTATGAAGATCAATCTTGATAAGGTCATACTATGACATGTTTATTATATACATGTATGAGATGCTATGTATGATGTTTCATAAGTATGTGATGCTATGTATGATATCAATGAGTATGTGATACTAAATGCATGATGAGATCTATTAATCTATCTAGATCCCTCACATAAAATCTTAAGTTGACATGCCATCCATATTTGAACACTTGTCAAGGCTTTTATCACCTTAATGTGGGTTCTACCAAAGTAGAAGTACATTGGGTTACATTAGTGAGGCAAGATGGGTAATGGTGCTACCCATATGTTTAAAAATGGTTTAACTTAATTAGGTTATCAAAACGGTTTTGGGCCTAATGGCATGAGATGGGATTTAAACATGCCGAGACATATGATGTCATAATCCCATAAATTTCTAAGAGTTGCATGAGTTGCAATTGGTAAGAGTTACCTACCTAAAAAACTTAATTTTAAGCGTCATGCCAAAGCTGACTTAAAGTTGAGTATAAATATGGATCTTAGCTCACTAAATTAATATGATTTTATCATTGAGGGTTGTTAATTTAGTGGGAGTTTTTCATAATCAAAATACTTAACGAACTTTGCATTTATTGTAGATGGCCAACAATGATAACAATTCTACTATGTCACTGCGATCAATCCTTGCGAAGGACAAACTTACTGGGACTAATTTCCTTGACTGGTTTCGAAATTTGAGAATTGTTCTCAAACAAGAAAGGAAGCTTTATGTCCTGGATCAACCTCACCCTGAAGAACCAGCCGATAATGCTTCTAGAGCTGAAAAGAATGCTTATGAGAAGCATCATAATGACTCTATTGATGTTGCATGCTTGATGCTAGCTACCATGAGTTCTGAACTTCAGAAAGATTTGGAAAACATGGAAACTTATGATATGATTGTCAATCTAAAGGAAATGTTCCAGCAACAAGCAAGGCAAGAAAGGTATGATACTACCAAGGCATTGCACTCTTGTAAAATGGCTGAGGGTGCTTCAGTTAGCGCTCATGTGTTGAAAATGAAAGGCTATATTGAGCACCTTGATAGGCTTGGATTTCCAATGAGCCAAGAGTTGGCAACAGATTTGATCCTAAATTCACTTCCTGATAGTTATGATCAGTTTATCATGAACTATAACATGAATGAAATGGACAAATCAATTTCTGAGCTGCATACGATGCTTAAAACTGCTGAACAGAATATTAAGTCCAAGCCTGGCCATATTCTGATGGTTCAAAAGGGAAAGGGCCTTATGAAGAAAAGAAAAGGAAAGGGTAAGGGAAGGGCTGGAAAGTCCAATGCTCAACCCAAGCCCAATCCTAAACCCAAGGCTAAAGCCCCAAAGGAGGGTGT